>CM046445.1:41560332-41995373 GCA_025506515.1 Flaveria trinervia
GAAAGATATCTATTTACCTTTAGAAGAAAATTATGATTTCATGACAAATAACTACTTATGTAAATTTGTCTTTAAGAAGAAGTTTTACAATGAATTCCGAAGCTTAAATTTATTCAAAAGAACTTATATGTTTTTGAAAAACATTTTACTTCTAAAAGAAAATAAGTCTCAAAATATTAAGATATCTTCTGAAACAAATTTTTCAAAACTCTTTGAAATATCTTCCGAAGTCATTCTAACTTCGAAAGCTTTTTATCAAAACTTCTGAAGACAAAATACCTTTGGAAGATTTTCGTATTCCAAGAAAACAAACTTTTTGAGCACTTTTTCAGAGGTGGGACCGATATCCGGATTTCAAAGTTTATCCTCTTCCATTAACTTTTTCTCGATTTCATTTCATATTTATACCCAACGGTTCCCCCATCTTTCACTATCTTCTTCATCTGAAATCTTTCTAAACCTAAATTTACCCACAACCGACCTTGTTCTTATTTTCCTTCACTCTTAAGCTTTATAATTAGCCAACCTTAACCGCAGAAACAACCCTGATTTTTCAATGCAACTCCACAGTCAGCACCACCAGATTGCCCTATTGGACTCTGAGAAAAATCCAAGTTTCTCAGAGGTTTGTCGTTTTCTTTCTTTGTCCAACTACTTCACCTCCCTCAACAATGATCCTCCACTCTATGAGGATCAACTTTTGGAATTATGGGAGACCTGTCAAGAGGTCCTCATGGATGCAGAGAAGGCATTGTCTGCCATAATGTAGGGGAGGACAATCTTCATCACTCCAACCATCATAGACACACATCTTCAGCTGGATGATGCAGAAGGTGAATTGTCCTTTCCCAAAGCTGTTGTAAACCAATCCTTTGAGCAGATGGGCTATAAAGGAGATTTCACTATAAAGACCTTCAGAAAAAGGAAATTCTCCTCTCAATAGAAGTACCTCCTCCATTTAGTTATACACAACTTATCAAACAAGCATAGAGGATGGGACCAGATTCCTAAGGATCTCTTATTCATAGTTCATAGAATGGTTCAAGGGGTCAAGTTTAGGTACTCACAATTTGTGTATACTAATTTACTTGCTAACCTAGACTCCTTAAAATACTATATGTTCCCTAGATATGTTCAACACATTCTCAATTGTGAATTGGGCTCATAGTTGTTAGGACCGTGTACGTACGGAGTACTAACTGATAATGCGTGAAACCAGATCAAATAGTGTGGAATCCTTTTTTATTAGCGATCCAATCAGTGAGAACGCAGTTCAGATCAATCTAACGATTAAAGAAGCATTAAGAACGATTAGAACAAGATCAACTGTGAACTATGAAGTTGGAACAGGCTTTCTAGAGTCTCTAGACGGCTAGGGTACGAATATGTGTCAAAAGTCTTCAAGTGTTCTATTTTTCCATGAATTAGGTGGTATTTATAGGTTAGGGTTTTCAATCGTACGATTGAACCATTAGCATGGTTCAGTCGTGCGACTGAATCATGGGATTGATTCATACGCATGCCTTAAGGTTCAGTCGTGCGATTGAGTCAATCTTATGTCTCAATGGTGCGACTAATCCAGTCTCCTGGTTCAGTCATGCGACTGGTCCATTAGCATGAAGTATTCATGTGTATGGTCCATTAGCATGATCCATTCGCATGAAGACTTCATTTTGTTAAGTTTGAACACGTTTCTCAATCATTATTGACTAAGAACTATGCACAACACAACCTCAAACCTATATAGTTAGTTAATTATTCTTTAACACAGTAATACAACGAAATATTAAACATTATAAGTATCAATCACATATTATATTTCATTCAACTCATTCATTACATATATGTAAGACATGACAAACATTTACATTAAGCTCCTAAACTAGGTACATATGTATCAATAAACTCCCCCTTGGACCTAGTTTACATTAGTGTCTAACATTCTTCATAAGCTCCTCAAATCTCTTGTACTTCTCCTCTTTAGTAACTCCTTCATGTATTTCAAATGCAAAGCATAGTCGTATAACGTTCTGGAACTGGAGGACTTGTACAATGTCTTGTGTGTCATACAATAGTGGCCACTTGTATAGTGTATAGACATCTTCTGCAAACAAGTTTGTTAGCCACATTGGGTCGAATACTCGGATAGTTTCCATTTTTCCTTCTCTATTTAGTACTATGACCGCTTCACCTGTTCTCCTATCATAATACCACCATTTGAAGTGCGGAGTGAAGTCCTGTGGCATATCCCTTAATGGAATCTTCGACATTGTGCGTGGGGGACTCCACTTCAGCACCACTTTAGGCTTTCCAGAAATGAGATCTACTTTAGACCTATGAATGTACCTCTTCGGTTGTTGAGGTCTGAAGTTCACCCATCTGGTGTGGTATTCCTTCTTTAGGGCACCCTCAAACCAACCTGACATCTTTCTAGGATCAGGATATAGCAAATTCAAGTGTGCCAGTTGGTTGAGCTCAAAACTCGGGAGAGTCTACAAATCATGTGGATATCTGAAGTACTCTATCCCCTTCTCCCTCTTTATATCATAAACGTTAAGATCCTCAAAATACGCCCACACAATAATCTTGCCAGACACCTTTAGATGTTTCTTGACCTTGTAAAGCTTGGTGTAGGCATTTTGCTTTTGAGCTGTGAGTTGGGCACGTATCTCAGCAAAACAAGCTACCCATTTAGCCTTCTTTATATCAACATTAGCATCCGAGGATTGGGCTTGGCTTTCATTCTTTTCTGTCTCTTTCTCCATCTCATCCAGCTTGTCGAATGTAGTGACCCAAGTCGGGGATCACATTGCCCTCTCGGTTAGTGTACTTTGGATAGTGTTCAGCCATGACATCCTCAATCTCTATTTCATCAACATCATTAAGCTCATCGTCACTTGTCACATCAACTATAGGCCATCTTTGACAAGCTCGTCTGGATTCAATCTGAACATTTTAACGAGTTGCTCGTCAGTCAGGTCGTGAATGATTTCTCCTTCTTCTGGAGTGTAGCTCACCGACTATCTGGCAAACTCTTGCAAATCAAGAATCATGGTGGATTGAGACTTGATTTGTTGCAGGGGAGCAACATCATATTCATCTTGCTGTGATGTTTGATCTGCTTCATTTAAACATTTAACACATCAATCATTAGTAATTAATCAAGACATTTAAACATTAAATAAATATAGATAAACATTAATTACATAAATGTAATATTTGAATCAAGTACAAAAGTTTTCTAAATACAAAACATCTAATATTTACTTTTAATCCTTATCCATAAGTTCTTCAACAGCAGGGGCTAAGGATGATGCTCCTTGGTCTTGTGCTCTCTTAGTCCTCCTTTCTTGAGCTTGAGCAGAGACTGATGTATCCCCGTCATCTTCTTCTTCATCATCTCTTCTCTTCTTTCCTCTCGATCCTTCATCATCACTATCATCTTCTTCATCAGACTCATTATCTTCACCATCATTATCATCATCATCATCACCATCACCTTCCCTGATCTTCAGAAGCTCATCTTTTGATCCTTTAAGTCTGAGCATGATCTTCTTGTTCTTGGCCTCCAACTCCTCAATCCTCTTAACTGATTGATCATTCTGCTCCTAAAGTTGGGTAATCTGATATGCTTGAGCAGCATTGAGCTCCAGAAGCTGACTTATCTATGTAGCTCTTTGCTCATCAACAGCTAACAGCTTTAGCACCATCCAGTTTAGTGCAGCTAGCTATTCCTCTACCCCAATGAAGGGTAGAGTGGGTCTGGTGGTGAAGGTAGAGTGGGTTGAGGGACCTGCTTAGTGGTTGGTGGTGGTAGTGGTGGATGTGGTGAATATAGGTGGTGGGATAGGAGTGGATGGTGAAGGGGCAGCTATAGTAGTGGTGGTTGGGAGTGTGGTAATGATGGTGGGAGGTATGGTAGTAGTGGTAGGGGGTGTGGTAGTGGTGGTGGTAGTTGTGGTAGAAATGGTGGATGTTTGTTGACCTCTTCTTCCTCGATCCTTTAGAGGAGGATGCTCCCCCTTGGCTGATGGGATGGTCCGGGATGTAAGATGGATCAGTATCAGCAGTAACGGCATCCCCGGACTCACCCTGGCATCTACCAACCGCCCTGATCCCTCTCTCAGTGGCCACGACCCGACTTCCCACCGTCCGTAACAGAGGCTCTTCATCTGACTCATCCTCCTCATTGATCTAAAAGTTGTGGTGGATTGGAGCCGGCTTGGATCCACCCGGAGCCTCACCTCCTTGACCATCACCGTGGTCCTCATCGTCATCTGAGTCATCGGCGGGTAGCTTAATAGGCTCTACATCAGAATCACTGTCATCATGACGCCACTTCTTGTGAGAAGGTTCCACGTAATCAGCATTGGCCAGATGCCCAAACAATCTCCTAATAGGGGGCTTTACCTGCTTCCCCATGTACACCTTCATCCTGCTAGAGTGGTGTCATCCATCACCTCTAGCATCACTGCATCGTCTTTCTCCTTAGGCAGTAGGGGAAGCTTCTAATCAATGATCATCTGCAAGAACCGTGGATGCATGCAAAAGCTCTCTTTACCCTTGGCCTTAAGGTTCTGGATCATGTAAGTGAAGATCATGTTGGAGAAGCTAAAGGGGTGATTCAGCACCAGTGCCACGTAAGCATTCTGGATTTGGTCAGAGAGATCATATCCACCCCTCTGTGAAGCAACGCACTTGAGAATGACGTGTGCTAAGTACTTAAACTGGGGAAACATGTTGCTTTTGTTGAGCACACCTGCGTTGATATCCCCAGTGTACTTCATCCTTAGAAAACATCCGCTGACAGTTAGAGGATGTAACCTGGTTGGGTGGGCAGCATCATCACCCAGGTCTAGTATTCGTCGAATGTCTACTGCCGTCACCTCAATCTCTTCCCCAAAAATGGTACTCCTAATGTAGTAGGGCTCACTAGATCTATCAACAGATGCACCCTCCCAGAAGGCCTGTTGTAATGATCGGTAGGGTGTGCATGAGCAGATATGGCTCTGTAGATCCTAGATCACCTCATAAATGCAATAATACCCACAAACTCAGCGGCATTCATAGTGGTGGCATCCAGGTGAACACAATTTTGTGCTTGGTGTTGATGATCCACCTATCAGCCATGTTTCTGTAACACAAGACACATAAACATGAGATTTGTCCATAACAGAAATTGTTTATAATTTAAATTGTTCTGAATCAGTCTGGTTCAATCATGCGATTGAACCATACAACTGAGTTCAGCTGGGCGATTGAGCATGTGGATGAGTTCAATCAGGCGACTAAGCATGTGGTTGAGTTCAATCGGGCGACTCAGCATGCGACTGAGTTCAATTGGGCGATTCAGCCTGTGGCTGAGTTCATTCGGGTGATTGAGCTCATACGCCTTGTTCATTCGGCCAATTGAGTCATTCGCTCAGCTCAATCGTGTGATTGAAGTTCATTCGGAGTGTCTAGTCGCATAACTCTCTATTCGACACTATAACCCCAAATCTAGGTCCCAACTTGATGATAAACGTTTTGTTTAGACTCTTTAAATTTGTTGGGACCCTAACTATCATTGTATGTCCTTCATTTTAACCATTAAGCACATTACGTGGTCTATTTGAAAGTTTTTAAGATTTCTTGATTTTAGTCAAATTGGGTCTGTTAGGGTTTGATTACACCGTGAATTTTGTGTGATTTCAATCACTAATTACCTGTAGAAGATGAGAGTACACGTTAGTAACATAATCTCAGTGCGAAATCAACTAAATCCAATTTTGGCAGAGTAAGTTTGCTGTCGTGCAATTTGGGAGCGATTGAAGGGTGGTGAGAATGTGCGACCGAATTTCACCCTTTTTATACTGATTTTATTTTCAGTCGGGTGACTGGACCTATTCGCACGATTCATTCGGGTGACTGGGGCTCAGTCATGCGACTGGCTCAGTCGGTTACATCCATTTGTGCGAATGGGTTGCAGTCGTGTGATTGACTCAGTCGGTCTCCTTCATTCGTGCGATTGGTTCATTCTGGTGATCTAATCATGTGGATTGACCCATGCTTATGGTCCGACCGTACGTCTGCTCCATATATGTGGTTCAGTCGTGCGATTGGGCTCATACGTATGATCCAATCATGCAACTAGTCCACACTTATGGTCCAGTCGTGCGAATGGCTCATACTTATGAGTTTGACCTTATGACCTTTCAAACACTTAGCCTTTTAACTATAGATAAAACGTTATGAGCGATGATCATCTCAGACATGACCTTTTTAATTTGAAAAACCGTTGATCACCTTAGACGTGATCCTTTTAACTTAAACAAAACTGACTGGTCACCTCAGATGTGACCCCTTTTATGTAAGTGATTCATAGATTGAATTCAAATGCATAGTCCGATTTTTACCTACTAAATGACTAAAAAATTAATAAATAAAACAACTAAAAATTAAAAACAAAATTAAGACATATGTTGGACCAAAAGAACCAATGAGCCAAGATCAGAAAACCTCTAAGTCCCACATGGTATCACAACAACTGCTGAAAGCCTCATCAGTAGTTTGACAAGTGCTGAAGACTTCAACAGCTGAAGATCAAGTGCTGAAGACCTCAACAGCTGAAGAACTAAAGTGCTGAAGTACAACAGCTGAAGAACACAAGTGCTGAAGCTGAAAGACCAAAGTACTGAAGTACACACAGCTGAAGAGTTTACAAGTACTGAAGATCAACAACTGATGTACAAAGTCTGAAGACAAAGACTGAAGACATCAGCTGATGATATCTACTGAAGTCATCAGCTGATGAAACACCTGAAGGTCAAAGTCTGAAGATCAAGTACTGAAGCTCAGTAGTTTGTCACAACTGCTGAAGAGTACTTCTTCAGTAGTTGTGATATCAGTAGTTTTATATTTCTAGTTTCAGTAGTTTTATGTTTCAGTAGTTTTGTAAAACGGCTGAAGAGCTTGTTCTCAGTTGTTGTAGTTTCAGTAGTTTTATATTTTGTACTTAACACTCTGATATGTTCTCAGTAGTTGTGAACATTTCAGTAGTTTGTTAAGAATTAGTTATTTTTGTATTAGATCTGCCAGTTGTCACTTTCCGTGATAACAGCAGTAATTTGTTGCACTCTATATAAGGAGTGACAAACTATTGTAATATTAGAGGGAATGACGTGAATGTTTTGAATGATTTGATTAGAAATATTCTATATCTGTAAACATTCTTGAAATCAGAAACAAACATTCTCTCCCTAAACCGTATGCGCTCTTAATGCATACAAGTATCGATTGCTTGCTACAATTTGTCTAATTCTTGTTCGTATTTCGCTGCTTTGAATCCTAATACATCAAACTTGTGATCGCTGATCCTGTCAAATGGTATCAGAGTAGGTTAATCATTGATCGATCTAATAATTGATCATTGAAACTGCTATTCAAGATCTAAGTTTGATTGAATTAGCTTTTGTTTTTTTTTTGCAAGAAACGTTTATAGAGATTGAATTTTCTGTATTTCTGGTCATTCATCCTGAGATCTTCTCTTGGTTTTCATTGAGTGTTGTGGTCTGTTTAAAACTTTTAAAAGCTTGAATTAAATTGTTTTTGAACTGAAAATGACCACTCCCTCCAATGATCCTCACATACTGGTTCCTCAACCAAGCCACCAATGCTGGTTAGGAATGAGTAACATATGGCAAAGACGTATGCTCCATCACCTGTCTGTTAACAGCGCAGGGTGTTGGACATCAGTGGTACATGGTCCACACAAGCCTATGGTGAATAACCCGGAAACCAATCAAATGGTTCCGAAGAGGAGGGAGCAATACTCATATGAGGATAAGAAGTTGCTTGAAATTGATGCAAAAGCCCATGGAATTCTGGCCATGGCACTGCCCAATGAAATCTATTCTGGGCTAATGCATCATGAAACTGCCCATGACCTCTGGAATGCCTTGAAAGAACAATTTCGAGGAACAGATGAGGTCTTGGCAAATAATAGAGAAATTCTTGCCCAACAATATGAGACATTCTCTCATAGAAAGGGTGAGACACTGACTCAACAATATGAGCGATCTCTTGTTTGATCTCTAAACTAAAAATGGTCAAACTTGAGTACACAAATATTCAGATGAATAACAGATTTCTCAGATCACTGCCTGAGAGATGGGACACATATACTATTGTCCTACGCTCCAGTGCAAGTTTGGACAAACTATCTCTCACCCAACTCCATGGAAACTGCTCACTTTTGAGAGAGAGATAGAACAGAAGAGAAAGCTGTCTTCATCTGGAAAGCTCACTGAAGACTTTGTACCAGGCACCACTGCCTTGGTGGGTCATGAGTCAGAATATGCTTCATCTGAATGCCAGTATGATGAGCATATTAATTTCTCTTCAAGCACTTCTGATTCTGCATTTGTGAGTGTTGATGGTCAGTTTACTGGGTGTAATAATGACAATCTATGCTTCATTATGGATGATCTCAAGGGATTGCTGATGATGACTTAGAAGAGATGGATATTTTGAGCCAAATGGCCTTGATAAATATCAGATCTCAGAAGTTCTATAAAAGAACTGGAAGAAAATTCCCAGGATCTCTGGCAAAACCAAAGTTGGTTTTGACAAGAGCAAGTTGAGGTGTCACAAATGCCAAAGGCTTGGACACTTTGCAAGAGAGTGTAGATCAACTGGATCTAACTCCACTGCACCCTTTGTGACTTTCCTGCAATAGTCAACACAACACAGAGGGCAACATCCTGTCACTCTGTCATCATCCTCAACAATAATCTCCAGCATATTTTGTTCCTCAGGGTCAAATGCCATATCCGTACCCTTGTATTACATGCCACAGTCAAATCAAGTTCAAGTTCCTATGGCACCACAACCTCATGCACTACCAGAACCTCAGCCTTCCCAATCTCATCAACAAACTCAACCTCAACAACACAGCTTCTTCACCCCAGGAGTTGTTGACTGGAGCAGTTTACCAGATGACATGTCTGGTCATGATCAACTGTTCTCAGGTGCTGGTCAACATGGTGGTGACAGTCCTTTTGGGAATCTAGCTCTTATGGCTTTGGAGTCTGCTGATACTTCATTTTCTAATGCCTCTACACCACAGGTATCACGGGTATCCTCTGAGACAAAAGCCAAATTATGTTCTGAACCATGCATAGCAGCATTTGCTTCCATTAGAGAAGCAAATGTAGCGTTAATTAATAAGAACATTGAGCTAGAACAAACAATTTCCAAAAATAAAGCTGAGTTTGAGTCTGTGCTTAAAGATAAAAAATGATGAGATTTATAAACTGAATTGCCAAATAATTGATGATAAGGCTAGAGAAGGGTACTTTTAGAGAAGTACAAAGATCTCAAAGAAAAACTTGCAGTTACCCAGGTAGAGTGTGATAGATGGGTACAATCATGCAAAGGTTTTGAAATGCTTCTTAGTAAGCAATCTGCTTCAAATGTGAAGTTTGGAATTGGTTACAATCACACTGCTCCACCTACAGATTTTACCCCAAGAGCAGAGGTAGAATCTGATGGTGAGAGTGATAACCAATCCATCACATCATGTGATCTACCTTCTGATACAGCACAATCAGAAGTAGCAGTCAGCATCAAGCCCTCTTTGAACCTATCAGCTGATGTTGATGGTTCAAATGCTGACATTCACATGATTAATGAGTTGATCAACTCAGAGTTAATCTGAAGGTCCTGAAAGGACTAGAGAGCAGGATTTAACACCTGAAGTTCAAACTTCAACTGCTGTCAGTACTGAAGAGAAGAAAACTGGCAGTAGAAAGAGTTTGAAGACTACTAAAGAGGCTGTCAAGAAAGCAAACAATGCTTCCAAAGCATTGAAGAACAAGTCTTCAGTTGCTTCACCCTATTTAGTTGATGATCAACCTAAGATGAAGAACCATGTGAAGTATGTGTTTGTTCAATCATCTTACAGATGATTGTTGGTACAAAAGAGGTTCCAAACTCAAACTAAGAAGAAATTAATGAGAAAATGGTAAAAATGAAAACTGAGTTTGAGACCACATTTGTATCAGCAACATCAAATCCTGTAACCCTTAAGTCCTCAAAGAAATCCAAAAAGGAGGGGTTAAACAGGGACAGCTGAGGGTGCTCAGAAGAAGAAGGTGCAACATAGGAACTTATCAAACTCCACTAGCAATGTGTCTGATGAGCTGAAAGCTTTATCACAAAATCAGACACAGCTAGTTATGATGGTTCAACATCTGTTGGTAGAGTTAACCAACTAGATGCTCCTATGTTGAAACCATAGAAAAGGAGGTCCAAGCCAAAGGACTCCTCTTCTACACCATCTTCTTTCTCTCAAGCTGTTGTTTCAGATAAACCTGTTAGTTTACCATCTATTGATGAGACCAGGCCCAAAACCAAAAGGTTTGGGTCTCTAAAACTAACTAATTGTTTATTTTTGCAGGGTTCTTCAACATGCCAAGTAGCATCTGGTATGTAGACAGTGGGGGATCTATGCACATGACTGGAACAGCTCTCTTCTTCATGACTACTCTCCAGGAAAGAAGGGATTTGTTTCTTTTGGTAATGATGCTAGGGGTTACATCATCGGTAAGGGCTTTGTCTCCAATGGAGAAATCAAATTTGATGATGTTAATCATGTGGAAAATCTCAAGTACAATCTCTTGAGTGTCATCAAATGTGTGATAAAGTCCATGTTGCTCTTTTCACCAGTCAAAACTGTAGGATTCTATCATCCAAAGTTTTGCACTTGATTGACAAGGTGTTGGATGATCACACTCTCCTGAGAGCCAACAGGACAGGAAGAGTGTATGACTTAGATCTTTCCAAGAAAATAGATCTCAAAGGCAATCCTTGCCTATTTTCCAAAGCCTCTTCTCAAGAATCTAAACTGTGCACAGAAGGCTTGGTCATGTTAATCTCAAAAACATGAATCAGCTTACCCACAATAGTTTAGTCAGAGGCTTACCAATAAAGGAGTTCCACTGTGATGAAACCTACACTGCGTGTTTAAAAGGAAAACAGCACAAAGTCTCATTCCCTCCTATTGAAGTGCCTAAGTCCACTGCCTGCTTGCAATTACTGCATATGGATCTATTTGGTCCTGTGAGAGTAATGAGCATGGCAAAGAAGAAATACTGTCTGGTAATTGTGGATGATTACTCCAGATTTGTATGGACTTTCTTTCTACCTTCAAAGGATGAGGCTGCTCAGAAGATTATTCACTTTGTGCTGTATATTGAGAAGCAGTATTCCCTTCCAGTCAAGTGTATTAGGAGTGACAATGGAACTGAGTTCAGAAATCATACACTTGATGACTTCTATCTTTCAAAGGGAATCAAAAGGCAGTTCAGCATTCCAAGGACTCCAGAACAAAATGGAGTAGTGGAGAGAAAGAACAGACCCTCATTGAAGCTGCAAGGTCCATGCTGGTTGACTTAGGTTTGCCACTGACCTTTTGGGCTGAAGCTGTCAACACAGCTTGCTATGTGCAAAATAGAGTTTTAGTAAATCAGAGGTTGATGAAGACTCCATATGAAGTTCTCCATCATTTGGCTCCTCTGATTTCATTTTTCAAAGCATTTGGGTGTCCCTGTTTTATTCTCAACACAAAGGATCAACTCCATAAATTTGATCCTAAGGTGGATGCAGGGTATTTTGTTGGTTATTCATCTACTTGCAAGGCATACACGAGTTTCAACTGCAGAACAAAGATGGTTGAAGAAACTCTACATGTTAAGTTCAATGAATCTCCAAAGGACAAGATTCCACAAAGCCCTATGGAGTTATTTGATTTGGACATACTGCAATATGTTCCTTATCAAACTCCTGTTGTTGCTCCTGTCAACAATTCACCACCTGGTGGTACTGCTGATGATGATGATGATTGTAGTACTCACCTCTTCAGGTTTAGTGATCAGCTGCCTGACTCAGCTAGACCTGATGTTCCTGTAGCTCCAGTAGCACCATCCACAACAAATGCTGATGAGATCTCTTCGAATTCAACTTCCTTTGAATTACCATCCACTGATTGGTTTCAAGGAAATGATTCACCATCACCATCTGTTCTGCTGAGCATGCTACAAACACTTGCACAGATCTCATTGTGTATCAAGATCTGAAGAATCACCCTATGTCTCAATCATTGGTGATATCACTGCTGGAGTATCAACAAGAAGTCAGTTGTCAAATTTCTGCTTCTATGCTCTCTTCATCAGTCAGCAAGAGCCAAAGAATTATCACATTGCTTTAAAGGACAATGGATGGGTTGATGCCATGCAGCTTGAGCTTCTTCAGTTCAAGAAACAGCAAGTGTGGGAACTAGTTCCTCTACCTCCAGGTAAGTGTGCAATAGGCACTAAATGGGTGTTTAGGAACAAAACTGATGAAAATGGGCTTATTGTTAAGAACAAGGCCAGATTGGTTGTTCAGGGGTTTGCACAAGAAGAAGGTATTGATTATGATGAAACCTTTGCCCCTGTAGCCAGACTGGAAGCATTCGATTGTTTTTAGCTTATGCTGCTTATCAAAACCTTAAAGTTTTTCAAATGGATGTCAAAAGTGCATTTTTGTATGGAAAAATTAAAGAAGAGGTTTATGTATGTCAACCTCCAGGCTTTGAGGACAATAAACATCCTAATTGGTGTATAAGCTTGATAAGGCTCTTTATGGGTTAAAACAAGCTCCCAGAGCCTGGTATGAGACATTATCAAACTTTCTTCTGGAAAACAATTCACTAGAGGCTCCATAGATAAGATTTTATTCATTAAGAAAGCTGGGCAGCATAATCTACTTGTTCAAATTTATGTAGATGATATCATTTTTGCATCCTCTGATCCAAAGTTGTGTGATGCCTTTACAAAGTTGATGCAACAGAAGTTTGAAATGAGTGCCATGGGAGAATTACAGATCTTTCTGGGGTTGCAAATCAAACAAAAGCTGATGGAATTTTCATTCATCAGTCCAAATATACAAAAGATCTTTTGCAAAAGTTTGATTTACAAAACTGTAAGTCCTGTTCTACCCCCATGTGCAGCACCACACAACTAGATACAGATCAGAAAGGTAAAGTGGTTGATGAAACACTTTACAGATGTATGATTGGTCCTTGATGTATTTAACAGCTTCTAGACCAGATATTATGTTTGCTACATGTGTTTGTGCTAGATTTCAGGCTGCACCTAAAGAGTCTCATCTGATTGCAGTCAAGAGGATCTTTAGATATCTGCAAGGCACTCCATTTCTAGGTTTATGGTATTCTACCGGACATTCTGGTAAATTAGTTGCTTTTTCTGACAGTGACTATGCAGGGTGTAAGTTGACCAGGAAATCAACTTCTAGTGGATGTCAATTCCTAGGCAACTGCTTGATTTTTGGCAGAGCAAGAAACAGACCTCAGTTGCTACATCAACTGCTGAAGCAGAGTACATTGCGGCTGCAAGTTGTACATCTCAGGTACTCTGGCTTCAAAACCAACTTTTGGATTATGGCATTTCAGAGACTAAGACTCCATTGTTAATGGATAGTTCTTCAGCTCTTTGCATTGTCAAAAATCCAGTCCAGCACTCTAGGACCAAACATATAGAGATCAGACATCATTTTATAAGGATTGTTTTGAAAAAGGTCTGATTGATCCTAAGTTTGTGCCTAGTGCTGATGAGCTTGCAGACATTTTTACTAAGCCTTTGGATAGTTCAACTTTCCAAAACCTAGTGTTAAGGCTTGGTATGCTGCAGCTAGAATAAGTGACAACTACTGATGATCTTAGTAATAAGTACTGATGATCATTAGTACCTATGTCACATATAAGTACTGATGAGCTCTTTTACCCTCAGTAGTTTTTATAACTACTGAAGGCTAAATGTCTCACAAGTACTGAAGTACTTCATCTGTTCTAAACTACTGATGTAGTTACAACTACTGATGCAGTTACAACTACTGCAATCAGTAAAAACAGATAAGTACTGATGTCCTATGAAACAACTGAAATCAGCTAAAAAGACTGATGAATGTGTTGAGGACAGTATGAAACAGCTGAAAGCTAAGAATTAACGAAAACAGCTGAAGAGAACTTTCTCTTCAGTCGTTTGTACAACTGCTGTTTCATTCTAACAACTGAAGCAAACCACGTCTTCAGTAGTTTTTATAACTACTGATGACTAATACCAAGTCTTCAGTTGTTTACAACAGCTGATGACAAAACCACTGTCTTCAGTAGTTTCATAACTACTGATGACAAACAACAAGTCCTCAGTTGTTTCAATCATCTGAAGTCAAAACCACGGTCTTCAGTAGTTTTCTAAACTACTGATACCTAACACCACGACTTCAACTGTTTCAACGTCTGAAAGGATAATACCATGTCAATAGTCGTTTAAAACTACTGATGACTAACACCACATCCTTCAGTCGTTTCTTACCCGTACCCTACAAATATCCCTAACCTAAGCTCTCAATGCTTCATCTTCCTCAAACCTAACGTTCCTCTCCAAAACTTCCCTCTTCCATGGCGTCCATGCAAATTAAACCGCGACACAACTGTGTTGCCTACCTCACTAAATCGCCCATCTGGACTAAGTTCGATACTGCTATCGATCTTATGGTTCAGTCCCAATACAACACGGCATTTCTTCTGAATCCCATACTACATGCCGAATCCTTGCACCAATTTTGGATGAACGTTACTGTTACCACTGGGGAGAACAACACACCATCCCTCCAGTCGGTCGTAAACAACAAAGAAGTAGTCATCACTCCTGCAATAATCCGCCAATTCTTCAACTGAATGATGCTAGTTCTCCTGCTGGATATCCGAAGGGCACCATAGATCTATCCTTTGCTCAACATGGATATCAAGGCGATCTCAGTGCCTCCACTATCATGAAGAAACACTTTAATGACGAGCGCCTGATTTTTCACATGGTGAATGTATGTTTGGCCCCGAAGACGTCGTCTGGGATCAAATGTCGACAAAATGGCAGCAGGTAATGTATTCTATTCTTGAGCAACAACCACTAAATTTTTCAGAAATAATATTTTTAGAGCTCAAGGATATGGCTCAAAAACTAACTGCCAACCGTTGGATACTATATCCACGGTTCATCATGGCCATCATTACAAACAGCTTAATGCTGAGGGACTTGTTGGCTTGGGAGTCCCTGCTACGGCTGTTCTGCCGGAAGTATACTCCCGAACAACTCTGACCAGACACTCAAAATGTTGCCAAGCTGCGAAAACCCACGCAGCTGGAACCCACAGCCACCACCTCCAAATCCAAAGTCCCCACCAAACCCACCAAAAAGAAACCCAAAACGCTACTCAGGGAATTGAGTCCCTGAGGATGCCCCTACAACACAAACGCAGGATATATCCACTAGTCCAAACCCCCTAGTGGATACAATGACTCTTCCAGCCATAGCCGCTCAGGCTTCCTCTCAACAGGAGCCTGCAGCAACCACACAAGGGGTACCTACATATCTGGGATCTTCCTCACTTGAGGAGATTGCCATTGAAGAGCACCAACCTCCCCAGGTGCACACTGCTTCTATCCCTTCACCCCAAACAACCGCCCCTCACAGCCCAACTTTAATAGTTGCACAAGTGCTGACTCAAATGCACTCCTCACCCCCTCCCCAGAAACCACTTACTACTGGGAATACCTCTACAATTGAGGGGGAGGAACACAGTGCACTTGAGAATCCACAGCACAGGGGTTTACCACTTCTATCTCCTGGTGTAGACAAGGAGCTTAGAATATCTAGTGAGGCTGCCACCTCCTCTGACTCAGCACATGATCAGAGTGAGGCTGGTAACATTGCTAAGACCTCACTAGAGGCAACAGCTGATGATGGACACTGTCCTGAGGCTGGAAGTCCCCAGTACCAAGCACAAGGGGCACATGCACCAACTGGTCTACACCCAGTGCATGTAAATCCTGCTCTAAGCAGGAGGTCAGATGATTCAGTTTCGGCTGATGATGACCTGGGCTTTTTCTATGATGTTCTTGCCCAGAACACAATCCTTGAAGAGAAAGTCAGTAGGCTGCAAAACCTACTTGACCAACTCTCACAAGGAGAAAGACCATCTGCCTCTACCCACCCACAGATGGCACCTTCACTTGAAGGTTCCCCAACACTGAGCCACTCCAAACTCAACCACCTGCCTCTGCTTCAGGCCCTACTTCTCAGAACAGAACCCTCCTGAGCAAATAGGTGCTGTACTTCAAAATTCCCTCCCTCTCATCACACCCATAATCACTGATATTGTGACTAAAGCCATTGATGAGAGGCTTTCCTCAACTTACAGCCCTTGGTTGATGCTGCTGTACAAAAGACTCTTTCTGCGGTACAAACCCCTTCCTCCAATGCAACCAAAAAGGGGGAGAGTACTACAGTGAAAGAAAAGAAGAGGAAAAGAACAGAGGAGAAGAAGGAAAGAAGCAAGCCCAAGAGGAGGAGAAGAAAAGCAACCTCTGCTCACTTACAAGCGAAAGAAAGTGCTGATGATCACACTGCGAAAGACAAATCCTTGGAGGAGCTGGTCAAAGAAGCTGACACTACACACAGCCGATCCATAGATAAAATAATTGAACAACTCTTCAGGCAGGGGTTTGACACAGCCACACTGGATAGTGAGATCAGAAGGTTGGAAGTGCAAGAGATACAAACCCGATGGGCAGGGTATGATGCTCTAAAAAAAGAGAGGTTGGAAATAATGATCCGCTTTATTGCAAAATACTTGGAAGATCATTAATGGAGATCCGCGCATGGACCAGGGACAGCATTCTGGCTATAGCCACTAGAATCTGTCTGTCTGAGCAATTCAACAAAGGGATTATTGTGGAAGCCCTTGATGAGGCTGGGGCTGGTAAAAGGTTAGAGATGGCTAAACTCACAAAGGCGAAACTAACTACAAAGATGCTGGATCAACCTTCCCTTCCACCCACTCAAACAAATCCTATCCCTCAAATCTCCAACCAATCTCTAAGCCAAAATCCAAACATCCTCATTCTTCAAAACCAATTCCTTCACAACCCAACCATCATCCAGTGATGTACCCAGAAGGAGGAGAAGGGTGCTGAGGATGGAAGAAGAAGAAGAAGAGGAGGATGAAGATGATAGTCTGCCACTCTCTGCTGTTCTGAAGCTACCAAAACCCCGAAGTCAACCCATGATCACACCTGACTCTCATAGGGAAATGGTCAGAGTCAAGATAGAAGAAGAAGAATAGCAGAAACAGCACGATGAGCAACTGTTGAAGATGGTTGACAAGGAATTTCCTCAGTCATCATCTGTTCAAGCCATGAAAGGGCATGCTCAAAGGCTGTACACTCTCAAGCACACCTTTCAGTATCAGAAGGAGAGAGTGAGAGTATGGCCAGACCCCTGGGTGAGTTCTAGAATCCATAAAAGAACTATTCCACACAGATACAACGGCCAGGTACGAAAAACAATAGAGTCTACCATCATGTTGGCCGTTGTAGTCTAACCTTGGGAAATCATTGATGAATTCAAGAAAGCTCACCAAGCAAAGAAGACCCTCAAGCTTTACTAGAAAACAAGATGATAAAGAAGGGGTTGCTATATAAGAAGCTTGAAGACATCCAGAAGAATGAACTCCAGTTACTCCTTGAAGGCAACCATCCTGATGAATTTGTATATAGGGAGGTAACTACGGTGGAGCTGAAAAATGGCAGGACCATGAAGTACTTATCAGAGTACTATGGTCCAGAGTTCTTCTTCGAAGGAGGAGCAGAAGAACTCTCTAAGGAGGAACAAGTTGTTCTCCTTGAGGCCTATGTTCGTGAGTCATACAGACTCATTATGGGGAAGTAAATCTCATGAATGGGATAACATCTATGTGTCCAGTTCCCCAAAACAGAGTTCCCATTCATACTCTGCCAAACAAATATTTGAGATTTCTTCCCAGGCCGGAGCTTACATGGGTCATCTTCTCTACTGATCAAGAAGAAAAAAGACCAACATTTTGCCAACAATAAGTGGGATAATAAATAAGTTAGAGGTTTTGGCTGCATTGGTTCAGGGGGAGTTTGTTTGGACCAAAAGAACCAATGAGCCAAGATCAGAAAACCTCTAAGTCCCACATGGTATCACAACAACTGCTGAAAGCCTCATCAGTAGTTTGACAAGTGCTGAAGACTTCAACAGCTGAAGATCAAGTGCTGAAGACCTCAACAGCTGAAGAACTAAAGTGCTGAAGTACAACAGCTGAAGAACACAAGTGCTGAAGCTGAAAGACCAAAGTACTGAAGTACAACAGCTGAAGAGTTTAAAAGTACTGAAGATCAACAACTGATGTACAAAGTCTGAAGACAAAGACTGAAGACATCAGCTGATGATATCTACTGAAGTCATCAGCTGATGAAACACCTGAAGGTCAAAGTCTGAAGATCAACTACTGAAGCCTCAGTAGTTTGTCACAACTGCTGAAGAGTACTTCTTCAGTAGTTGTGATATCAGTAGTTTTATATTTCTAGTTTCAGTAGTTTTATGTTTCAGTAGTTTTGTAAAACGGCTGAAGAGCTTGTTCTTCAGTTGTTGTAGTTTCAGTAGTTTTATATTTTGTACTTAACACTCTGATATGTTCTCAGTAGTTGTGAACATTTCAGTAGTTTGTTAAGAATTAGTTATTTTTGTATTAGATCTGCCAGTTGTCACTTTCCGTGATAACAGCAGTAATTTGTTGCACTCTATATAAGGAGTGACAACCTATTGTAATATTAGAGGGAATGACGTGAATGTTTTTGAATGATTTGATTAGAAATATTCTATATCTGTAAACATTCCTTGAAATCAGAAACAAACATTCTCTCCCTATAACCGTATGCGCTCTTAATGCATACAAGTATCGATTGCTTGCTACAATTTGTCTAATTCTTGTTCGTATTCCGCTGCTTTGAATCCTAATACATCAAACTTGTGATCGCTGATCCTGTCAACATATTTTTTTATTTTTGATTGAGATGTATTTTAAACCTATTAGAGTAATTCTAATCGATTTTACTTCCTGGATAGCACTGCTTCAATTCTAGTTGATCATTTCTGGTACAATTCATTATGGAATCATACAGGTATATTAGAATCACTTGGAACATTTTAATAAACTATTTTGATGCTAGATTCTTGTTTTCACTGAGAGTCCATTGCAATTTTAGGAAATCATACTAGAGCCACAAGATGCACACAATGATTTTGAATTTCAAGAACTGCAGCTCATGATGATTTTCAGTATACTTGTCCTCTTAAATCCATACATAGATTTTTGACACACATTGGTGATGATTTAAGGTTTAGTTATTTCAACAAGCATTTGTGAATCCCACACTTATATGGTAATCTACGTTCCTTAGGAGATTTTTGAGTGGTCTACGGGTATATTTCAAGAAGATACTATTCTAAGAGCTTTCAAAGAGATGCCAAGCCTTAGGTAAGTGCCATCGCACAGTAGACAGGCGCAAACAACAATGAATTCTAGAATATTTAGGTTATGCTTATCCTCAGGTCAGTGCCACTACACAGCAGAGATGCACACAACCTATCTTCTTGTTCGAGCATTTATTTTCTTTTTGTACATATCGCACCAACAACATAAGTTATTAGGTTGATTGCGTTTTGCATTTTTCATGTGCTTTGCTCATATTTTATGGTCGTCCGCACACATTTGTGGCGTTTATTTTGCTCTTCATCCCTTATTGGAACAACGTTGATTGTGTTAACCAGGGATAAGATGAGAACCCACAGCAAGTTGAACAACTTAGTTTGAGCTTGAAACCACCAATGAGGTTTACTTATCTATTGTGTTGAATCTACTGACACATCATATAATGAACTAGCAGCCTCTAGGTCTACTTTCTCTATGTTACCTTGGTAGCCTACTAGTTTTACTATCATTTTTCCTTTTATTTTTCTTAGACTTTTCAGACTTAAACATTGAATTTTGCATCTTAATCAGTTAAACTTTTTGAAGTCCCAAATAATCGGTTCTCTGTGTACTATCATTTTCCATATATGTTGAAGCAGTATCACAGATTTGATTTCTTTCCTTTTAGCTAAGTTGTCCTCCTTCCTTGTTTTTTTATTTTTATTTTTTTTGTTTATTTTTTTAGTAATTAAATAAAGCAACTAATTAATACTAATATAACCTATTCTCCCCCTAAAATTCTAAAACCGAAAATATTTTTGTGTTTTGGATTTTTATAAACATGAAAATAAAATAAGACAGAATAAAAGAAAATAAAATAAAAAATGTCGCACTAAGCATTTTCTTCCTCTGTGATCGCATCACTTTTCTTTTTCACGCCATTAACCTCTAATAGATATAAAAACCTCGGTTTATCAAATGCTTTTGTGTAGAGGTTGGCGCGTTGAAAATCCATATTTATTTTAACCACATCGATTAATTGCTTTTCAAAACAGTCACGTATAAAGTGATACTTAATACTGATGTGTTTAGTTTTAGGATGTTGGACTGGATTTTTTGTTACGGCTATAGCAGCCGAATTATCAACATAGATAGAGGTGTTAGAAAACTACAAACGTAGTTGTGTATTTGCTGTTGAATCCAGATGATTTGTGAGCAGCAACGTATTCAGCTTCACATGTTGACAGAGCAACAGATGTCTGCTTCTTACACTGCCAGGTGACTGACCATCTACCAAAGAACTGACATCCTACTGATGTTGACTTGTAATTCATTTTGCATCCACCATAATCCGAGTCACTATATGCTGTAAGCTCAAAATTATCGTCATGAGGATACCGCAACCCAAGTGTTGGAGTACCCTTCAGATAACGGAAAATCCGTTTAACACCTATGAGATGGTTGACTTTCGGTTTGGCATGATATCTGGAGCATAGACACGTCACATACATGATATCAGGTCGAGATGTTGTGAGATACATAAGGGATCTGATCATTCCTCTATACATTGTAGCATCAACCAGATCACCATTTTCATCGGGTGCCACATCATGGTTCATGGCAACTGGAGTTCCAGCAGCTGAAGCATTCTCCATGTCAAACCGACTGAGGATGTCCCCTACATATTTAGTCTGATGTAGGAAGACTCCTTTTGGTGTCTGATCCACCTGTAATCCGAGGAAGAATTTCATTTCCCCCATTGCACTCATCTCAAATTCTACTTTCATTACAGATTCAAATTCTTTACATAGCTCTTCGTATTTGGATCCAAAGATTATGTCATCAACATAAATCTATACTAGTAGTAAGTCGCCATCCTTTTCTTTGATGAATAGAGTGCAGTCAATAACTCTTTTGCGAAAGCCATGTTTCACCAGATAAGTTGAGAGTTTCTCATACCATGCTCTGGGGGCTTGATGTAGCCCGTAGAGAGCCTTATCCAGCTTGTAAACTCTGTCTTGATGGTAAGGATCCTCAAATCCCTCAGGTTGACTGACATACACTGTCTCACGAATTTCCCCATTAAGGAATTCACTCTATACATCTAGTTGATAAACTTTGATCTTCATGTAAGATGCATAGGCTAGGAAGATACGGATTGCTTCCATTCTAGCCATAGGTGCAAACACTTCATTGTAATCAATTCCTTCGACTTGTCTAAAACCTTGAATGACAAGTCGAGCCTTGTTTCTGATTATGACCCCTTGGTCATCTTTCTTGCACTTCAAGACCCATTTAGTGCCTATTACTTTGGCACCTTTTGGTCTATCCACTAGTGTCCATACTCCCAGCTTCTTAAATTGAAGGAGTTCTTCTTGCATGGCACTAACCCATGCCTCATCGTTTAAGGCTTCACTTACATATTATGGCTCGCATTGAGACACAAAACATCGATAAGCACCGTCATGAAGATAGCCTTTTTCCATGACTGAGGCATAATCAGCTGAGTATAGCTAATTCCGTGTCTGTACACCCGATTGTACATCCCCTATGACATTGTACAGAGGATGATATACATTAAATCGAGATCCAGGAGTGGTGGGAATGACTACTTCCTGATCCAGGTTTTGAATCCCTGGTTCAGTATCTGTAGTCGTTGGAGTGCGAGGTTTTGAAGTGTTAGAGGCATCAACATCTGATGCTTGTGTACATTCAGTAGCACGAACCTATTCCTCCTGATCCACCTGATCATTCTTGACGTCTTCATCATCAGAGGAGGAGTCACTTACCTCAAGTGCTCCCCCTGAAGGACTAGAAGACTCACCTTGTGAATCTGATGTTGTCAAGTCTAGTGATAGTGTGTTTAAGAAATCGTACATCATTTTGGTCGATAACTCATCATCAGGAGGGGAGAGAGGGATGTTGAAGGACTTAAGAATCCATCATAATCGAAGAAGAATGCGGGTCCTTTTCCAGTAAGAGGGGTGGCGTATATCTGAACGTCAATGTTGCACCACACTTCTACTTGACCTGTTGAGTTGTTATAAACCCTCTTGTTCGGTATATTTTATCCTAGAAAAATTCCTTCTTCAGCCTTCTCACTGAATTTCCCTGACTGAGTTTTCTTCAGCAGTGTACATGGTGTGCCAAATGGTTCGAGGTACTCCAGATTAGGTTTACATCGCTGGAGCAACTCATAACACGTTTTACCATGACATTTGACCACCAGAACTCGATTGAGGGTGTAACATGCATTGGCAACTGCCTCATTCCAAAATTAGATAGGCAGTTTCGAGTCTGCTAGCATCATTCGTGCTGTCTCTATCAAGCTCATGTTCTTCCATTCAGAAACTCCGTTAAATTGTTGAGTGTAGGCAGATGTGAACTGATTTACAATTCCTTTCTCTTTGCAGACTGCCTCCATCCACTGGTTCTTGAACTCCATGCCGTTGTCTGAGCGAATCTGACGCACTTTCAGCTTGTAAAGAGATTCCAATGTAGTCACTAGCTGTTTGAACGATTCAAATGTTTTTGATTTAGATTTCAGAAACATTACCCAAGAGAATCTGGAGTAGTCATCAGTGACTACATAACTGTATAGATCACCAGCGATGCTCTTGGTGCTCACAGGACCAAACAGATCCATGTGTAGAAGTTCAAGGGGCAAATCAATGGAATTTTCTTTCTTTGCCTTGTGAGACTTCTTGGTCTATTTACCTTTCTTACACGCTACACAAAAATCCAAAAGTTGAAGATTCTTAACATTAAATCCATTTACTAAATCTTTCTGAATGAGATTATTCATCTTCCGTGGATTTATGTATCCCATTCTCCTATGCCTGGAGATCAAGTCCCTCTCAGTTGCCTTTGACAAGAAGCATTGATCTTGATTATCGGTTGTGGAGACCTTTGATAGATCCAAGACATATAAGTCATTATATCTTGAAGCTGACATTAAGATTTGGTCCTCCGGGATAATGTAATCCTTCTTCAAACACATAGCACTTCTTGTTGTCAAAAATAACTTTGAATCCTTTGTCACAGATCTGGGAGACTGAAAGCAAGTTATTTTGTAGTTGTTGAACGTTGTTGACCTTATCAAACTTGACTTTCTGGTTTCCCACTTCTCCTTGAGCGGTGATGTATCCTCCTTTATTTCCAGCAAATAAGACATGTCCCCCTTTAATTTGTTTGACATTTGAAAGGAGAGACAGGTTCCCGGTCATGTCCCTAGACGCCCCACTATCAACAATCCAGGTATTTGTAATAGCACTGTAACGGACACCCTACATGTTCAGAGGAAATTATCAGTTTAGGTTTGGGACCCAAGCTTTAACTGGCTTGGGTGACCCATAGGAATCACAGATCATGAACTCAACCCACTATCCATTTGAGGGTGAGGGCATATCATTCTTCTTAGTGTTGTCAATATCAGACACTAGACTTGACTTTTCTTTCCATAAGCTAGCTTTGTGTAAGGCCTGTTTGTGATAAACAAACGACTGGCTTACGGTTTGAACTTGAGGTTCATTAATTCTCTTTGGTGGAGTAATAGAACTCCTTTTCGAGGAACTTGGTTTAGTGTCATGCAGTTCAAACTTTCTTTCCCATGGTAGAACCTGTCTATAACATTATCCAAGCTTTCTTTCCCCATCGAAGAGAAGTCATCAAACTCCTTCTTTAAAGCCTTACCTTTAAAGCTTTCAACGTTGCATTCCTGTCGTATCATTTCTCCAAAGCTTCCCATAACTTCTTTGCCTGTTTGTTCTCAGAAAATTGATGGAATATGTCTTTTGGTATTGACTGAATCAACAGGGCATACACCTTCTTTTCAACATTGTACTTCGCCTTCTGGCTATCAGTCATACCTCCTAAGGTTAATTTAACACCATTAGCACCAACCGGCATATTATAACCTGTCTCAATAGATTCCCAAAGGTTGGGATCAACTCCATTAAGATAGATCTCGAATCGCTGCTTCCATTGTGGGTAATCATCTAACGTTATAAGTTTAGATGGTTTATTGTGATTCCCAATTTCATTTTCCAGAAGCAAAAGGTTCTAGATCTGTGAGTCCATACCGGCACTAAACACAGAGAACTGATCTTCCATCTCTTTAAACTTTGAACTTTAGAACTAAACCAATTCACTTGTGCGAATGGACAGATGTGAATGAGTCAATCGTGTGGTTGGACAAATGCGGATGACTCAGTCGTGCAAATGAAGGGTGCGATTGGAGTGTGCAAATGAATTCAATCGTGCGATTGGATTCAGTCGTACGTATGGAGTGTGCGATTGGAGACAAGCGAATGAAGATGTTCAGTCGTACGAATGGATGAGCGATTGAGTTCAATCGTGCGAATGGGTGTGCGATTGAGTTCAGTCATGCAATTGAGCCAATCGTGCGACTGAAGGCTGCTGTTTTTGAATATTCGAAGGTTTTTGACACTTTGACACAAAAACACAAATTTTCAAGAACCCTAATCTACCGTATGCTAAAAAACGTAAACATTGAGACATGGAGACGCTGAAAACACTGTTTTACTCAAAAAGATGACTCTTTTGAATGAAAAACATGATTTTTACACTGAAACTAATCGAATCACAGGCAAAATCAAGAGCCAAAGCTCTGATACCACTTGTTAGGACCGTGTACGTGTGGAGTACTAACTGATAATGCGTGAAACTAGATCAAATAGTGCGGAATCCTATCTAATTGGCGATCCAATCAGTGAGAACGCAGTTCAGATCAATCTAACGATTAAAGAAACATTAAGAACGATTAGAACAAGATCAACTACAAACTATGAAGTTGGAACAGGCTTTCTTGAGTCTCTGGATGGCTAGGGTACGAATATGTGTCAAAAGTCTTCAAGTGTTCCGTCTTTCCATGGATTAGGTGGTATTTATAGGTTAGGGTTTTCAATCATACGAATGAACCATTAGCATGGTTCAGCCGTGCGACTGAATCATGCGATTGATTCATACGCACGACTGAAGGTTCAGTCGTGTGACTGAGTCAATCTTATGTCCCCATCGTGCAACTGATCCAGTCTCCTGGTTCAGTCATGTGACTGGTCCATTAGCATGAAGTATTCATGCGTATGGTCCATTAGCATGGTCCATTTGCATGAAGACTTCATTCGATTATGTTTAAACACGTTTCTCAATCATTATTGACTAAGAACTATGCACAACAACCTCAACCTATATAGTTAGTTCATTATTCTTTAACATAATAATACAATGAAATATTAAACATTATAAGCATCAATGTATTATATTTCATTCAACTGATTCATTACATCTATGTAAGACATGACAGACATTTACATTAAGCTTCTAAACTAGGTACATATGTATCAACAACAGTTGAACGAAACATGTAATATTCTTAAATTGGGACTGATGAAGCCTTGCATATTTAAGACAATGAAGAAGCCAACTGCTAGCTTCTATGGAGTAGAAACATCCCTTGTTCTAAAAGTGTTAGAGCGCATTGCTTAATGTGACAACCTAGTAACACAAGCTAGTGTTGAACCCACACCTTCTACCTCACAACCACTAAAACAGCCACAAATCATCCATACCTACCATAGAAAATCCAAACAAACCTCTGCACAACCTACTAAGCTTGTGCAGGCCCCCATATCACCAACCATACAAGAAGAAGTGGACACTAGAGCTTCCACTTCTCCTAAGGAGAAAATCACTCCCATTTCACCATTATTAGTTTTGAGGTTCCTCATGCTCAGCTTGATGAGCTCACAAGCCCAATACCTTTAAGCCTTCACTTAGAGTCTCAAATCTCTAGTGATCAACCTTCAAGGAAAAGTTACCATCCCCAGGCTCTTGATCTCAACCAACCAATTCGTAAGCTTGAATTCTATAATGATGAAGACTTAGGATTCAATGAGTATCATGAGTCTCTCTTCTCCTCCCCTAGTTTAAGAGAGATGAGTACTCTTGCTTCTCCCCTATCTAGCTAACATCATTCACCCATGACTAAAGTTGATCTCCCTGAACCTGTTTAGGAGGTCCATATGGAAGAGGCTCTCACTTTAACAAGTGATTACATTGTTAAGACCTTAATTATGGCAACTCAGCCTATTGGCACTTCACCTGAAGTTGTCATTGAGTAGAGGAAATCCGGCTGCCAAGAACATCATGTTGGTGATGAGGAAGAAGACCTTGGTCCTATTCTCTTATCCTCCTATGATTTGTCTGATGAAGATGAGGGTAACATGAGGCTAAAGGTGAAAAAACTATCAAAACCATGCACATGCTTAGTCTTTATGGTTAGTCACTTGGAATCTCAAATGACTACCTTACGAAACAAGGTCAATGATCAGCAACTTGAAATTTTTTTTATCTCAGAGAGAAACTAGTTGGGAGACCTTTAAGAAGAGCTCAACCAGGAACACAATAACCAATGGATATGATAGTCCTAACTCCTAGCTCACCTATGCAAGAGGGGGATGCTACCAAAAAGGGGAAGAAAGTTTCAGCAATCACGAAACCTAGGAATTCTTCATAGGGTATGGACATAGAGGATTCACCACCCTCACTTAAAATTGTTCATACTCAGCATCCTCCTCAAGTCCACATTGATGTGGACTCTCTTATTCAAAGTTTGTTTGAGGAGGGTATTCCAAGTGCAATGTCATCCCCACCCTAAGGAGCTTCAAATTACATACTAGACTGGAGGTATGATGTTAATAGAAGTGCCCTGATACTTCATAGATTTCAAGGAATGCAAGAGATATTTAACTGGTTTGAACTACTGTGAAGGTCTTGATCTTGTCAACATCCCACTTGCCAACCCAACTCAACATAGGCAAGCTGATAGAATGGTTGAAAGGATTCAAGACAGGATTACTAAAGTATTCAAAACAAGAAGACAAATGCGAGTAGGCAACGTCATTGGTCAAGTAGATGTTGAGGTGGACCCTAAAATTAGCTTCAAAGGGGAAACCTTGACTCAAGGCCCAGTGATAGAACCTATGAGCACTGTCACATAGCCTACTACTTTTAGCATCCCACATCCTCAGTGAGGCACCCACTAATGAAGGTGTCTCGTAGCCTCTCTCTGGCTAGAGTTTGACTACTACATCAAATAATAAAGGCCAAAGCTCTCTCCACCTTGAGTCATAAACATTTGTGGGTGACAAAGGGAAAAGGATATTAACTCCTAAGGAGATAGAGGAAGAGGAGAGAGAGAGGAAGAGGAAGCTATGGGGAGAAAGTTCTACTGTGTCCTTAGGCTTCATGGAAGTTGCTATCAAGGCTGCTCCTAGACCAAACACTCAGAATGATGAGTTGAGGACAGCCAAGATTAACTACTTTGGGACCAGGAACTATGACATTAAGAAGATTATCTCTCTCCCCTTAGAGCAATTTAATGAGCTGGCAGACATGGAAATGTCTAAGGAGGTGAATGAGGCAGAGGATGTAGAGTTGCTCCTCAAGATTATGGAAGACAAAGGACAAAAAAGACTTTACAAGCATGCTCCTACCCTCTCCTAAGTTCAAGAAAGTTTTGAGCAAGAGGTTGTGGCAACTAAGCAACCTCAGGTAAACAAGGAAGCTAACAAACAAAACATGATCAACTACCTGAGTATCACATAACTCTACCGGACAGCTATACTTCTTCCCTTATCATATGAGTATATTGAATTTGAATACCTCAAGCAGCTTGAGCTACAAGTCCTTAAAGAACAAAAAGCTACTAAGAGGAAGAGGAGGGAAGGAGCAGCAAAGTCAAGAGTCATCATCCAAAAAAGTCAAAAGAAGTTTGCTAATAGGCAAAAGATGATGAGCTTCTTGAAGTTGTATGGATTCTCTGGAAGGAGGCTTGCTCCAATGTCTCTATCCACTATGGATGAGAATATTAGAGTGATCAAGCAGAAGAATAAAAGAGGAGAGCTTGTTAACTTACACTCCCCACCAAGTCATGCTCCTCTTGAAGTTGAGGTTAAGGTTGAATTCTTTAAGAAAACATAACTAGGACCTCATGCTGGACCACAACAAGCTTCATCTTTTGATCTTCATCAAGGTTCAATTCCCTCTCTTTCTAAACCTGTGAGGGAAGAGAACCCAATTGAAAAAGACAAAGCTGAAAAATTTAGTACTGAAGGCTTGTCTACTCAGTTAAAGATTCAAAAGAGGAAGAAAAGGATGGCCTCTAAACTTGTATCAAAGAAGAAACCAAAGGCATTCACTTTCAAACCTCAGGATGAGTCAGAGCATCTTAAGAATGTACAAAAAGAGGCTACTCAACCTACTCCAACTCAAGTAGAGCCTCTTGCATCAGGAAGACCCATCTGGTCTTGGATCTTTGTTGCCAATCTAGACAGATGGTATGTCACTAGAGATTAAGATGGTCAAGATGTCTACTTCTGGCAAGACATGCTTAACCTACCTCTGCATGATCTCTTTGACATGAGGATGTACTTTGAAAGGTTGAATGATCCTGACCAATTAATGAAGAGGGCAATGGTCATGATCATGATAAGGACCATTAATATTTCAAATCACTTCTTTGTTTTAGTATCATCAGCCTAGGGGAGTTTGTAAAGTTTATAGAAAGGCTGATGCACCCAAAACAACCTAAGTGCTTCTTGCATGCACACTTGGTACTTAGTAGAAGTTGCTTCAGAAGTTTCATACTCTGCACAAGAAAATATTCTAAGTATGAAATCTTCCAAAGCCAAGACCAATATCTTCCAAAGCAAAGACCAATATCTTACAAAGCCAAAAGTGAAGTCTTCCGAAGCTTCAAAGTCAAAGTCTTCCAAAGCCAATGAAGTGAAGACAGATTACTTCTAAAGACTTTAAAGAACATGCTTTCTCTAATGTACTTTTACATAAAGCTGACCAACTTTCTGCTACAACTCCGAAGACTCGCCAACTTATATAAGTTAGTGAACGGTCCATGCTTTTTATAACTATACATTGAGTTCATGAGTCTGTAACTTTCTACTTTATGTACTTTTATCCTTTTTATCATGTGAGCTATGGCATGTCATAATCACCAGTCAAAAGACAAATATTAGGATCAGCGATCTTCGTTTGATTGATTAGAGAGTATAGCAGTGGAAATCAAACACTGAATTAGCAAATTCACAAGAACACAAAAGATATTCAAAGTAAGAACAAACGGTTATAGACAGAAAGAATTCTGCAGAATATATTTCATTCAATATTCGCTTTCGTGGTAACAGAATGTCACACATACAATTAGGTCAACATCTCTTATATAGAAGATGTGACGTCTGCTGATGTCACTTGATAGTGACATCTAACAGAATTTATTCAAACTACTGATAGTTAACACAACTACTGAAGATGTCAAACAGCTGACATCTTCTTACAAAAATGCTAAGTGTTAACTATTACTACAACTACTGAAAAGAAACTACTGAAACTACAGCGACTGAAGAACATGCTCTTCAGTCGTTTTACAAATACTGAAACAAAAAGAAAACTACTGAAAGGAAACCATCACAACAACTGAAGAATGCTTTTCAGCTGTTGTAACAAACTCTGAAGGCTTCAGTACTTGTACTTGAACTTCAGCTGTTGTCATCAGCTGATGCCTTCAGCTGTTGTCTTCAGCTGATTCTTCAGCTGTTGTCTTCAGCTGTTGTTCTTCAGTACTTTAGATCTTCAGCTGTTGATCTTCAGACTTTGATCTTCAGCTGTTGTTCTTCATTACTTTAGATTTTCAGCTATTGACATCTTCAGTACTTGTACTTCAGCTGTTGCTCTTCAGACTTTATGAAACAGCTAATCTAGTCTTCAGCAGTTGTTGTGATGTCTGTGGGACTTAGAGGTTTTTCTGATCCGGCTCATTGGTTCTTTTGGTCCAACAAACTCCCCCTGAACCAATGCAGCCAAAACCTCTAAACTTATTGAAAATGTCCCACTTATTATGGCAGAATGATTGGTCTTTTTGTCTTCTAGATCAGCTCAGAAGTGACCCTTGTAAGCACCGGCCTGGAGGTAGTCTCAATGATTTGATTGGCAAAGTATGAATGGGAACTCTGTCTTGGGAACTGGACACAGAGCTGTTACCCCATTCATGAGATCTACTTCCCCACTATGAGTCTATATGACTCTCTTGTATAGGCCTCTAGAAGGTAATTTGTTCCTCCATGGTCAGCTCTTCAGCACCTCCTTCAATAAAGATTCTGGCCCATAGTACTCAGATAGGTATTTGCTTGTTTCCCATTCTTTAGCTCCACAGTTGTTATTATTCTATAAGCAAACTCATCAGGGTGATTACCCTCAAGGAACAACTGGAGCTCATTTTTCCTGACTTCTTCAAGCCTCTTATAAACTAACCCCTTTTTCACCATTTTTTTTCAAGCATCTTCTGTGGGGTTTGGTTAGCTTTATAAGCTTTCTTTAAGTCCTCTAGGATTTCCCAGGGTGATACTACAAAGACCAGGGAGATCACTTCATCTACAATCTTTTTCACCTGGCCAATGTATCTCTGTGGAATGTTTTTCTTGTGAATCCTGTGAGACACCCTGGGATCAGGCCAAATCCTTACTCTCTCCTTTTGATATTGAAATGTATGCTTAAGAGTGTATAATCTAAGAGCTTGCTTCTTCATGTTGATGATAGAAGATGTGGCTGCATAAGCTTTGTCAACCCTCCTCAACAATTCCTCATCGTGTTGTTTGTGAAGTTCTTCTTCTTCTAGCTTTACTTTCACAATTTGTCTTTGAGTTTCAGGAGTAATTGTTGGGGAGTGACTTGTGGCCTTCGGCAACTGTATAACAGCTGAGAGTGGTAGTCTATCTTCATCATCATCTACTTCATCATCTTCTAGCCTCAATACCCTTCTCTCTTCTTCTGGGGTACATCATCGGCTATTGGTTTGAGGGTGAGGGAGTTGGTTTGGTGGGTTGTGTTTTTGGTGGTTTTTGGGGTAAAGGGATTGTTTTAGTGGGTGGTTGTTTTGGTGGTTTTGGTGTGGGAATGTTGACAGGCTGTTCTAGCATTTTTGAGTTAGTGTGGCTTTAGATTGCTTGGCTAGTTCAGTCCTGCTCCCAGCACCAGCTTCATTCAAAGCTTCAATAACAAGTCCCTTTGTGTATACTTCAGATGAACAGATCTTGGTGGTTATTGCCAAGATGCTGTTCCTGGACCAAGCTTTGATTTCGATCAATGATCTTCCAAGATACTTTGCTATAAATCTGATCATGATCTCCAGCCTCTCTCTTTCTAACACATCATAACTTGCCCATCTATTCTGGATTTCTTCAATCTCTAGTCTTCTTATTTCAGAGTCAAGCTTGTCTGTGTCATGGCCTTGCCTAAACAACTGATCAATGATGTTATCCATTGATCTGTTGTTCGGCATCAGCCTCTTTTACCATCAGCTCCAAGGCAGTCTCCTTCTCATTCTTTCTTTTCTTTGATTTCTCCATGTCAGCTTCTTTCTCCTCTTTTTCCTTCTCCTCCTTCTCTTTTTTAGTCTCCACTACCATCTCCTTCTCCTTTTCCACTTCTGTTTCTTTCTCCTTCTCTTTTCTCTCTGCAGTCCTCTTCCTTTTTGCTTTCACTGACTGAATCTCCCCCTTTTTGGTTGCATTGGTTGCAAGGGTTTGATTTTCAGAAAGCTTCTTGCCCATAACTTCCTCTAGCAAGGGTTGTATTACTGAGGAGAGCCTCTCATCAATGGTTTTGATCACTATATCAGTGATTATAGGTGTGATGAGAGGGAGGGAATTTTGAAAGATAGTGTTGGACCAAAAGAACCAATGAGCCAAGATTAGAAAACCTCTAAGTCCCACATGATCACAACAACTACTGAAGGCTTCATTAGCAGTTCGACAAGTGCTGAAAACTCCACAGCTGAAGATCAAGTAGTGAAGACTTCAACAGCTGAAGACTAAAGTGCTGAAGCTCAACAGCTGAAGAACACAAGTGTTGAAGCTGAACAGCTGAAGAACACAAGTGCTGAAGCTAAACAGCTGAAGAACACAAGTGCTGAAGCTGAAGACCAAAGTACTGAAGTACAACAGCTGAAGAGTCTACAAGTGCTGAAGATCAACAACTGGTGTATAAAGTCTGAAGACAAAGACTGAAGACATCAGCTGATGATATCTACTGAAGTCATCAGCTGATGAAACGTCTGAAGTTCAAGTCTGAAGACCAAGTACTGAAGTTTCAGTAGTTTGTCACAACAGCTGAAGAGTACTTCTTCAGTAGTTGTGATATCAGTAGTTTATGTTTTTACTTTCAGTAGTTTTGTAAAACGACTGAAGAGCTTGTTCTTCAGTCGTTGTAGTATCAGTAGTTTTTGTTTTTCAGTAGTTATAGTAACTGATAACACTTAGTATTTTTGTAAGAAGATGTCAGCTGTTTTGACATCTTCAGTAGTTGTGTTTCAGTTGGAATAATTCTGTTAGATGTCACTATCAAGTGACATCAGCAGACGTCACATCTCTTATATAAGAGGTGTCGACCTAATTGTAAGTGTGACATTCCGTTACCACGAAAGCGAATATTGAATGAATATATTTGCAGAATTCTCTCTATCTATAACCGTTTTTGTTCTTCATTGAATATCTTTTCGTTCTTGTGAATTGGCTAATTCATTGTTAGAATTCCGCTGCTATACTCTCTAATCAATCAAACGTAGATCATTGATCCTAACAAGTGGTATCAGAGCAGGTTAATCATTGATCGATCTAACAATTGATCATTGAAACTGCTAATTGATATCTATGTTTGATTGAGTTAGCATATTCGCAAGAACTGGTTATAGATTATTGAATTTCTGTCGCTTTCGTTCATTTATTTTGAGATCTCTTTTGGTTCAATTGGTTGTTGTGTTTTGTTCTAAATCTGTTTTAGCTTAATTGAATTTGATTGAATCTGAGATGACTACTCCTTCTAATGATCCTCACAATACCGGTTCCTCAACCAAGCCTCCGATGCTGGTTAGGACCGAGTATAACATATGGCAACGAAGAATGCTTCATCACCTGTCTGTTAACAGTTTAGGTTGTTGGACATCTGTGGTACATGGACCACATAAGCCTATGGTGAACAATCCGGAAACCAATCAAATGGTTCCGAAGAAGAAGGAATAATACTCTGATGAAGATTGGAAACTGTTTGAGATTGATGCTAAAGCCCATGGAATTCTGGCCATGGCACTGCCTAATGAAATCTATTCAGGGCTTATGCATCATGAAACTGCTCATGATCTCTGGAATGCCCTGAAGGAACAATTCGGTGGCACAGATGAGGTCTTAGCAAACAACAGAGAAATCCTTGCCCAACAATATGAGACATTCTCTCATAAAAGGGTGAGACACTGACTCAACAGTTTGAGCGTTTTCCTGCTTGATCTCTGAGCTGAAAATGGTGAAACAGGAATACACCAATAGCCAGATGAATAACAGGTTCCTCAGATCACTGCCTGAGAGATGGGACACATACACTATTGTCCTACGCTCCAGTGCAAATCTGGATAGCCTATCTCTCACCCAACTTCATGGGAAACTGCTTACATTCGAAAGAGAGATAGAGCAGAAGAGCAAACTGTCCTCATCAGGAAAGCTCACTGATGACTTTGTACCAGGGAATACTGCCTTGGTTGGTCATGAGTCAGAATATGCTGCATCTGAAAGCAATTATGATGAGCAAATTGATTTCTCTTCAAATAGTTCTGATCATGCATTTGTTGGTATTGAGAGTCATTCTGGCAGTAATAGTGACAATCTATGCTTCATCATGGATGATTTGAAAGGAATTGCTGATGATGATCTAGAAGAGATGGATATTCTGAGTCAAATGGCATCGATTAATATCAGATCTCAGAAGTTCTATAAGAGAACTGGCAGGAAATTTCCTGGACTCTCTGGCAAAACCAAAGTTGGTTTTGACAAGAGTAAGTTGAGGTGTCACAAATGCCAAAGGCTGGGACACTTTGCAAGAGAGTGTAGATCAACTGGATCTAACTCTTCTGCACCCTTTGTGACTTTTCCTAGTACTAGTCCACAAAGAGGGCAACATACTGCTGGTTCTGGTCATCATTCACATCCTAGGTCTCCTGCATACTTTTTTCCCCAGGTCAAATGTCATATCCTTATCCCTGCTATTATATGCCTCAACCAAATCCTGTTCAAGCTCCAATTGCACAACAACCACAAGCATTGCCTGAACCACAACCTTCCCAATCTCATCAACAAACTCAACCTCAACACACAGCTTCTTCACCCCAGGAATTGTTGACTGGAGCAGTTTACCAGATGACTTGTCTGGTCATGAACAACTGTTTTCAGGTGCTGGTCAACATGGTGGTGAAAGTCCCTTTGGAAATCTAGCTCTTATGGCTTTGGATTCTGCTGATACTTCATCCACTAATGCCTCTACACCAAAGGTATCACAGGTATCCTCTGAGGCAAAAGCCAAATTGTGTTCTGAAACATGTATAGCAGCATTTGCATCTATTAGAGAAGCAAATGTAGCTTTAATCAACAAGAACATTGAGCTAGAACAAATAATTTCCAAAAGCAAAGCTGAATTTGAGTCTGTGCTTAATGATAAGAATGATGAGATTTACAAACTTAAATGCCAAATAACTGATGATAAGGCTAGGGAAGAGATACTTCTAGAGAAGTATAAAGATCTCAAGGAAACCCTTGCAGTCACCCAGGTAGAGTGTGATAGATGGGTACAATCATGCAAAGGTTTTGAAATGCTTCTTAGTAAGCAATCTGCTTCCAATGTGAAGTTTGGCATTGGTTACAATCACACTGCTCCACCTACAGATTTTACTCCCAGAGCAGAGGTAGAATCTGATGGTGAGAGTAATAACCAATCCATCTCATCATGTGATCTACTTTCTGATACAGCACAATCAGAAGTAGAAGTCAGCACCAAGCCCTCTCAGAACCTATCAGCTGATGTTGATGGTTCCACTGCTGACACTCACATGATCAATGAGTTGATCAACTCAGGAGTTAATTCTGAAAGTCCTGAAAGGACTAGAGAGCAGGATTTAACACCTGAAGTTCAAACTCCAACTACTGCCAGTACTGAAAAGAAGAAAACTGTCAGTAGAAAGAGTTTGAAGACTACTAAAGAGGAAGTCAAGAAAGCAAACAATGCTTCCAAAGCACTGAAGAGCAAGTCTTCAGTTGCTTCACCCTCTTAGTAATGATCAACATAAGATGAAGAAGAAACCATGTGAAGTATGTGGTTTGTTCAATCATCTTACAGATGATTGCTGGTACAAAAGAGGTTCCAAACTCAAACATAAAGAGGAAATTAAAGAGAAAATGGTAAAAATGAAAACTGAGTTTGAGACCACATTTGTATCAGCAACATCAAATCCTGTAACCTTTAAGTCCACAAGAAATCCAAAAAGGAAGGGGTTAAACAGGTAACAGCTGAGATTGCTCAGAAGAAGAAGGTGCAACATAGGAACTTATCAAACTCCACTGGCAATGTGTCTGATGAGCTGAAAGCTTTATCACAAAATCAGACACAGCTGGTTATGATGTTCAACATCTATTGGGAAGAGTTAACCAATTAGATGCTCCTATGTTGAAACCACAGAAAAGGAGATCCAAGCCAAAGGATTCCTCTTCTTCACCATCTTCTTCCTCTCAGGCTGTTGTTTCCAAAACCTGTTAGTTTACCATCTGTTGATGAGACCAACCCAAAACCAAAAAGGTTTGGGTCTCCAAAACTAACTGATTGTTTATTATTGCAGGGTTCTCCAACATGCCAAAGTAGCATCTGGTATGTAGACAGTGGGGGATCTATGCACATGACTGGGAACAGCTCTCTTCTTCATGACTACTCTCAAGGAAAGAAGGGCTTGTTTCTTTTGGCAATGATGCTAGGGGTTACATCATTGGCAACGGCTTTGTCTCCAATGGAGAAATAAGTTTGATGATGTTAATCATGTGGAAAATCTCAAGTACAATCTCTTGAGTGTCAGTCAAATGTGTGATAAAGGCCATGTTGCTCTTTTCACCAGTCAGAACTGTAGGATTCTGTCATCCAAAGTTCTGCATTTGATTGATAAGGTGTTGGATGATCACACTCTCCTGAGAGCCAACAGGACAGGAAGAGTGTATGCCTTAGATCTTTCCAAGAAAATAGATCTCAGAGGCAATCCTTGCCTATTTTCCAAAGCCTCTTCTCAAGAATCTAAACTGTGGCACAGAAGGCTGGGTCATGTTAATTTCAAAAACATGAATCAGTTAATCCACAATAGTTTAGTTAGAGGCTTACCAATAAAGGAGTTCCACTGTGATGAAACCTGCACTGCTTGTTTAAAAGGAAAACAGCACAAAGTCTCATTCCCTCCTATTGAAGAGCCTAAGTCCACTGCCTGCTTGCAATTACTGCATATGGATCTATTTGGTCCTGTGAGAGTAATGAGCATGGCAAAGAAGAAATACTGTCTGGTAATTGTGGATGATTACTCCAGATTTGTATGGACTTTCTTTCTACATTCAAAGGATGAGGTTGCTCAGAAGATTATTCACTTTGTGTTGTATGTTGAGAAGCAGTATTCCCTTCCAGTCAAGTGTATTAGGAGTGACAATGGAACTGAGTTCAGAAACCATACACTTGATGACTTCTATCTTTCAAAGGGAATCAAAAGGCAGTTTAGCATACCAAGGACTCCAGAACAAAATGGAGTAGTGGAGAGAAAGAACAGGACCCTAATTGAAGCTGCAAGGTCCATGCTGGCTGACTCTGGTTGCCACTGACCTTTTGGGCTGAAGCTGTTAACACAGCTTGCTATGTGCAGAATAGAGTCTTAGTAAATCAGAGGTTGATGAACTCCATATGAAGTTCTCCATCACTTGGCTCCTCTAATTTCATTTTTCAAAGCATTTGGGTGTCCTGTTTTATTCTCAACACAAAGGATCAACTCCAAAAATTTGATCCTAAGGTGGATGCAGGGTATTTTGTTGGTTATTCATCTACTTGCAAGGCATACAGAGTCTTCAACTGCAGAACAAAGATAGTTGAAGAGACTTTGCATGTGAAGTTTAATGAATCTCCTTTGGACAAGATTCCACAAAACCCTGTGGAGTTGTTTGATTTGGACATACTGCAATATGTTCCTTATCAACCTCCAGCTGTTGCAGATCATGTGGATAAATCATCTTCTGCAGCATGTCTTCCACCTGGTGGTATTGATGATGATGATGATGATGATATATCAATACTCACCTATTCAAGTTTAGTGACCAACTGCCTGTGTCTGCTAAATTTGATGTTCCTGTAGCTTCAGCAGTTCCATCCACAACAAATGCTGATGAGATCTCTGATTCCTCTACATCTTTTGAGTTACCATCTAATTCTTGGTTTCAAGAGTCTGCATCAACATCTGCTGCTGCTGAAGGTCCTACAAACACTTGCACAGATCTCATTGTTTATCAAGAACTGAAGAATCACCCCATGTCTCAGATTATTGGTGATATCAATGCTGGTGTTTCAACAAGAAGTCAATTGTCTAACTTCTGCTTCTATGCTCTCTTCATCAGTCAGCTAGAGCCAAAGAACTACCATGTTGCTTTGAGAGACAATGGATGGGTTGAAGCCATGCAGCTTGAGCTACTTCAGTTCAAGAAACAGCAAGTGTGGGAACTGGTTCCTCTTCCCCCAGGTAAGTGTGCAATAGGCACTAAATGGTGTTTAGGAATAAAACTGATGAAAATGGGCTTATTGTTAAGAACAAGGCTAGACTGGTTGTACAGGGGTTTTCACAAGAAGAGGTATTGACTATGATGAAACCTTTGCCCCTGTAGCCAGACTAGAGGCAATCAGATTGTTTTTAGCCTATGCTGCATTCCACAATCTTAAAGTTTTTCAAATGGATGTCAAAAGTGCATTTTTATATGGTAAAATAAAGGAAGAAGTTTATGTGTGTCAACCACCAGGTTTGAGGATAATAAACATCTTGAATGGGTGTATAAACTTGATAAGGCTCTTTATGGGTTGAAACAAGCTCCTAGAGCCTGGTATGAGACACTTTCTACTTTTCTTCTTAAGAATAATTTCACTAGAGGCTCCATTGATAAAACTTTGTTTATTAAGAAGGTGGATCAGCATAAGCTACTTGTTCAGATTTATGTTGATGATATCATTTTTGCATCCTCTGATCCCCAGTTGTGTGATGATTTTACAACATTAATGAAAAAGAGGTTTGAAATGAGTGCAATGGGAGAATTACAGTTCTTTCTAGGCTTGCAAATTAAACAAAAGGCTGATGGAACCTTTATTCATCAGTCAAAATATACAAAAGATCTTTTGAATAAGTTTGATTTACAAAACTGTAAGCCCTGTTCTACTCCCATGTGCAACACCACACAACTGGATGCTGATCAGAAAGGTAAAGTTGTTGATGAAACACTTTACAGATGTATGATTGGGTCCTTGATGTATTTAACAGCTTCTAGACCAGATATTATGTTTGCTACATGTGTTTGTGCTAGATTTCAGGCTGCTCCTAAAGAGTCTCATTTGATTGCAGTCAAAGAATCTTTAGATATTTGCAAGGTACACAATCTCTGGGTTTATGGTATTCCACTGGACACTCTTGCAAATTAGTTGCTTTTTCAGATAGTGACTATGCAGGGTGCAAGTTAACTAGAAAGTCAACTTCTGGTGGTTGTCAATTCCTAGGCAACTGTTTGATTTCTTGGCAGAGTAAGAAACAAACATCTGTTGCTACATCAACTGCTGAGGCCGAACATTGCTGCTGCAAGTTGCACTTCTCAGGTACTCTGGCTTCAGAACCAACTTCTGGATTATGGCATTACAGAGACTAAGACTCCATTATTAATGGATAGTGCTTCAGCTCTGTGTATTGTCAAAAATCCAGTCCAGCACTCTAGGACCAAACATATAGAGATCAGACATCACTTTATTCGGGATTGTTTTGAAAAAGGTCTGATTGATCCTAAGTTTGTGCCTAGTGCTAATGAGCTTGCAGATATTTTTACTAAGCCTTTGGATAGTTCTACTTTCCAAAACCTTGTGTTAAGGCTTGGTATGCTGTAGCTAGAATAAGTGACAACTACTGATGATTTCAGTAAAAAGTACTGGTGATCATTGGTAACCATGTCACATATATGTACTGATGAGTCTTTCACCTTCAGTAGTTTTTATAACTACTGACGGCTAAATGTCTCACAAGTACTGAAGTACTTTATCTGTTCTAACTACTGATGTAGTTACAACTACTGATGTAGTTACAACTACTGAAATCAGTACAAACAGATAAGTACTGACGTCCTATGAAACACTTGAAAAGCAGATGCAAAGTCTGATGAGTAAGTGTTGAGGACAGTATGAAACAGCTGAAAGGCTATGAATTGACGAAAACTACTGAAAAGAACTTTCTCTTCAGTCGTTTCTACAACTGCTGTTTCATTCTAAACAACTGAAGCAAAACCATGTCTTCAGTAGTTTTATAACTACTGATGACTAACACCAAGTTTTCAGCTGTTTACAACAACTGATGACAAAACCACTGTCTTCAGTAGTTTCACAACTACTGATGACAAACACCAAGTCCTCAGTTGTTTCATCATCTGAAGTCAAAACCATGGTCTTCAGTAGTTTTCTAACTGCTAATGCCTAAAACCACGACTTCAGCTATTTCAACGTTTGAAAGGGTAATACCATGTCAACAGTCGGTTTAAAACTACTGATGACTAACACCAAACCCTTCAGTCATTTTCTCATCCCTACCCTATAAATACCTGTCTTCTTCTCTAATGTTTCATTAGCCGTTATTTTCTGAACTTCTCTCTCTCAAACATGGCGACCATGAGTCTGAAACCACGACATAACTGCGTTGCTTACCTTACAAAGTCGGCTTTCTGGAACAAATATGATAATGCCATTGACTTAATGGTGGATTCCCCATATCGCACAGCCTTTCTCTTGAATCCAACCATTTACCCTGAATCCCTCAGTCAATTCTGGTCAAATGCTTTTGTTCATACTGATGAGTCTACCGGCCAGATCTCTGTTCGGTCCCTTGTCAACCAGAAACCAGTGGTCGTTACAGCCGACATCATTCGTCAGGCATTACACTTACACGACTCCACCACTGTGACTACATACCCAAAGGGCATAACAGATATGTCATTTATCAATCATGGGTATGAAGGTGATCTTCGGCTACAACCGTTCTAAAGAAACATTTCCATGACGCTGAGAACTCATTTTTCACATGGTAAATGTCTGCTTAGCCTCCAAGACATCTTCTTGGGATCAAATGTCATCCCAATGGCAACAGGTATTGTATTCTATTCTAGAACACCACCGCTAAATTTTTCTGAAATCGTGTTTCTAGAAATAAAGAACTTGGCTCAGAAACCTGTGGCAATCCGATGGCCATTATATCCCAGGTTTCTGATGGCCATTATATCCCAGGTTTCTGATGGCCATTATTTTGGATGAATTAAATCGATGGCCTTGTTGGCCTTGGAGTCCCTACACTAGCTGTTTTGGCTGAGGTATACTCCAGGCACAACTCAGACCTTACACTCAAAGAAGCTGCCCGAATGCTAAAGCCCAAGCACAGGGAACCCACAGCTTCCTCCATCAGAACCAAAGTCCCCACTAAACCAAAACCAACACACCCCAAAACAGCTATTCAGGGAGATGAGTCCCCTGAAGATGCTCCTGCACCACCAATGCAGGATATACTTGCTGGCTTAAACCCCCCAGCAGTATCAGAGACTCTACCAGCCATAGCCGCTCAGGATTCCTCTCAAAGGAGCCTGCAGCCACCACACAAGGGGTACCCACACATCTGGGATCTTCCTCACTTGAGGAGATTGCCATTGAAGAGCACCATCCTCCCCAGGTGCACACTGCTTCTACCCTATCTCCCCATGCAACCGCCCCCCAAAGTCCAACCATAATTATTGCAAACGTGCTGACTCAGTTGCATGCCTCTCCTCCTCCCCAAAAACCACCAACAAAGGGAGAACCACAGACATTGAGGAAGAGGATCACATGTTTCTGACAACCCCACAGCACCGGGGTTACAACTTCTATCTCCTGTGTAGATAGGGAGATTAGAATATCTAGTGAGGCTGCCACCTCTTCTGCAGCACATGATCAGAATGAGGCTGGTAACATTGCTAAGACCTCACTAGAGGCAACAGCTGATGAAGGACATAGTCCTGAGGCTGGAAGTCCCCAGTTCCAAGACAAAGGGGCACATGCTACAACTGGTCTACACCCAGTGCATGTACATCCTGCTCCAAGCAGGAGGTCAGGTGATTCAGCTTCTGCTGATGATGACCTGGGCTTTTTCTATGACGTTCTAGCCCACAACACCATCATGGAGGCTGAGGTAAGCAGACTACAAGAACTGCTTGCCAAGAAGTTCTAGGATGAAAGTCCATCTGCCCCCACCAACCCACAGATGGCACCTTCATTTGAAGGTTCCCCAAACACTTTACCCTCTCACTCACTGAGCCTCCAGCTTCCGCTTTTGGCACTATCTCTCCGGGACAGAACCCCCCAGAGCTGATGGTTGCTGTATTCCAACAATCCCTACCTCTCATCACTCCCATCATCAATGACATTGTTTATAAAGCCATTGATGAGAGGATCTCCTCAAGTCTACAACCTCTCATTGATGATGCTGTGCAAAGAAACTTTCTGCGGTACAAACCCCTGCCACCAATGCATCCAAAAAGGGGAGAGTACTGCAGTGAAAGAAAAGAAGAGAAAAAGAACTGAGGATGAGAAGGCACAAGAGAAAACCCAGGAGTTGGAAAAAGAAAAGCAACAACAACTGATCACTTACAAAAGAAAGAAAAGTGTTGTGATCAAACTAATGCTGAAGAAAATCCTTGGAAGAGCTGGTAAAAGATGCAGATGACACACACAGCCGATCCATGGACAAAATCATTAAGAACTCTTCAAGCAAGGCTTTCATACAGCCACATTAGACAGTGAGATCAGGAGGTTGGAAGTAGAGGAAATTCAAACCAGATGGGCTGGATATGATGTGCTGGAAAAAGAGAGATTGGAGATCATGATTCGATTCATTGCCAAATACTTAGGAAGATCTTTGATGGAGATTCGTTCATGGACCAGAGATAGTATTCTGGCTATAGCCACCAGAATCTGTTTGTCTGAGCAATTTCATAAGGGATTATCATTGAAGCACTTGATGAGGCTGGGGCTGGAAAAAGGTTTGAAATGGCAAGACTTACAAAGGCCAAACTCACAACCAAAATGCTTGAACAACCTTCCCTATCACCCACTCAAAAACAGCCTACCCCTCAAATCTCCAAACTAATCTCAAGCCCAAATCCAAACATCCTCAATCTTCAAAACCAATTCCTTTACCAACCTAACCATCATCCAGTGATGCACCTAGAAGGAGGAGAAGGGTGCTGAGGATAGAAGAAGAGAAGAAGAAGAGGATGAAGATGATAGTCTGTCACTCTCTGCTGTTCTAAGGCTACCAGAACCCAGGAGTCAACCCATGATCACACCTGACTCTCAAAGGGAAACGGTTAGAGTCAAAATAGAAGATGAAGAACAGCAGAAGCAGCACGATGAGCAACTACTGAGATGGTTGACAAGGAATTTCCTCAGTCATCATCTATACAAGCCATGAAAGGGCATGCTCAGAGGCTGTACACTCTCAGACACACATTTCAGTATCAGAAGGAGAGAGTGAGAGTATGGCCAGACCCCAAGGTGAGTTCTAGAATCCATAAAAGATCCATTCCACATAGATACAATGGCCAGGTTAGAAAAACAATAGACTCTACAATCATGTTGGCCATTGTAGTCTCACCATGGGAAATAATTGATGAATTCAAGAAGGCTCATCAATCAAAAATGACCCCTCAAGCTTTACTGGAAAACAAGATGATCTAAAAGGGGTTATTATATAAGAAGCTTGAAGGCATTAAGAAGAATGAGCTCCAGTTACTCCTTAAGGCACTCATCCTGATGAATTTGTCTATAGGAGGTAACTACTATGGAGTTGAAAAATGGCAGGACTGTGAAGTACTTATCTGAGTACTATGGTCCAGAGTTCTTCTTTGAAGAGGAGTAGAAGAACTCTCCAAGGAGGAACAGGTTGTTCTCCTTGAGGCCTATGTTCGAGAGTCATACAGACTATAATGGGGAAGTAAATCTCATGAATGGGATAACAACTCTGTGTCCAGTTCCCCAAACAGAGTTCCCATTCATACCTTGCCAAACAGATCTCTGAGATTTTTTCCCAGGCCAGAGCTTATATGGGTCATCTTCTCTACTGATCAAGAAGGAAAAGACCAACCTTTTGCCAACAATAAGTGGGAAAATAAATTAATTAGAGGTTTTGGCTGCATTGGTTCAGGGGGAGTTTGTGGACCAAAAGAACCAATGAGCCAAGATCAGAAAACCTCTAAGTCCTACATGATATCACAACAACTACTCAAGGCTTCATTAGCAGTTCGACAAGTGCTGAAAACTCCAACAGCTGAAGATCAAGTACTGAAGACTTCAACAGCTGAAGACTAAAGTGCTGAAGCTCAACAGCTGAAGAACACAGTGCTGAAGCTGAACAGCTGAAGAATACAAGTGCTGAAGCTGAACAGCTGAAGAACACAAGTGCTGAAGCTGAAGACCAAAGTACTGAAGTACAACAGCTGAAGAGTCTACAAGTGCTGAAGATCAACAACTGGTGTACAAAGTCTGAAGACAAAGACTGAAGACATCAGCTGATGATATCTACTAAAGTCATCAGCTGATGAAACGTCTGAAGTTCAAGTCTGAAGACCAAGTACTAAGTTTCAGTAGTTTGTCACAACAGCTGAAGAGTACTTCTTCAGTAGTTGTGATATCAGTAGTTTTATGTTTTTACTTTCAGTAGTTTTGTAAAACGACTGAAGAGCTTGTTCTTCGTCGTTGTAGTATCAGTAGTTTTATGTTTTTCAGTAGTTATAGTAACTAATAACACTTAGTATTTTTGTAAGAAGATGTCAGCTGTTTTGACATCTTCAGTAGTTGTTTTAGTTGGAATAATTCTGTTAGATGTCACTATCAAGTGACATCAGCAGACGTCACATCTCTTATATAAGAGGTGTCGACCTAATTGTAAGTGTGACATTCCGTTACCACGAAAGCGAATATTGAATGAAATATATTTGCAGAATTCTCTCTATCTATAACCGTTTTTGTTCTTCATTGAATATCTTTTCGTTCTTGTGAATTGGCTAATTCATTGTTAGAATTCCGCTGCTATACTCTCTAATCAATCGAACGTAGATCACTGATCCTAACAGATAGCAACTATTGCTCAGGGGGTTTCTTCCTGAGAAATAGTGCCAGAAGCAGAGGCAGATGGCTGAGAATTTGGGAGTGGCTCTGTGTGTAGGAGACCTTCAGATGAAGGTGCCATCTGTGGGTTTTGAGAGGCAGATGGTCTTTGATCCTCAGAAGTTTTGGCAAGCAGCTCTTTGAGTCTGCTCACCTCCTCTTCCAGGATGGCGTTTTGGGCTAAAACATCATAAAAGAAGCCCAGGTCATCATCAGTGGGTACTGAATCACCTGACCTCCTGATAGAATCAGGATGAACATGCACTGATGTAGATCAGTTGTAGCATGTGCCCCTTTGTCTTGGAACTGGGGACTTCCTGCCTCAGGACTATGTCCTTCATCAGCAGTTGCCTCTGGTAAGGTCTTAGTAATGGTACCTACTACATCCTGAGCATATGCTGAAACAGGATAAGTGGCAGCCTCACCAGAAGTTCCAATCTCCTTTTCTACACTAGAAAATGGAACATTGTAACCCCTATGCTGTGGGTTATCAGATGCACTTTGATCCTCCCCCTCAATGGTAGAGGTATGCCCAGTTGTAATTGGTATCTGGGGAGGGGTGAGGAGTGCAACTGACTCAGCACTTGTGCAACAATTAATGTAGGACTTTGTGGGGCGGTTGCATGTGGTGATTGGGTAGAAGCGGATTGCACCCGGGGTGAATGGTGTGCTTCAATGGTAACCCACTCAAGTGAGATAGGTTCCAGCAGTGTGGGTTCCCTAATATTGGTTGCAACAGGATCCTTTTGAGAGGATATATGTGCGGCTGCGGTGGTTGAGTCTTTGACACAACGGGGGGTTAATACCAGTATGTGTTTCCTGTGTTTGTGGTACAGGGGCATCCTCGGGGGACTCATCTCCCTGAGTAGCCTTTTTTGGCTTTTTGGATTTTGGCTTGGAGGGGACTCTGGTTCTGGAGGTGGTGGCTGTGGGTTCCAACTGCGTGGGTTTTCATAGTTTGACAGCCTGTTTCAGTGTGTGGTCAGAGTTGTGCCTGGAGTATACTTCAGGCAATACAGGCATTGCAGAGACTCCAAGGCCAACAAGTCCCTCAGCTTTCAGTTGATTCTCTATTATGGCCATAATGAACCGAGGATATAATATCCAGCGGTTAGAAATAAATTTTGAGGCCATAACCTTAAGTTCAAGAAAAATGATTTCAGAAAAGTTTAAGTCTTGTTGCTCAAGGATAGAGAATAGTACCTGCTGCCATCTGGTAGACATTTGATCCCAAGAGGATGTCTTATGAGCTAAACAAACATTTACCATGTGAAATATAAGACGTTCTACATCATGAAAATGTTTCTTCAGAATAGTAGAGGCACTAAGGTTTCCTTGATATCCATGGTAGGCAAAGGATAAATCAGTTGTGCCCTTTGGATACCCAGCAGGAAAAGTGGCATCATCCAAGTTTAGGGTTTGTCGAATGATATCCGGAGTGATGACCACTTGATGGTTGTTGACAACCGACCGGAGAGACTCGGTGTTGTTCTCCCCGGGTAATGGTAACGTTTGTCCAAAACTGGTGAAGGGATTCGCATGAATGGTGGATTTAGAAGAAATGCCGTTTTGTAAGTGACTGGACCATAAGATCAATGGCATTATCGAACTTTGTCCAGAAAGGCGATTTGGTGAGGTAGGCTACACAGTTATGTCGTGGTTTGAGCTGCATGGTCGCCATTATGAGAGAGAAGTTTTGGAGGTTTGAATGTTAGGTTTAGAAAGATGAAGCTCTGAAGGATCATATTGAGTATTTATAGGGACGGGTCGTAAACGACTGAAGGGTTTGGTGTTAATCATTAGTAGTTTTAAACAACTAATGACGTGGTATTACCCTTTCAGAAGTTGAAACAACTAAAGTCTTGGTGTTAGGTATCAGTAGTTATAAAACAACTAAAAACCATGGTTTTGACTTCAGATGTTTGAAAACAACTGAAGACTTGGTTTTAGTCATCAGTAGTTGTGAAACTACTGAAAACCTTGGTTTTGTCTTCAGGTGTTGGAAACAGCTGATAACTTGGTTTTAGTCATCAGTAGTTATGAAACTACTGAAGACATGGTTTTGTCATCAGTTGTTGTAAACAGCTGATGACTTGGTTTTAGTCATCAGTAGTTATGAAACTACTGAGGACATGTTTTTGTCATCAGTTGTTTAGGATGAAACAACAGTTGTAGAAACAACTGAAGAGAAAGTTCTCATCAATAGTTTTCGTCAATTCATAGCCTTTCAGCTGTTTCATATTGTCCTCAACACTTACTCATCAGACTTTTTGCTATTTTCAGTTGTTTTATAGGACATCAGTACTTTTCTGATTTTACTGACATCAGTACTTATATCTACATCAGTAGTTTTAACTTTATCAGTTGTTAGACCAAAATCAGTACTTATATGTGATATGCTTACTAATGATCATCCGTACTTATTTCTTGAGATCATCAGTAGTTATCACTTATTCTAGCTGCAGCATATCAAGTCTTAACACAGGTTTTGGAAAGTTGAACTATCCAAAGGCTTAGTAAAAATGTCTGCAAGCTCATCAGCACTAGGCACAAACTTAGTCAATCAGAGTTTTTTCAAAACAATCCCGAATAAAATGATGTCTAATCTCTATATGTTTGGTCCTAGAGTGCTGGACTGGATTTTTGACAATGCACAGAGCTGAAGCACTATCCATTAATAATGGAGTCTTAGTCTCTGTAATGCCATAATCCAAAAGTTGGTTCTGAAGCCAGAGTACCTGAGAATACAACTTGCAGCTGCAATGTACTCTGCTTCAGCAGTGGATGTAGCAACAGATGTTTGTTTCTTACTCTGCCAGAAATCAAATAGTTGCCTAGGAATTGACATCCACCAGAAGTTGACTTTCTAGTTAACTTGCACCCTGCATAGTCACTATCTGAAAAAGAACCTAATTTGCAAGAGTGTCCAGTGGAATACCATAATCCTAGAGATTGTGTACCTTGCAAATATCTAAAGATCCTCTTGACTGCAATCAAATGAGACTCTTTAGGAGCAGCCTGAAATCTAGCACAGACACAAGTAGCAAACATGATATCTGGTCTAGAAGCTGTTAAGTACATCAAGGATCCAATCATACATCTTTAAAGTGTTTCATCAACAGCTTTACCTTTCTGATCCGCATCCAGTTGTGTGGTGTTGCACATGGGAGTAGAACAAGGCTTACAATTTTGTAAATCAAACTTATTCAAAAGATCTTTTGTATATTTGGACTGATGAATAAAGGTGCCATTAGCCTTTTGTTTGATTTGCAAGCCTAGAAAGAACTGTAATTCTCCCATTGCACTCATTTCAAACCTCTTTTTCATTAAGTTGGTAAAATCATCACACAACTGGGGATCAGAGGATACAAAAATGATATCATCAACATAAATTTGAACAAGTAGCTTATGCTGATCCACCTTCTTAGTAAACAAAGTTTTATCTATGGAGCCTCTAGTGAAATTATTCTTGAGAAGAAAAGTGGAGAGTGTCTCATACCAGGCTCTAGGAGCTTGTTTGAACCCATAAAGAGCCTTATCAAGTTTATACACCCATTCAGGATGTTTATTATCCTCAAAACCTGGTGGTTGACACACATAAACTTCTTCTTTTATTTTGCCATATAAAAATGCACTTTTGACATCCATTTGAAAAACTTTGAGATGGTGGAATGCAGCATAGGCTAAGAACAATCTAATTGCCTCTAGTCTGGCTACAGGGACAAAGGTTTTATCATAATCAATACCTTCTTCTTATGAGAACCCCTGTACAACTAGTCTAGCCTTGTTCTTAACAATAAGCCCATTTTCATCAGTTTTATTCCTAAACACCCATTTAGTGCCTATTGCACACTTACCTGGGGGTAGAGGAACCAGTTCCCACACTTGCTGTTTCTTGAACTAAAGTAGCTCAAGCTGCATAGCTTCAACCCATCCATTGTCTCTTAAAGCAACATGATAGTTCTTTGGCTCTAGCTGACTGATGAAGAGAGCATAGAAGCAGAAGTTAGACAATTGACTTCTTGTTGAAACTCCAGCATTGATATCACTAATGATTTGAGACATTGGGTGATTCTTTAGCTCTTGATGAACAATGATATTTGTGCAAGTGTTTGTAGAACCTTCAGCAGCAGCAACCAAGAATTTGATGGTAACTCAAAAGATGTAGAGGAATCAGAGATCTCATCAGCATTTGTTGTGGATGGAACTGCTGAAGCTACATGAACATCAAGTTTAGCAGACTCAGGCAGTTGGTCACTAAACTTGAATAGGTGAGTATTGATATTATCATCATCATCATCAATATCACCAGGTGGAAGACATGCTGTAGAAGATGATTTATCCACATGGTCTGCAACAACTGCAGGTTGAGAAGGAACATATTGCAGTATGTCCAAATCAAACAACTCCACAGGGTTTTATGGAATCTTGTCCATTGGAGATTTATTAAACTTCACATACAAAATCTCTTCAACTATCTTTGTTCTGCAGTTGAAGACTCTGTATGCTTTGCAAGTAGATGAATAACCAACAAAATACCCTGCATCCACCTGAGGATCAAATTTTTGGAGTTGATCCTTTGTGTTGAGAATAAAACAGGGACACCCAAATGCTCTAAAAAATGAAATTAGAGGAGCCAAGTGATGTAGAACTTCATATGGAGTCTTCATCAACCTCTGATTTACTAAGGCTCTATTCTGCACATAGCAAGTTGTGTTAACAGCTTCAGCCCAAAAGGTCAGTGGCAAACCAGAGTCAGCCAACAAAGACCTTGTAGCTTCAATTAGGGTCCTGTTCTTTCTCTCCACTACTCCATTTTGTTCTGGAGTCCTTGGGATGCTAAACTGCCTTTTGATTCCCTTTGAAAGATAAAATTCATCAAGTGTATGGTTTCTGAATTCAGTTCCATTGTCACTCCTTATACACTTGACTGAAAGGGAATACTGCTTCTCAACATACAACAAAAAGTTGATAATCTTCTAAGCAACCTCATCCTTTGAATACAGAAAGAAAGTCCATACAAATCTGGAGTAATCATCCACAATTACCAGACAGTATTTCTTCTTTCCCATGCTCATCACTCTCACAGGACCAAATAGATCCATATGCAGTAATTGCAAGCAGACAGTGGACTTAGGCTCTTCAATAGGATGGAATGAGACTTTGTGTTGTTTTCCTTTTAAACAAGCAGTGTAGGTTTCATCACAGTTGAACTCCTTTATTGGTAAGCCTCTCACTAAACTATTATGGATCAGCTGATTCATGTTTTTGAAATTAACATGACCTAACCTTCTGTGCCACAATTTAGATTCCTGAGGAGAGGCTTTGGAAAATAGGCAAGGATGGCCTCTGATATTTATTTTCTTGGAAAGATCTAAGGCATACACTCTTCCTGTCCTGTTGTCCCTCAGGAGAGTGTGATCATCCAACACCTTATCAATCAAATTTAGAACTTTGGATGACAGAATCCTGCAGTTCTAACTGGTGAAAAGAGCAACATGGCCCTTATCACACATTTGACTGACACTCAAGAGATTGTACTTGAGATTTTCCACATGGTTAACATCATCAAACTTTATTTCTCCATTGGAGACAAAGCCTTTTCCAATAATGTAACCCCTAGCATCATTGCCAAAAGAAACAAACCCCTTCTTTCCTTGAGAGTAGTCATGAAGAAGAGAGTTGTTCCCCGTCATATGCATAGAACCCCCATTGTCTACATACCAGATGCTACTTTGGCATGTTGAAGAACCCTGCAATCATAAACAATTAGTTAGTTTTTGAGACCCAAACCTTTTTGGTTTTGGGTCTATTCACATCAACAGATGGTAAACTAACAGACTTGCTATGAATAACAGCCTGAGGGGATGGAGATGGTGAAGAAGAAGATTCCTCTGGCATGGATTTTCTTCTCTGTGGTTTCAACACAGGAGCATCTAATTGGTTGACTCTCCCCAATAGATGTTGAACCATCATAACAAGTTGTGACTGATTTTGTGATAAAGCCTTCAGCTCATCAGACACATTAGTGCTTGAGTTAGATGGGTTCCTGTGTTGTACCATCTCTCTTTGAGCAACCTCAGCTGTTGCCTGTTTAACCCCTTTCTTTGTGGATTTCTTTTTGGATTTTGGGGTTACAGGTTTTGATGTTGCTGGTACAAATTTGATTTCAAACTCAGTTTTCATTTTATCCATTTTCTCTTTAATGTTTTCATTATGTTTGAGTTTGGAGCCCTTTTTATACCAGCAATCATCAGTAAAATGATTGAATAAGCCACATATTTCACATGGCTTTTTCTTCATCTTAAGTTGATCATCTACTGAAGAAGATGAAACTACTGAAGACTTGTTCTTCAGCAATTTGCTATCAGTACTAGCAGTTTTCTTCCCTTTAGTACCTGCTTTCTTGATATCTTCTTCAGTAGTCTTCCCACCCTTACTACTTGCAGTTTTCTTCCCTTTACTACATGCAATAGTTTGGGTTTGTCTTCTAGGTGTTATGACATTCACTTTAGTACTTTCAGTACTTTGTAAAATACCACCTGGAGTGATCAACTTTTTGATCATGTGAGTGTCAGCATTTGAACCATCAACTTTAACTGATAGGTTCTGAGAGGACTTAATGCTGACTTCAACCTCTGATGATGTTGTATCAGATAGTAGATCACATGATGAAAAGGATTGGTTATTGTTCATGACCAGACAAATCATCTGGTAAACTGCTCCAGTCAACAACTCCTGGGGTGAAAAAGCTGTGTTGTTGAGGTTGAGTTTGTTGATGAGATTGGGAAGGTTGAGGTTCAGGTAATGCATTTGGTTGTTGAGCAATTAGAGCTTGAACCGGATTTGGCTGGGGCAAGTAATAACAGGGAAAAAGATATGACATTGGACCCTGGGGGACAAAGTATACAGGAGATAAAGGGTGTGATTGATGACCAGAACCAGCAGGATGTTGCCCTATATTTTGTAGACTAGTGCTGGGAAAAGTCACAAAGGGTGCAGAAGAGTTAGATCCAGTTGATCTACATTCTCTTGCAAAGTTTCCAAGCCTTTGGCATTTGTGACACCTCAACTTACTCTTGTCAAAACCAACTTTGGTTTTGCCAGAGTCCAGGAAATTTCCTGCCAGTTCTCTTGTAGAACTTCTGAGATCTGATATTAACTAAGGCCATTTGGCTTAGAATATCCATCTCTTCTAAATCATCATCAGCAATTCCCTTCAGATCATCCATGATGAAGCATAGATTGTCATTATTACTGCCAGAATGACTATCAATACCAACAAATGCATGATCGGAACTGTTTGAATAGAAATCAATATGCTCATCATAATTGCTTTCAGATGCAGCATATTCTGACTCATGACCAACCAAGGCAGTGTTCCCTGGTACAAAGTCATCAGTGAGCTTTCCTGATGATGACAGTTTCCTTTTCTGCTCTATCTCTCTTTCGAATGTAAGTAGTTTCCCATGAAGTTGGGTGAGAGGCTATCCAGATTTGCACTAGAGCGTAGGAGAATAGTGTCTGTGTCCCATCTCTCAGGCAGTGATCTGAGGAATCTGTTATTCATCTGGCTGTTGGTGTATTCCTGTTTCACCATTTTCAGCTCAGAGATCAGACAGGAAAAACGCTCAAACTATTGAGTCAGTGTCTCACCCTTTCTATGAGAAAATGTCTCATATTGTTGGGCGAGAATTTCTCTGTTGTTTGCTAAGACCTCATCAGTTCCACCAAATTGTTCCTTCAGTGCATTCCAGAGGTCATGAGTAGCTTCATGATGCATAAGCCCTGAATAGATTTCATTAGGCAGTGCCATGGCCAGAATTCCATGGGCTTTAGCATCAATCTCAAACAGTTTCCGATCTTCATCTGAGTATTGTTCCTTCTTCTTCGGAACCATTTGATTGGTTTCCGGATTGTTCACCATAGGCTTATGTGGTCCATGTACCACAGATGTCCAACAACCTGAACTGTTAACAGACAGGTGATGAAGCATCCTTCGTTGCCATATATTATACTCAGTCCTAACCAGCATCGGAGGCTTGGTTGAGGAACCAGTATTGTGAGGGTCATTAGAAGGAGTAGTCATCTCAAATTCAACCAAATTCAATTAAGCTATAACAGATTTAGAACAAAACACAACGAACCAAATTGAACCAAGAGAGATCTCAAGATGAATAAGCGAAAGTGGCAGAAATTCAATAATCTATAACCAGTTCTTGCAAATAAGCTAATTCAATCAAACATAGATATCTAATAGCAGTTTCAATGATCAACTATTAGATCGATCAATGGTTAACCAGCTCTGATACCATTTATTAGGATCAGCGATCTTCGTTTGATTGATTGGAGAGTATAGCAGCGGAAATCAAACACTGAATTAGCAAATTCACAAGAACACAAAAGATATTCGAAGTAAGAACAAACGGTTATAGACAGAAAGAATTCTGCAGAATATATTTCATTCAATATTCGCTTTCGTGATAACAGAATGTCACACATACAATTAGGTTAGCATCTCTTATATAGAAGATGTGACGTCTGCTGATGTCACTTGATAGTGACATCTAACAGAATTTATTCAAACTACTGATAGTTAACACAACTACTGAAGATGTCAAACAGCTGACATCTTCTTACAAAAATGCTAAGTGTTAACTATTACTACAACTACTGAAAAGAAACTACTGAAACTACAACGACTGAAGAACATGCTCTTCAGTCGTTTTACAAATACTGAAACAAAAAGAAAACTACTGAAAGGAAACCATCACAACAACTGAAGAATGCTTCTTCAGCTGTTGTAACAAACTCTGAAGGCTTCAGTACTTGTACTTGAACTTCAGCTGTTGTCATCAGCTGATGTCTTCAACTGTTGTCTTCAGCTATTGTTCTTCAGTACTTTAGATCTTCAGCTGTTGATCTTCAGACTTTGATCTTCAGCTATTGTTCTTCAATACTTTAGATTTTCAGTTGTTGACGTCTTCAGTACTTGTACTTCAGCTGTTGCTCTTCAGACTTTATGAAACAGCTGATCAAGTCTTCAGCAGTTGTTGTGATGCCTGTGGGACTTAGAGGTTTTTCTGATCCGGCTCATTGGTTCTTTTGGTCTAACAAAAAATCTGTCTTTTGACTTTACATTGATCTTGTTATTGTCTAGATTAGTGTTTCCAGTTGGCCTTCAAAGTATGATCGACTATAGGGTGTAGTATAAAGTATATCAAGTCTTTTTATATTTGTTTATGCTTTGTAACACTTGTAAAAGAACTTGAGAGAAATATATAGCATTCTTGAAAACCGTTACTTTGTGGTTTTTAAGTTTTTGTCTCTTGTTTTGTTGTGTTCATTGTATCATAATATAAGTCACGGTTCCCTATTTGATTTGTTAAGTGTTCTAACAGTCTCCTCATTGTGAGACTGGTTGTATTGACCATCCCTTAAACGGTCCTGCAAATCGAAACCTAAATTGTCCTTTCACCTTTTGATCTTTACCCCCCCCCCCTCCCATTTAAAAAGCTTCCGACTCTCTTTCTTTACTTTCTTACCTTCACTAAATCCTCAAAATTTCCACTATCTTCTTCACTCACTCTCAAATTCCTTCAATCAAATAGTTCTTTACTAACAATGGCCCTAAATCCCCAATAACCATGTCACAATCCTTGATTTATCAACAGATGTTGACTTTTCCCCAATCTTCCAGTTTCTGAACCAATTTGCATACTTTACCATCCTCACTGTCAATCCCACCATCTACTCAAACCATATGTCCGAATTTTAGGCCAATGGCCAAAGCAAGATGCTTAATGATGAAATGATTATTAGATTGAGGATCTATGGTCAAGAATTTATCATCAGTGGAAAAATCAGTAGGGAGAATCTTGAGCTTTATGATGAAGGTGCCCCTATTGAGTTCCCCCAAGTCTAATTTGGAGGACACTTACATCAGATGGGATATGGTGGTGATGTGAGCAAGTCAACTGTCTACAAGTTCAACTTCTGCTACAACTGGAAGTTCTTGTTTTACATCATTCTACATAGTATCTTTAACAAATCAAGGGGTTAGGATCAAATCCCATATGATTTGGGTTGCCTAATTCACGGGTTGGTCAAAGGCCTTCGTTTCAACTACTCACAATTTGTGTTGAACAACCTACGAGGTCACCTCACCAGGGATCCATTTTATATGTATCTCTAGTTTATTCAGCACATAATCAATTATGAGCTTGACCAGCATAAGCTTCAATAGGAAACCATCCACTTGGTTTCTCACATGAGGTCGGGCATCTTCAGAACATTGAACTAGGCATCCACCCACTTCACCGGAAGATTCACTGATCTTCCTCCGGATATGCTTGAGCCAATAGCTCCTAGTGACATTCTTGCAAACCCAACAGGTGATGAACCCACGCCAACCACCACTTCAATTCCAATCATTTCTTCCCATCCAATCAAATTCACTTACCAAAGACACCCCAAACAAACCCTTGTGCAATCTACTCTGATTGAACAAGTCCCTTCTATTTAAACCAAACGGGCTAGAGTGGAACTTAAGGCTCCTACTCAGTTAGAGGTCCAACCATCCTCCACCATTGACCTCAATATCAAAGTTGAGTCTGCTTAGTCTCAACTTGATGAGCCCATAACCCGAACCATGAGCCCTTAGGGTGAGTCTCAAGACTTCCTTGAATAACCAAAAAGGGACAGACACATCACTGGCTCAGCTGCTATTACAGAGGAGCCATTAGGTGCTAACCGATGAAGATATCATGTTTCATCAAGGCAATGATGTTGATCTTTCCCATATTAGCTAGACGATACTAAGGTTAGTCTAACTGGAGTGGATGGGACTCATGTAGACTCAGCTGGCACTACTGAGAGTGTCTCATTGGCCTCTCAGGACAGTGGTAACATAAGTGAGATTGTGTCTATGGCAACCTTGCCAATTGATGCCTCTGAAAGAGACATCAGTATGTAAGGTAAACTAGGGTGCCAAGAAACCACATCTGGTGGTGATAATGAACATACTAGGTATGTTATCTCATCTCCCCATGATTCTTCAAAAGAAGATGGCGGTAGTCTACAACTTACCATCAAAGACCTACTCTCTAAAATGTCAAACCTTGAATCAAAGTTTAAGACTTTAAAAGATAGGTCTACCACTCAGCAACTTGAAATTGAAAACCTCAAGGCACAACTAGCTGATAAAGAGATTGAGAAGTCTATTTGGCATGTACCAATTCAAGTTTCTTTAAGTTTTTCCTCTAGCTCATCTACTTCTCAAGATGAAGCTACCAAAAATAGGTAGAATATATAGAAACAAAGACATGAGGAACCCAATCTAGCCATCATAACCTCCCTCTCTTCTTTTTACCCCACCCAACAACACTTGCAACCATCTTCCTTTAGCCATCTCCCATTACAATTCTAGTGGACCCAAGGATGCTTAATGATCTTAACATATTCTTAACCAAATTCCTAATAAGCTCCTACCTTGAACAACCCTCCCCTGATATAGCCATTTCTTACTTTGGAGTTGAAGAGCTTTAAAGGTTGAGTGCACCACCTACCTCTGGGAAGGAAGTTGGCCAACCTAAGGTCCATATTCAACCTGAGATTGACTTTGAAAGGGAAATAAGGATTGATGTCCTAACAACTGACTTAGAAGGGATAGGTGGTGTAGTTCTAATCTCGTTCGAAACATAAATTCAAGTTGCAGAAGGGATAATGGAACTATCATCCTTGTCTGATGACCTGTTTATCATAAAGGCTATACATGATCTAGCCTTTGAGGTATACAGTGACAATTTCTCAAAACACCTCTATCTCAGACACCACAAGCACCACAAGTTCAACCTCACTCTCCCCACCTGAATCCTCTAAGCTAGAATCTCCAAATGTTGAATCTTCCTCAAATCCTAAAGGAAAAAGGAAGATGACTGCAGGATCATGCACCTTCACCAGCAGTGTCTCAATAGGAGTGTTGATCTCTGCAGCAGATGATGATGATGAGACAGGGGTCTCAGGTTCTATCACTGGGCCTTTAGTCAAGGTTTCCCCTCTGAAACTAATCTTAGGGTCTGCCTCAACATCCAGTTGACCGATGGCATTGCCTGATTGCCTAAGTCTCCTTCTTAAGCTGAACTCTGTAGTGATCCTGTCTTGGATTCTTTGAGCCAGTCTGTCAGCTTGTCTTGATTCGCTTGGGTTGACAAGTGGCATGTTGACTAAATCCAGACCTTCATAGTAGTTCAAAGTCTGAAAATTGAAGACTTCTTGCTGTCCTTGAACTCTTATGATGATTAGGGCTTTCCTGATGTTGTCATACCTCCACCCAATGATGTGATTGGAAGATGGTGAAGATGACATAGGCCTTGGTATCCCATCCTCAAACAGACTCTATATGAAGGAGTCTGTGTAGTCCACATCAATGTGAACTTGAGGAGGTTGCTGAGAATGCACAATCGCAACTGAGGATGGTGAGTTCTCAATGTCCACTCTCTCTGAAGAACTCCCAAGTTATGTGGCTGTAATAACTTTCTCCCTTTTTGGTAGCATCACCCACTTGCATAGGTGACCTGGAAGATAGGTCAATCACATCCACAGGTTCTTGTGTTCCTGGCTGAGCTCTTCTTAAGGGTCTCCCAACTAGTTTTTCCTTAAGATATGAAATCTCAAGTTGCTGATCATTGATCCTGTTATGTAACGTAGTCACCTGAGATTGAAGGTGACTGACCTTTGAGACTAAATAGGTGCACGTTTTAGTCAGTTTGTTCACCTTTAGTCTCATATTCCCCTCATCTTCATCAGAAGACTCATTGGGGGATGAGATGATTGGACCAAAGTCCTCTCTCTCACCACCAGCTTCAGGTTCTTGGCTGCTAGTTTTCCTCTGCTCACTGGCAATCTCATTTGAGATTTCAGTGGGCTGAGTTGCCATGGTTGAGGTCTTAATGATGTAATCACTTTCAGAAGTAAGAGCCTCTTTCATATGGACATCCTGAACAAGTTCAGAAGTGTCCACCTTAGTTGTAGGTGACTGATGTGGGATAGATATAGGAGACTCAAGAGCATTCATCTCTCTTTGAGTAGGAGTAAAGAAGAGAGACTCATTATACTCACTGAAACCTAGATCTTCATCAGTATAGAAGTCAAGGTTGGGATTTGGTTGGTTGAGATCTATAGGCTGGGGATGGTAACTATCCCCTGAAGGTTGATCACTTGACTGTTGAGACTCAGAGTGATGGCTTAAGGCAGTTGGGCTAATGAGCTCATTAGGCTAAGCATGAGGAACCGCAATACTGATTCTTGAAGAGATGGGAGTGGTCTGCTCCTCAGGAGAAGTGGGAGCTCCAGTGTCCACTTCTTCCTGTATGGGAGAGTATATGGGGGCATCCATAGACAGAATAGCTTGATCAGGGGTTCGTTTGGATTTTCTTTGGTAAGTGATGGTGATTTGAGGCTGTGTGGGTGGTTGGGAGGTAGCAGGTGTGGGCTCAACACTAGCTTGTGCTGCTAGGTTGTCACCTTGAGCAATAAGCTCTAACATTTTTGGGACAAGGGTTGTTTCTACCCCAGAGAAGCCAACAGTGGGCTTTCTCAGTATTTTAAAGATGCCAGGCTTCATATGTCCCAATTTAAGAATGTTACCTGTTTCCCTCAACTGTGAGCCCAGTTCACAGTTAAGAATGTACTGGACATATCTAGGAAACATGTAATACTCTAAGGAGTCTAAATTAGCAAGTAAATTGATATAAACAAACTGAGAATACCTGAATTTGACCCCCTGAACCATTCCATGGATTATGAAGGAGAGATCATCAGGAATCTGGTCCCATCCACCATGCTTGTTTGATAAGCTATGGATGACCACATGGAGCAGGAATCTCCACTGGGATGAGACCTTCCCTATTGAAAGGTCTTTACAGAGAAATCTCCCTCATATCCCATTTGCTGAAAAGAATGATTCACAGCTTCCTTTGGAAGAACACCTCACCTTCTTCATCATCCAGCTGAAGATGCATGTTAATGATGGCCGGAGTGATGAAGACTGTTCTCCCCTGCACTTTGGCAGACAGTGCCTTCTCCCCATCCATAACAACCTCTTGGCAGGTTTTCCAAAATTCTAGCAGATGATCCTCGTAGAGTGGAGGATCAATGGTTAGGGAGGTGAAGTAGTTAGAAAAAGCTAAGAATCTACAAACCTCTGAGAAATGAGTATCTTTCTCAGAGCTTAACAGAGCAACCTGATTATGTTGCATGTGTAGCTGCATGGTAAAGTTGGGATCATTTTTGTGAGTAAGGTTGGCCATTGTAAGGTAGCTTAAAGATGAAGAAAGAAGGAAGAAAGAAATTTCAGAGAGAAATTTGGGTTTTTAGGTTTGGAGGAAGAACAGGTGATAGAAGAGGGGGAAACCGTTGGCTTAATCTGTAAGAGGGATTCAGATAAAGTTTAATGAAAGAGGATAAACTTTGAAATCTAGATGTCGGTCCCACCTTTGAAAAAGTAGTTTACTTTTGCTCAAAAAGTAGTTTTCTTGGACGTCAAAAAGCTTCCGAAGGTTTATTATCTTCGGAAGTTTTAATTAAAAAGCTTTGGAAGCTAAAATAACTTCGGAAGAATTTCCTGAGAATTTTGCTTCAGAAGAAAAATTAAAAATTGAGTGCTTTGTATATAAAACAACAAAGCTTCTGAGAGTTAATTTTGCTTCGGAAGTAATGGTCCTTGAAAATAAGTCAATGTCTGAGACAAGTATTTAAGCTTTGGAAGATAGATCTGAAAGCTCTTCCAAAGGTAAATTTCTTAGACGGTTATTTTTTTTTTTTCTGAAGGCATGATTTGCTTCTGAAATTTTCAAAAATCTAAGGAAAGTCTTCAAAAAGAAATTCTCATCTAAAGAAAACATGAGCTTATGAAAGTAATGAACTAGACAACTTATGACACACATATTTTAAGAAATAATAAGAATTAGTTTTAAGAAAAGCTTATTCAAAGTTGATCATCCCAATAGCTGATATTAGATATTTAAATCTCTATTCATCAAAAGCCTTTGTAAACAGATCAGCATATTGTTCATCTGTGTGAACTTTGACTGGTTTAATTAATCCCTTTTCATAGTTATCTCTTATTAAATAATACCTGATATTGATGTGCTTTGTCCTTGAGTGCTGCACAGGGTTCTCTATGATTGAGATAGCACTATTGTTGTCTATGTGAATGGGAGTCTCCTTGAAGTTTAACCCATAGTCCAGTATCTGATTTTGAATCAAAAGTACTTGGGCGCAGCAGCTTGCAGCAGCAATGTATTCAGCTTCAGCAGTTGATGCAGAGACACAGGATTGTTTTTGGCATTGCCATGAGACAACCCTTCCACCAAGGAACTGACATCCCCAGATGTAGATTTTGTAGTCATGTTGCAACCACCATAATCACTATCTGTATAAGCATACAGATTGAAGTCAGGATTCTTAGGGTACCATAAACCAAGTGTTGAAGCACCTTTGAGGTATCTTAGAATCCTCTTGACAATGATAAGGTGAGACATCTTAGGGTTGGCTTGATATATTGCAGATGCATGTAGCAAACATGATATTAGGCCTGCTAGTAGTAAGATATATAAGAGACCCAATCATAGCCCTGTATAAGTGCTCATCTACACACTCCCCCTCAAGATCAGGTCCAGGGAGTGGTTTCTTGCTATGGGTGTCTTAGCAATCTTACAATCAGTCATGTTGAATTTCTTGAGTATGTCCTGAACATACTTTGACTGACTTATGAAGATGCCATCTTCAACTTGCTTCACTTGAATTCCTAGAAAGAAATTAAGTTACCCCATGGCACTCATTTCAAATCTGTCTTTCATCAGCTTCTCAAGTCTTTGCAGAGCTTTGGATTAGTTGAACCAAAGATAATGTCATCCACATACACTTGAACAAGCAAAATGCCATTTCCCTGTCCTTTGATGAAGAGAGTTCCATCTATAGTACCTCTCCTGTATCCATGTTTACAAAGATACTCAGAGAGTGTCTCATACCATTTCCTAGGTGCCTGATACAGCCCATTGAGAGCTTTGTCAAGCTTGTAGACATAATCAGGATGATCAGGTCAACAAAACTAGGTGGTTGTTTGACATAAACCTCTTTATCAATCACTCCATACAAAAAGGCACACTTCATATTAAGCTGAAACACCTTGAAGTTCTTGGATGCAGCAAATGCCAGGAATATCCTCACAGCTTCTAATCTTGCTACTGGAGCAAAGACATCAGTGTAGTCAATCCCTCTTCTTGTGTGTATCCTTGAACAACCAGTCTAGCTTTGTTCTTGATGATGATGCCTCTATCATCTTTCTTGTTCTTAAACACCCATTTGGTTCCAATGGTAGTCTTCCCACAAGGAAGAGTACAAAGGTTCCAAACTTTCTGCCTTTTGAATTGAAGCAGCTCTTGTTGCATAGCTTTAACCCAACTTCCATCCTTTAGAGCCTCATCAACTTTCTTTGGCTCTATCTGGGATAAGAAACAAGAGTGAATACAAACATTTGCTTCATGGGTTTGTCCTCTTATTCTTACCCCTGAGACAACATCTCCAATGATGTTTGTGGTGGGGTGAGACTTGTGGATCCTAAGCTAAGGGATCACAGCAAGTTGTTGAGAGAGATCTAAATTAGAGAAATTTACATCTGGCATAGATGTTTCTCCCACCACATCAGCACACTTTTCAAGAAAGACTTGATCCAAGCACTGTGTGACATCATTGGTGTTCTCATCTATGGTGTGGTTAGTGGCATCAAGAAATTCTTGGTCACTGTCACTACCACCATTGTTGTCTTCTACAATTGAAGTGTTCTTATCTGGTTGTGGAGCCTCTGAGCTGGAATTTGAAGGCACCCCAGATGTATTAACTGAGTTTGTCATTATAGTGCTGACAGAAACCTCATTTGCAGAAGTAGTTCCAACTGGAGCTAGAGATCTATGACTTGAAGGTCTTCTTAGCTCAAATCTTGGATCAAGATCACCTGTATTTAATTTTCTGTAGATCCTGAAACATTCTCACAAGATTTGTTAAAATAGTTGATAACTAAATCAATATCAAATAACCAATCTGGACTAGAACCAGCAACACAGGGTCTGTGTTCATTGAAAGTCACATTGGCTGACTCCTCAACAACTCTAGTTCTGAGATTGTATACTCTATAAGCCTTAGCTTGTGAAGAGTATCCGATAAAGTGTCTATCATCTGATTTCTCAGCAAACTTGGAAATTTGATCTTTGGTATTCAAGATGGTGCAAGGACAACCAAATGACCTGAGAAAACCAATGAAAGATTTTCTCTTGTGCCAAAGTTCATAAGGAGTCTTGCCATGAGTATTAACTACTAAAACTTGTTCTGCACATAGCAGGCAGTGTTGACTGCCTCTGCCCAGAAGGTGATGGGTAGCTTAGAGTCAGACAGCATGGTTCGTGCAGCTTCAATCAGTGTCCTGTTTCTCCTCTCAGCAACACCATTCTGCTGAGGAGTCCTGGGAGCACTGTATTGTCTTGTAATACCCTTTTCATCACAAAATGTATCAAGGATTTGGTTCTTAAATTCAGTTCCTTGATCACATCTTATGATGTTGACCTTGTGATCAGATTGATTCTCAATCTTTAAGATGAAATTCTTGAGAATCTCAGGAGTCTCATCCTTAGTTCTAAGGAAGAAAACCTAGGTGAATCTTGTAAGTCACTTGTGATCACTAAACAGTAAGAGGTCCTTCCTAAACTCATTATACTGGTAGGGCCAAATAGATCCATATGTAACAAGTGTAGGGGTGTAGTTATGGAGTTCCTTTCCTTAGGCTTTGTGAGATACCTTATGTTGCTTCTCTTTCAGGCATGCAACACAATGGTCATCACTTGTAAACTCTTTCTTTGGTATTCCAGTTACCAAATCATTATTAATTAATCTATTCATGTTCTTAAAGTTTACATGGCACATTCTTTTATGCCATAGGAAGACTTATCACTATTAGCTTTAGACAGAAAGCATAAAACTTCTCCAGAGGAAGATGTTTCTTGCAAATCCATCTTGTACATGTTCCCTTTCCTGGGGGCTCTAAGCAGGATATGCTCATGAGGAATTACCACACCAGGCTTGAGAACAATGCACTCATGCTCAGTAAAGAGCATGTTATGACTCTGATCAGAAAATTGAGATACACTCAAAAGATTATACCCAAGCTCTTTGAAAAAGTTTACCTTATCAATGCTGAGCTTACCATTTGTGACCTTGCTCCTTCCAGAAATGTAACCACCTTCATCTCCTCCAAAGGCAACTGGTCCTCCATCAATTCTTTCAAAGTTCTGGAGTAGTGACCCATTGCCTGTCATGTGCCTGGAACAGCCACTATCAATGATCCAGTCATTTTTGTTTGTCTTTAGTTGTCCCTACACAAAGAAAATGATTAGTTACATTTGGAACCCAAGCCTTTCTTGTCTTGGGCTCATTAACAAAAGGTAATTCAACAGTAATAGATCCTATGGTTGTGCTAAGAGGATCTTGAGCTGTTGTTGATGGATAATTCTCAGTCACTTGGTCTTTCTTAGACTTCCACACCACCTTTGGAGTCTTGGACTTGACCTTCAATACTTCGGAAGCTTTTGGAACTTCAGAAGTTTTGATGACTGAACCTTCGGGAGATTCTGCAAGCACTGCAGTAGAATTCAGTGCTTCGGAAGAACTCCTTTCTTCCGAGACCAACTTTTCTTCCGAAGATAATTTTCCACTTCCCTTCTTCTTAGACTTGGAGCTTCCGAAGGAAACAGGTTTTCCTTCCAAAGCTTGAATCTTCTTAGAACTCTTTGAAGTCTTTGTACTGGTCATATGGACAGTACCTTTAGGATTGTATGGACAATCCTTAGCAATGTGAGAGGTACTTTACACATGACACACCTAGTTTTCTTCTTCACAAGAGTCTTTTGCTGGGAACAAGACTGTATTTGGTCATATCCCTTCTCCACCTTCATCTTTGCAGATGCTGAGACAGTCCTCTTGGGCTGAAAACTATGCTTGGAGTTTGATGGTCCAGGCTGTGTAGCAGTGGTACACAGTAGATCAGTCTTCTTCTTATTACTGAGATGAGTTGAACAAGAACTAGAACTCTTAGCAGAAGAGTTTTGGTTAATGTCTTCAGTCCCTACCACTTTAAACCCTGCAGAGATGAAAACTTGTTTCTGCTTAGATTCAAAAGTAGCCTTGATCTCTTGAGCCTTCCTTGCCTTTCTTTTGTTCTTTCTGATCAAGTTCTTTCTCATGGACATGGTCATCACAGTCTTCTTCTTCTCCTCAGGAGGATAGTGACCCTTCTTGGAATCCTCCTCTTCACTCTTCTCAGAGGAATTCTTCATTATCTCTTCTTCATCCTCTTCATTCATAGGATCTATGAGAGGAAGCTCATCTTTGCAGGTTCCACACCTAGGATATCTTACAAACAAGATTGTGTGTGGAGGAGCTATCTTATTGGATCCCAGTCCCTACCTGTTTTGATAGCACACTTTGTTTGCAGGGATGAGGATATCATGTTCTTGAAGGTCTCTTCTTCAAGAACACTCTTTTCTACCTGGCTTTGCTGATCACAAGCTCAGCCTGGCACTCAGTTAACTTGGTTATGAGATCTTTGATTTGAGTCCTAAAGTCTGTGTGTTCATGTTTTAGAACTGAAATGGTTTTCTCAAGGTCCTCTATCTTCAGTTTATAATCATTTTCATACTTTCTAAAATCAGATTTTAAAATGTTTAAGGACTCAAGGTCAGATCTCATCTCCAGGTTATAGGACCTATTCTATTAACTTTAGCAATGCATTCAGGAGTACAGAGATGTTCCAATACATTGGCTTCATCATGATCTGCTATCAATTCTTGGTTAGGAGAAGCATCTTCCACCTGAAAGCTCCAGTCAAAGCCTCCTTCTTAGCAGCAATAGCAGCCTGCTGCTTTGACTTCTCATTCTGGAGAGCTTTGTTAGTGTAGTTTGGTTTGGACTATGTTTGGCCACCATTTGTTTTAGGTGCCTTACACTCTCTGGCAAAATGGACCATCAAGTTGCAATTGTAACACTGACTTTGCCTTTGTCTAGATCAAACTTTCCACTGGTTGCATTGCTTGGAAACTTCTTCCAGTCCTCTTGTAGAACTTCTTGGCTGTGTGAGTGAGAAGAGCCATCTACTGGACTATTTCCATGTATTCCAGATCATCTAGATGAATACAGTCCAGGTCTTCAAGAGTGAAAAGAGAGTTGCCACAGCTTTCATCAGAAGACACAAAAGCTTGAGAAGAGCTTGTCTCTTGGAATGGGCTTCCTTGAGTGTACTTCTCTCTTGGTGTCTTTGGGAAGGTGATGAAAGGACCCTTTGGTGAGTTGTCAGGGTAGCATATGAGATGATGTTTGGGTTCTATTCTGTCCCTTTCAACTACATGTAGGGCTGAACCCATTTGATTGTAGGAGCTGCCAGATGAACCTTGCATGTTCATCTCTATCTGGTAGCCACTGAGAATCCCATATAACTCTGTCAGAGTAAGTTTTGAAATTTTCAGTTCTCTTGATCACCACACAGTAGTGTGTCCATTGCCTAGGAAGTGAGGACATAAACTTCCTTACAATTTCTCTGTTCTCGAGAGAGACTCCTCCATCCACTAGGGTATCCACAATCTCAATATACCTAAACTACTGCTGAGTCATGGTTTCACCTATTTTGAAGGTGAAGTTTTCAAACTGCTGCTTTAGGAGATCCTTCTTGTTCTCCTTGGTTTCAAAGGAACCCTCATACATCACTTTCAGTGCATCCCACAGCTGCTTGGCTATTTTGCACTTCTTGAAACCTCTGTACATAGAGTTTGGAAGGGCAGTTTGAAGGGCTGTCATGGCTTTTCTGTCAATCTCTACTCTCTTCCTATCTTTATCAGAGTAGTTAGCCACATCTTTTGGGATAATACCAGCACCAGTAGGAGAAGGGGTGCTAGGTATGAAAGTCCATTTTCAATAGACTCCCACATTCTTGAATCAAGAGACCTGATGAAACCTTCCTTTCTCAAATACCAAGTGTCAAACTCATCAAGAGTGATCAGTGGGGACTTGTTCATGGTTCCAGTTTCCATATCAGTCTTGGAAATGGCTGCCATTTGAAAAGTTTAGTATTTGTGTATGTGAGGGATCTTAAGATGGTGAGATCTTATATCAAGAGCCTAAAAAGCTTTGATACCAAATGCAGGATCGTTGAAGGGGTCAGTTACAACACAAACACAAAGAAGAGATTAACTAAACTTAATCAAATAGTGAACTGGATTAACCAAGGTAAGAGACTAAGAACACAAGTAATGTAAGAGACAGAACATAAAGAACACAAGTATATGGTTTTCAAGAATGTAGTATATTGCTTTCTTTATGCTCTATTACAAGTGTTACAAAGCATGATTCAAAGATACAAGAACATGAGATACTTATACTACATCCTACAGCCGGCTATACTTTGAAAGCCAACTGGATACAATTGACTAGACACAAACAAAATCAATTGTAGAGTCAAAAGGCATATTGCCTTTTGACTAGTGACTATGACATGCCATAGCTCACATGCTTATCTATTACAAAAAGGATAAAGTACGTAAAATAGAAAGTTACAGACTTAAGACCTCAATGTACTGTTACCAAAAGCATGGACCTTTTCACCAACTCATGTAAGTTGGTGACCTTACAGAGGTGCAATGGAAAGGTGTCCAGCTTTATGGAAAAGTACATCAGAGAAAGCATGTGTCAAAAGTCTTCGGAAGAAAGCTGTCTTCATGAGTTGAAGTTTCGGAAGACTTTGTCTCTGAGGCTTCGAAAGACTTCATATTTGGCTTCGGAAGATATTGGTCTAGGCTTCGGAAGATTTCACACTTAGAATATTTCTGTTGCATGTGTGAAACTTCCTAAGCATTCTTACTTGTGCAGCATGCAGGATAGACGTTGGATGTTTAGGTTGCATCAGCCTCTTCATTAATCTCTACAATGACTACTGAGGAGCTTCTAAAGTAGGAAAGGTTGGTGAAGCTAAAGAAGAAAGGTAGACTTGATACTGGAAAGTTGTTGGCTGCAAGCAGCAAAGCAGCAGCAAAGCAGCAGCAGTGGCTCAAGAGAGTATCAACAATAGGAGGATAGTGGAGGTAATAGATAGGATCATCAGCCTTGGAGTAGATAATGAAGAGATGCTTCTACTCCCACTTGATGAGCTTGTAAAGTTACAAAAGAAAACCCTACTACAAAAATAGAAGGAGGAAACAGCTAGGTTAACCATAAAAGAGGAAAGAAGGAGGAAGAAGGAAGAGGCTCTGCAAAGGGAGAGGATAACCTTTCTATGCACAAGGGGCTATTCTCAAGAAGAGCTGACTTCTCATGAAAATGATATGATCTTGTTTTTTTTTTAACAAAGAACAAGATCAAATCAATAAGGAGAGAAAGAAAGCCACCAGGGAGAAAAAATAAAGAGGAGGAGGCTCAACTTGTAGTTTCCAAGAAGGTAGAAGATAAAGCCTGGCTGAAAGCTTATCTTAAGGCCAACAGCTTCACGGGCATGCAAGTTGGTCCCATGTCAGAAAAGACCCTACGGCAACATGTTAGTGGCATCAAAGCTGACATTCGCTTAAGAAGAAAGCAGAAGGTGCCATAAAGCTAAAGTGTACAAAGGATGTTACCCAAACCAACACTCAAACCACAACCAACAAAACCTAAGCCTACACCTCTTCCATTTCCATCAAAACCAAACCAACCTCTAAACCCACACTATTAGGCTTACCTACTCCCTCACCCGTTGCCTCTCAACCACCACCACCATTACCTATCCGAAAACCCAAAACATAACCCAAAACACAACCCATAGCCTAACCATTATCCAAACCATCCTCTAAACCATCTAAGCCCCTAGCCTTAAAGGAATTCAAGAAGATCAAAAGGAAGCTCAGAAACTGCACAACCTTGATCGGCATCTCTAGTGAGGAAGAGTCCATAAGCTGAAGTACATTGATGGCCCTTCCTATTCCTCATAATAGATGTTGTAAGAATTATATGTTAAGGCTGATGCAACCCAAACACCCAAAATCTCTCCTACATGCATGCATAAGAGTGCTGAAGTAGAATGCTTCAGAAGTTTCACACCAGCATCAGAGATACTCTAGGTGTGAAATCTTCCGAAGCTAAGACCAATATCTTCCAAAGCCAAATATGAAGTCTTCTGAAGCTTTAGAGACAAAGTTTTCCGAAGCCAACACTTGAAGATAGATTTCTTCCGAAGAATTTTAGTACACATGCTTTATCTGATGTACTCTTCCATAAAGCTGGACCACTTTCTACTGTAACTCTGTAAAGTCTCCAACTTTCATAAGTTGGTGAAAAGGTCCATGCTTTTGGTAACTTTACATTGAGGTCTTGAGTCCGTAACTATCTACTTTATGTACTTGTCCTTTTTGTAATATATTAGGATGTGAGCTATGGCATGTCATAGTCACAAGTCAAAAGCAATCTGCCTTTTGACTCTACAAATTATTTTGTTTGTTGTCTAGTCAATTGTATCCAACTGGCTTTCATAGTATAGCTGGTTGTAGGATGTAGTATATGTATCTCAAGTAGTAATTTTTTTATTATGCTTTGTAACATTTGTAATAGAACTTGAGAAGGTAATATACTACAATTTTGAAAACCATCTCCTTGTGTATTTTGCTATCTTGTTCTTTTCATATTTACTTGTGTTATTAGTATCATTACTAGTGGTTAATCCAGTCTCACTGTTTGATTAGTCAAGTAACTCTCCTCATTGTGTTGTTGTGTTGTAAGTGCATACCCTTCACCGGTCCTGCATTTGTATCAGAGCTTTCCAGGCTCTTAATATAAGATTTCATCATCTTAAGATCCCTGACACACATAAAATACTTAACTTATCAAATGGAAGCCATTTCCAATTTTATATGGAAACTGGAACCATGACCAAGTCCCCAATGGTCACTCTTGGTGACTTTGACAACTGGTGCCAAAGAATGGAAGGTTTCATCAAGTCTCTAGACTCAAGAATGTGGGGGTGTTGTTGAAATGGACCTTACATGTACCAAGCACCCCTTTCTACTGGTGGTTGGTATGATCTCAAGGTTGTGGCTGACTACTCGATGAAGATAGAAAAAGAGTAGAGATGACCAAAAGGTCATGACAACCCTTCAGACTTCTCTTCCAAACTCTATGTACAGAGTTTCAATAAATGCAAACAGATAAGCAACTTGTGGGATGCATGAAACTTATGTAGGAGAGTTCCTTCTGAAGCAAAGGAGATCAAGAAGGATCTCTTGAAGTAGCAGTTTTGAAAATTTACCTTAAAGAAGGTGAGACCATGACTCAACAATACTCAGATATGTTGAGACTGTGGACCCTAGTGGATGGAGGAGTTGTCTCTGAAAACAGACATTGTAAGGAAGTCGTGTCCTCACTTCCTAAGCAAATGGACACACTATTATGGTTATCAAGAGAACTAAGAAACCTGAAAAACTCTCACTCTGACAAAGTTATATGGGATTCTCAGTGGCTACCAGATGGAGATGAACATGCAAGGTTAATAGGAAACTCCACATCAAATGGTTCAAACCTTCATGTGGTTGAAAGAGATAGCATAGACCCCCAACATTATCTCTTAGCTACCCTGATAACTCATAAAAGGGTCCTTTCATCACCTCCTTGAGACACCAAGGGAGAACTACACTCAAGAAGTCCCATTCCAAGAGACAAGTTTTCTACAAGCCTTTGTGTCTTCTGATGTAAGTTTGGCATCTGTCTTTTCAAACCTGAAGACCTGGACTGTATCAATCCAGATGATCGGAGTACATGGAAAAGTCCGCAGATGGCTCTTCCACTACAGAGCCAAGAAGTTCTACAAGCGGGACGGAAGGAGGAAGTTCCCCAGCACTGAGAAACTAATAGAAAGTGTTGGACAGGATAAAGCAAAGTCAAGTGTTACAACTGTAACTTGATGGGTCACTTTCCGGGAGGGTAAAGGCACCAAGAACAAATGGTGGCAGCAAAAATCCAGAACAACTATACGTCACAATGCTTACCAGAATTAAAGGCCAAAAGCAGCAAGATACAGGTGTGGTGAAGAAGGAGGCTTTGACTAGAGCTTTCAAGTGGAAGATGCTTCTTCAAAACCAAGCATGATGGCAGAACATGATGAAGCCAAGGTTATTGTTGGACCAAAAGAACCAATGAGCCAAGATCAGAAAACCTCTAAGTCCCACACGGTATCACAACAACTGCTGAAAGCCTCATCAGTAGTTTGACAAGTGCTGAAGACTTCAACAGCTGAAGATCAAGTGCTGAAGACCTTAACAGCTGAAGAACCAAAGTGCTGAAGTACAACAGCTGAAGAACACAAGTGCTGAAGCTGAAAGACCAAAGTACTGAAGTACAACAGCTGAAGAGTTCACAAGTGCTGAAGATCAACAACTGATGTACAAAGTCTGAAGACAAAGACTGAAGACATCAGCTGATGATATCTACTGAAGTCATCAGCTGATGAAACACCTGAAGGTCAAAGTCTGAAGATCAAGTACTGAAGCCTCAGTAGTTTGTCACAACTGCTGAAGAGTACTTCTTCAGTAGTTGTGATATCAGTAGTTTTATTTTCTGTTTCAGTAGTTTTGTAAAACGACTGAAGAGCTTGTTCTTCAGTCGTTGTAGTTTCAGTAGTTTTATTTTGTACTTAACTTGCTGATATGTTCTCAGTAGTTGTGAACATTTCAGTAGTTTGTTAAGAATTAGTTATTTCTGTATTGGATCTGCCAGTTGTCACTTTCCGTGATAACAGCAGTGACTGTTGCACTCTATATAAGGAGTGACAACCTATTGTATTGTGAGTGAAATGAGTAATGAATGGAATGAATGATTGATTCGATTAGAAATATTCTACATCTATAAACATTCCTAGAAATCAGAAAACATATTCTCTCCCTATAACCGTATGCGATCTTAATGCTTACAAATATCGATTGCTTGCTACAATTTGTCTAATTCGGTTGTGTATTCCGCTGCTATATTTGATACATCAAACTTGTGATCACTGATCCTGTCAAATGGTATCAGAGCAGGTTAATCATTGATCGATCTAATAATTGATCATTGAAACTGCTATTCAAGATCCAAGTTTGATTGAATTAGCTTTTGTTTTTGCAAGAAACGGTTATAGAGATTGAATTTTTGTATTTCTGCTCATTCATCCTGAGATCTTTTTCTTGGTTCTCATTGAGTTTGTTGTGGTTTGTCTAAAACTTTTTAAAAACTTGAACTAAACTGTTTTTGAACTGAAAATGACCACTCCCTCCAATGATCCTCACAATACTGGTTCCTCAACCAAGCCTCCTATGCTGGTTAGGAATGAGTATAACATATGGCAAAGACGTATGCTCCATCACCTGTCTGTTAACAGCGCAGGGTGTTGGACATCAGTGGTACATGGTCCACACAAGCCTATGGTGAATAACCCGGAAACCAATCAAATGGTTCCGAAGAGGAGGGAGCAATACTCAGATGAGGATAAGAAGTTGCTTGAGATTGATGCAAAAGCCCATGGAATTCTGGCCATGGCTTTGCCCAATGAAATCTATTCTGGGCTAATGCATCATGAAACTGCCCATGACCTCTGGATTGCTTTGAAAGAACAATTTGGAGGAACAGATGAGGTCTTGGCAAATAATAGAGAAATTCTTGCCCAACAATATGAGACATTCTCTCATAGAAAGGGTGAGACACTGACTCAACAATATGAGCGGTTTTCTTGTTTGATCTCTGAACTAAAAATGGTCAAACTTGAATACACCAATATTCAGATGAATAACAGATTTCTCAGATCACTGCCTGAGAGATGGGACACATATACTATTGTCCTACGCTCCAGTGCAAGTTTGGACAAACTATCTCTCACCCAACTCCATGGGAAATTGCTCACTTTTGAGAGAGAGATAGAACAGAAGAGAAAGCTGTCTTCATCTGGAAAGCTCACTGAAGACTTTATACAAGGCAACACTGCCTTGGTGGGTCATGAGTCAGAATATGCTTCATCTGAATGCCAGTATGATGAGCATATTAATTTCTCTTCGAGCACTTCTAATTCTGCATTTGTAAGTGTTGATGGTCAGTTCACTGGGTGTAATAATGACAATCTATGTTTCATTATGGATGATCTCAAGGGGATTGCTGATGATGACTTAGAAGAGATGGATATTTTGAGCCAAATGGCCTTGATAAATATCAGATCTCAGAAGTTCTACAAAAGAACTGGAAGAAAATTCCCAGGACTCTCTGGCAAAACCAAAGTTGGTTTTGACAAGAGCAAGTTGAGGTGTCACAAATGCCAACGGCTTGGACACTTTGCAAGAGAGTGTAGATCAACTGGATCTAACTCTACTGCACCCTTGTGACTTTTCCTGGCAATAGTCACACAACACAGAGGGCAACATCCTGTCACATCTAGTCATCATCCTCAACAACAATCTCCGGCATATTTTGTTCCTCAGGGTCAAATGCCATATCAGTACCCTGTTATTACATGCCACAGTCAAATCAAGTTCAAGTTCCTATGACACCACAACCTCATGCATTACCAGAACCTCAGCCTTCCCTATCTCATCAACAACCTTCATCTCAACAACACAGCTTCTTCACCCCAGGAGTTGTTGACTGGAGCAGTTTACCAGATGACTTGTCTGGTCATGATCAACTGTTCTCAGGTGCTGGTCAACATGGTGGTGACAGTCCCTTTGGGAATCTAGCTCTTATGGCTTTGGAGTCTGCTGATACTTCATCTTCCAATGCCTCTACACCTCAGGTATCACAGGTATCCTCTGAGGCAAAAGCCAAATTATGTTCTGAACAATGCATAGCAGCATTTGCTTCCATTAGAGAAGCAAATGTAGCTTTATTAATAAGAACATTGAGCTAGAACAAATAATTTCCAAAAACAAAGCTGAGTTTGAGTTTGTGCTCAAAGATAAAAATGATGAGGTTTATAAACTGAATTGCAAAATAATTGATGATAAGGCTAGAGAAGATGTACTTCTAGAGAAGTACAAAGATCTCAAAGAAACCCTTGCAGTTACCCAGGTCGAGTGTGATAGATGGGTACAATCATGCAAAGGTTTTGAAATGCTTCTTAGTAAGCAATCTGCTTCAAATGTGAAGTTTGGAATTGGCTACAATCACACTGCTCCACCTACAGATTTTACCCCAAGAGCAGAGGTAGAATCTGATGGTGAGAGTGATAACCAATCCATCAAATCATGTGATCTACCTTCTGATACAGCACAATCAGAAGTAGCAGTCAGCATCAAGTCCTCCTTGAACCTATCAGCTGATGTTGATGGTCCAAATGCTGACATTCACATGATCAATAAGTTGATCAACTCAGGAGTTAATCCTGAAGGTCCTGAAAGGACTGGAGAGCAGGATTTAACACCTGAAGTTCAAACTTCAACTGCTGTCAGCACTGAAGAGAAGAAAACTGGCAGTAGAAAGAGTTTGAAGACTACTAAAGAGGTTGTCAAGAAAGCAACCAATGCTTCCAAAGCATTGAAGAACAAGTCTTCTGTTGCTTCACCATCTTTAGTTGATGATCAACCTAAGATGAAGAAGAAACCATGTGAAGTATGTGGTTTGTTCAATCATCTTACAGATGATTGTTGGTACAAAAGAGGTTCCAAACTCAAACAAAAAGAAGAAATTAATGAGAAAATGGTAAAAATGAAAACTGAGTTTGAGACCACATTTGTATCAGCAACATCAAATCCTGTAACCCTTAAGTCCTTAAAGCAATCCAAAAAGGAAGGAGTTAAACAGGTGACAGCTGAGGGTGCTCAAAAGAAGAAGGTGCAACATAGGACCTTATCTAACTCCACTAGCAATGTGTCTGATGAGCTGAAAGCTTTATCACAAAATCAGACACAGCTGGTGATGATGGTACAACATCTGTTGGGTAGAGTTAACCAACTAGATTCTCCTATGTTGAAACCACAGAAAAGGAGGTCTAAGCCAAAGGACTCCTCTTCTACACCATCTTCTTCTTCTCAGGCTGTTGTTACAAATAAACATGTTAGTTTACCATCTATTGATGAGACCAGGCCCAAAACCAAAAAGGTTTGGGTCTCTAAAACTAACTGATTGTTTATTATTGCAGGGTTCTTCAACATGCCAAAGTAGCATCTGGTATGTAGACAGTGGGGGATCTATGCACATGACTGGGAACATCTCTCTTCTTCATGACTACTCTCAAGGAAAGAAGGGATTTGTCTCTTTTGGCAATGATGCTAGGGGTTACATCATCGGTAAGGGCTTTGTCTCCAATGGAGAAATCAAATTTGATGATGTTAATCATGTGGAAAATCTCAAGTACAACCTCTTGAGTGTCAGTCAAATGTGTGATAAAGGCCATGTTGCCCTTTTCACAAGTCAAAACTGTAGGATTCTGTCATCCAAAGTTTTGCACTTGATTGACAAGGTGTTGGATGATCACACTCTCCTGAAAGCCAACAGGACAGGAAGAGTGTATGCCTTAGATCTCTCTAAGAAGATAGATCTCAAAGGCAATCCTTGCCTATTTTCCAAAGCCTCTTTCAAGAATCTAAACTGTGGCACAGGAGGCTTGGTCATGTCAATCTCAAAAAATGAATCAGCTTAGCCACATAGTTTAGTCAGAGGCTTACCAATAAAGGAGTTCCACTGTGATGAAATGCACTGCTTGTTTAAAAGGAAAACAGCACAAGGTCTCATTTCCTCCTATTGAAGTGTCCAAGTCCACTGCCTGCTTGCAATTACTGCATATGGATCTATTTGGTCCTGTGAGAGTAATGAGCATGCGCAAAGAAGAAATACTGTCTGGTAATTGTGGATGATTACTCCAGATTTGTATGGACTTCTTTCTACATTCAAAGGATGAGGCTGCTCAGAAGATTATCCACTTTGTGCTGTACATTGAGAAGCAGTATTCCCTTCCAGTCAAGTGTATAGGAGTGATAATGGAACTGAGTTCAGAAATCATACACTTGATGACTTCTATCTTTCAAAGGGAATCAAAAGGCAGTTCAGCATTCCAAGGACTCCAGAACAAAATGGAGTAGTGGAGAGAAAGAACAGGACCCTCATTGAAGCTGCAAGGTCCATGCTGGCTGACTCAGGTTTGCCATTGACCTTTTGGGCCGAAGCTGTCAACACAGCTTGTTATGTGCAAAATAGAGTTTTAGTAAATCAGAGGTTGATGAAGACTCCATATGAAGTTCTCCATCATTTGGCTCCTCTGATTTCATTTTTCAAAGCATTTGGGTGTCCCTGTTTTATTCTCAACACAAAGGATCAACTCCACAAATTGATCCTAAGGTGGATGCAGGATACTTTGTTGGTTATTCATCTACTTGCAAGGCATACAGAGTCTTCAACTGCAGAACAAAGATGGTTGAAGAAACTCTACATGTTAAGTTTAATGAATCTCCAAAGGACAAGATTCCACAAAGTCCTGTGGAGTTTTTGATTTGGACATACTGCAATATGTTCCTTATCAAACTCCTGCTGTTGCTCCTGTCAACAGTTCACCACCTGGTGGTACTGCTGATGATGATGATGATTGCAGTACTCACCTCTTCAGGTTTAGTGATCAGCTGCCTGACTCAACTAGACCTGATGTTCCTGTAGCGCCAGTAGCACCATCCACAACAAATGCTGATGAGATTTCTTCGAATTCAACTTCCTTTGAATTACCATCCACTGATTGGTTTCAAGGAAATGATTCACCATCACCATCTGTTGCTGCTGAACCGGCTACAAACACTTGCACAGATCTCATTGTGTATCAAGATCTGAAGAATCACCCTATGTCTCAAATCATTGGTGATATCACTGCTGGAGTATCAACAAGAAGTCAATTGTCAAATTTCTGCTTCTATGCTCTCTTCATCAGTCAGCAAGAGCCAAAGAATTATCACATTGCTTTAAAGGACAATGGATGGGTTGATGCCATGCAGCTTGAGCTTCTTCAGTTCAAGAAACAGCAAGTGTGGGAACTGGTTCCTCTACCTCCAGGTAAGTGTGCAATAGGCACTAAATGGGTGTTTAGGAACAAAACTGATGAAAATGGGCTTATTGTTAAGAACAAGGCCAGACTGGTTGTTCAGGGGTTTGCACAAGAAGAAGGTATTGATTATGATGAAACCTTTGCCCCTGTAGCCAGACTGGAAGCAATTCGATTGTTTTTAGCTTATGCTGCTTATCAAAAACTTAAAGTCTTTCAAATGGATGTCAAAAGTGCATTTTTGTATGGAAAAGTTAAAGAAGAGGTTATGTATGTCAACCTCCAGGCTTTGAGGACAATAAACATCCTAATTGGGTGTATAAGCTTGATAAAGCTCTTTATGGGTTAAAACAAGCTCCCAGAGCCTGGTATGAGACATTATCAAACTTTCTTCTGGAAAACAATTTCACTAGAGGCTCCATAGACAAGACTTTATTTATTAAGAAAGCTGGGCAGCATAATCTACTTGTTCAAATTTATGTAGATGATATCATTTTTGCATCCTCTGATCCAAAGTTGTGTGATGCCTTTACAAAGTTGATGCAACAGAAGTTTGAAATGAGTGCCATGGGAGAATTACAGTTCTTTCTGGGGTTGCAAATCAAACAAAAGGCTGATGGAATTTTTATTCATCAATCCAAATATACAAAAGATCTTTTGCAAAAGTTTGATTTACAAAACTGTAAGCCCTGTTCTACTCCCATGAGCAGCACCACACAACTGGACTCAGATCAGAAAGGTAAAGTGGTTGATGAAACACTTTACAGATGTATGATTGGGTCCTTGATGTATTTAACAGCTTCTAGACCAGATATTATGTTTGCTACATGTGTTTGTGCTAGATTTCAGGCTGCACCTAAAGAGTCTCATCTGATTGCAGTCAAGAGGATCTTTAGATATCTGCAAGGCACTCCATCTCTAGGTTTATGGTATTCTACCGGACATTCTGGTAAATTAGTTGCTTTTTCTGACAGTGACTATGCAGGGTGTAAGTTGACCAGGAAATCAACTTCTGGTGGATGTCAATTCCTAGGCAACTGCTTGATTTCTTGGCAGAGCAAGAAACAGACCTCAGTTGCTACATCCACTGCGGAAGCAGAGTACATTGCTGCTGCAAGCTGTACATCTCAGGTACTCTGGCTTCAAAACCAACTTTTGGATTATGGCATTACAGAGACTAAGACTCCATTGTTAATGGATAGTGCTTCAGCTCTTTGCATTGTCAAAAATCCAGTCCAGCACTCTAGGACCAAACATATAGAGATCAGACATCATTTTATAAGGGATTGTTTTGAAAAAGGTCTGATTGATCCTAAGTTTGTGCCTAGTGCTGATGAGCTTGCAGACATTTTTACTAAGCCTTTGGATAGTTCAACTTTCCAAAACCTGGTGTTAAGGCTTGGTATGCTGCAGCTAGAATAGGTGACAACTACTGATGATCTCAGTAATTCATACTGATGATCATGAGTACCTGTCACATATAAGTACTGATGAGCTCTTTTAACCTCAGTAGTTTTTATAACTACTGAAGGCTAAATGTCTCAAGTACTAAAGTACTTCATCTGTTCGAAACCACTGATGTAGTTACAACTACTGATGCAGTCATAACTACTGCAATCAGTAAAAACAGATAAGTACTGATGTCCTATGAAACAACTGAAATCAGCCATAAAGACTGATGAATGTGTTGAGGACAGTTTGAAACAGCTGAAAAGCTAAGAATTGACGAAAACAGCTGAAGAGAACTTTCTCTTCAGTCGTTTGTACAACTGCTGTTTCATTTTAAACAACTGAAGCAAAACCACGTCTTCAGTAGTTTTATAACTACTGATGACTAATACCAAGTCTTCAGTTGTTTACAACAGCTGATGACAAAACCACTGTCTTCAGTAGTTTCATAACTACTGATGACAAACACCATGTCCTCAGTTGTTTCAATCATCTGAAGTCAAAACCACGGTCTTCAGTAGTTTTCTAAACTACTGATGCCTAACACCACGACTTCAGCTGTTTCAACGTCTGAAAGGATAATACCATGTCAACGGTCGTTTAAAACTACTGATGACTAACACCACATCCTTCAGTCGTTTCCTCACCCGTACCCTATAAATACCCCTAACCTGAGCTCTCCATGCTTCATCTTCTTCAAACCTAACGTTCCTCTCCAAAACTTCCTTTCCATGGCGTCTATGCAAATTAAACCGCGACACAACTGTGTTGCCTACCTCACAAAATCGCCGATCTGGACTAAGTTCGATACTGCTATCGATCTTATGGTTCAGTCCCAATACAACAAGGCATTCCTTCTGAACCCCGTCTTACATGCCGAATCCTTGAACCAATTTTGGATGAACGTTACTGTTACAACTGAGGAGAGCAACACACATCCCTCCGGTCAGTCGTCAACAACAAAGAAGTAGTCATTACTCCTGCAACAATCCGTAAAATCTTCAACTGAGTGATGCTACCTCTCCTGCTGGATATCCGAAGGGCACCATAGATCTATCATTTGCTCAGCATGGATATCAAGGTGATCTCAGTGCCACCACCATCATGAAGAAACACTTTAATGACGCTGAGCGCCTGATTTTTCACATGGTCAATGTATGTTTGGCCCCTAAGACGTCGTCTTGGGATCAAATGTCCACCAAATGGCAGCAGGTAATGTATTCTATCCTTGAGCAACAACCACTGAACTTTTCAGAATTAATATTTTCAGAGCTCAAAGATATGGCTCAAAAACTAACTGCCAACCGTTGGATACTCTATCCACGGTTCATAATGGCCATTATTATAGACCAGCTTAATGCTGAGGGACTTGTTGGCTTGGGAGTCCCTGCTACGGCTGTTCTGCCAGAAGTATACTCCCGGCACAACTCTGACCGGACACTCAAACTGGCTGCCAAGCTGCGAAAACCCACGCAGCTGGAACCCACAGCCACCACCTCCAAATCCAATGTCCCCACCAAACCCACCAAAAAGAAAACCAAATGGACAAAAGGGAATTGAGTCCCCTGAGGATGCCCTGCACCACAACGCAGGATATATCCACTAGTCCAAACCCCCTAGTGGATACAATGACTCTTCCAGCCACAGCCGCTCAGGCTTCCTCTCAACAGGAGCCTGCAGCAACCCAAGGGGCACCTACTTATCTGGGATCTTACTCACTTGAGGAGATTGCCATTGAAGAGCACCATCCACCCCAGGTGCACACTGCTTCTAACCCCTTACCCCAAACAACCGCCCTCACAGCCCAACTTTAATAGTTGCACAAGTGCTGACTCAATTGCACTCCTCACCCCTCCCCAGAAACCACTTACTACTGGGAATACCTCTACAATTGAGGGGGAGGAACACAGTGCACCTGAGAACCCACAGCACAGGGGTTTCCCAATTCTATCTCCTGGTGTAGACAAGGAGCTTAGAATATCTAGTGAGGCTGCCACCTCCTCTGACTCAGCACATGACCAGAGTGAGGCTGGTAACATTGCTAAGACCTCCCTAGAGGCAACAGCTGATGATGGACATTGTCCTGAGGCTGGAAGTCCCCAGTACCAAGCACAAGGGGCACATGCACCAACTGGTCTACACCCAGTGCATGTAAATCCTGCTCTAAGCAGGAGGTCAGGTGATTCAGTATCAACTGATGATGACCTGAGCTTCTTCTATGATGTAGTTGCTCAAAACACCATTCTAGAGGATGAGGTAGCAGCTCAAAGAGCTGCTGGCCAAGATGTCTCAGGATGCAAGTCCATCTGCCACCATCATACACCCACAGATGGCACCTTCCCTGAAGGTTTCCCAAACACAGAGCCACCCCAAAATCAACCACCTGCCTCTGCTTCAGGCCCTACTTCTCAGGAACAGAACCCTCCTGAGCAAATAGGTGCTGTACTCCAAAATTCCCTCCCTCTCATCACCCCCATAATCACTGATATAGTGATCAAAGCCCTGATGAGAGGCTTTCTCCACATTACAGCCCCTGGTTGATGCTGCTGTCCAAAGACTCTTTCTGCGGTACCAACCCTTCCTCCAATGCAACCAAAAAGGGGGAGAGTACTGCAGTGAAAGAAAGGAAGAGGAAAAGATCTGAGGAAAAGGAAGAGAAGCAAGTCCAAGAGGAGGAAAAAGAAAAGCAACCTCTGCTCACTTACAAGCGAAAGAGAAGTGCTGATGATCACACTGCTGAAGACAAATCCTTGGAGGAGCTGGTCAAAGAAGCTGACACCACACACAGCCGCTCCATGGATAAAATAATTGAACAACTCTTCAGGCAGGGGTTTGACACAGCCACACTGGATAGTGAGATCAGAAGGTTAGAAGTACAAGAGATACAAACCCGATGGGCAGGGTATGATGCTCTGAGAAAGAGAGGTTGGAAATAATGATCCGCTTTATTGCAAAATACTTGGAAGATCATTAATGGAGATCCGCGCATGGACCAGGGACAGCATTCTGGCTATAGCCACCAGAATCTGTCTGTCTGAGCAATTCAACAAAGGGATTATTGTGGAAGCCCTTGATGAGGCTGGGGCTGGCAAAAGGTTAGAGATGGCTAAACTCACAAAGGCGAAATTAACTACAAGGATGCTAGATCAACTTCCCTTCCACCCACTCAAACAGATCCTATCCCTCAAATCTCCCAACCAACTCTAAGCCAAAATCCAAACATCCTCATTCTTCAAAACCAATTCCTTCACCAACCCAACCATCATCCAGTGATGTACCCGAAGGAGGAGAAGGGTGCTGAGGATGGAAGAAGAAGAAGAAGAAGAGGATGAAGATGATAGTCTGCCACTCTCTGCTGTTCTGAAGCTACCAAAACCCCGAAGTCAACCCATGATCACACCTGACTCTCAAAGGGAAATGGTCAGAGTCAAGATAGAAGAAGAAGAACAGCAGAAACAGCACGATGAGCAACTGTTGAAGATGGTTGACAAGGAATTTCCTCAGTCATCATCTATTCAAGCCATGAAAGGGCATGCTCAAAGGCTGTACACTCTCAGGCACACCTTTCAGTATCAGAAGGAGAGAGTGAGAGTATGGCCAGACCCCAGGGTGAGTTCTAGAATCCATAAAAGAACTATCCCACACAGATACAACGGCCAGGTACGAAAAACAATAGAATCTACCATCATGTTGGCCGTTGTAGTCTCACCTTGGGAAATCATTGATGAATTCAAGAAAGCTCACCAAGCAAAGAAGACACCTCAAGCCTTACTAGAAAACAAGATGATTAAGAAGGGGTTGTTATATAAAAAGCTTGAAGACATCCAAAAGAATGAGCTCCAGTTACTCCTTGAAGGCAACCATCCTGATGAATTTGTATATAGGGAGGTAACTACGGTGGAGCTGAAAAATGGCAGGACCATGAAGTACTTATCAGAGTACTATGGTCCAGAGTTCTTCTTCGAAGGAGGAGCAGAAGAACTCTCTCAAGAGGAACAAGTTGTTCTCCTTGAGGCCTATGTTCGTGAGTCATACAGACTCATTATGGGGAAGTAAATCTCATGAATGGGATAACAACTCTGTGTCCAGTTCCCCAAAACAGAGTTCCCATTCATACTCTGCCAAACAAATATTTGAGATTCTTCCCAGGCCGGAGCTTACATGGGTCATCTTCTCTACTGATCAAGAAGGAAAAAGACCAACATTTTGCCATCAATAAGTGGGAGTATAAATAAGTTAGAGGTTTTGGCTGCATTGGTTCAGGGGGAGTTTGTTGGACCAAAAGAACCAATGAGCCAAGATCAGAAAACCTCTAAGTCCCACACGGTATCACAACAACTGCTGAAAGCCTCATCAGTAGTTTGACAAGTGCTGAAGACTTCAACAGCTGAAGATCAAGTGCTGAAGACCTTAACAGCTGAAGAACCAAAGTGCTGAAGTACAACAGCTGAAGAACACAAGTGCTGAAGCTGAAAGACCAAAGTACTGAAGTACAACAGCTGAAGAGTTCACAAGTGCTGAAGATCAACAACTGATGTACAAAGTCTGAAGACAAAGACTGAAGACATCAGCTGATGATATCTACTGAAGTCATCAGCTGATGAAACACCTGAAGGTCAAAGTCTGAAGATCAAGTACTGAAGCCTCAGTAGTTTGTCACAACTGCTGAAGAGTACTTCTTCAGTAGTTGTGATATCAGTAGTTTATTTTCTGTTTCAGTTTAGTAGTTTTGTAAAACGACTGAAGAGCTTGTTCTTCAGTTTGTAGTTTCAGTAGTTTTATATTTTGTACTTAACTTGCTGATATGTTCTCAGTAGTTGTGAACATTTCAGTAGTTTGTTAAGAATTAGTTATTTCTGTATTGGATCTGCCAGTTGTCACTTTCCGTGATAACAGCAGTGACTGTTGCACTCTATATAAGGAGTGACAACCTATTGTAATCTGTGAGTGAAATGAGTAATTGAATGGAATGGATGATTGATTCGATTAGAAATATTCTACATCTATAAACATTCCTAGAAATCAGAAATACATATTCTCTCCCTATAACCGTATGCGATCTTAATGCTTACAAATATCGATTGCTTGCTACAATTTGTCTAATTCGGTTTGTATTCCGCTGCTTTAATTCTGATACATCAAACTTGTGATCACTGATCCTGTCAGTATGTGACAACATCTCTGTAACGCTGAATGCATTGCTAAAGAACAGATACAGGTCCTATAACTTGAAATGAGATTCTGATCTTGAGTCCTTAAACATCTTCAAAGCGATTAGAAAGACGGAAGTGATTGTAAACTAAAAATAGAGGACTTAGAGAAAACCATTTCAGTTCTAAAACATGAGCATACAAAATTTTAGGACTCAGATCAAGGAAATCATAACTAAGCTGACTGAGTGTCAGGCTGAGCTTGTGATCGCAAAGCAGCGCAGAAAAGTGTGTTCTGAAGAAGAGACCTCAAGAACAGATATCCTCACCCTGTGCAAAAAAGTGTGCTATCAAAACAAGTAGGGACTAGGATCTAATGAGATAGCTCCTCCAACACACATTTTGTCTGTAGATCACCGGGGTGTGGAACTTATGAGATGGCTTCTCTCATAGACTTCCTTGAGTGAAGAGGATGAAAAAGTGATAGTGAAGAATTCTCTAAGAAGAGTGAAGAGCAGGATTCTAAGAAGGGCCACTATCCTTCTGAGAGGAGAATAAGACTATGATGACTAAGTCAATCAAAAAGAACTTGATCAGAAAGAGCAAAAGAAAAGCTAGGAAGGCTCAAGAGATCAAGGCTACTTTTGACTCTAAGCAAAAATAAGTTTTTATCTCTATAGGGTTGAAGTAGTGAAGACTGAAGACATCAACCTAAACTCTACTGCCAAGAATCTGGTTCATGTTCAAATCATCTTAGCACCAAGAAGAAGCTGATCTATTGTGTACATGCTACACATCCTGGACCACCAACTCCAAGAACAAATCTCAGCCCAAAGGATGTCTCAGCAAGTGCAAAGATGAGGGGAGAAGGGATGTGATCGAAATCAGTCTTGTTCTCACAGAAGCTCTGGGAAGAAGAAATGGAATGTGTCGTGTGTGAAAGTACTTCTCATATTGCTAAGGATTGTCCATACAATCCAAGAGACTCTTCATATGACCAGGAAAATGACTTCCAAGGTTCCCAGAAAGATTCAGTTCGAAAGGAAAATAGTTTCCTTCGAAAGCTCCAAAACTAAGAGATGGCAAGTGGAAAATTGCCTTCAGAAGGAAATTTGGTCTCGGAAGAAAGGATGCTTCGAAGTACTGAAGTCTGCTGCAGTATTTGCAGAATCTTTCGAAGGTCCAGTCATCAAAACTCCAAAGTCTCACAAGCTTCGAAGTGTTGAAGGTCAAGTCCAATTCCAATGTGGTGTGGGAAGTCAAACAAAGACCAGGACTGGATGTTTCTACACAAAAACAGCTCAAGATCACATAGCACAACTTTAGGATCTATTACAATTGCATATCTTCTTTTCTTAGTGAGCCAAGATAGTAAGGCTTGGGTTTTAAATGTGACTAACATTTTCTTTATGCAGGGAAAACTCAGACAAACAAGAATGTCTGGATCATTAACAGCGGTTGTTCTAGGCATATGACAGGCAATAGGTCACTACTCTGGAACTTTGAAAGGATTGATGGAGGGCCAGTGCTTTTGGTTGTCAAGGAGCTTGTACAATCTTTTGAGTGCATCCCAATTTTGTGATCAGAGTCATAACATGCTCTTTACTGAGCATGAGTGCATTGTTCTTAAATCAGGGGTGGTCATTACTTATGAGCATATTTTGCTTAGAGCCCCAGGAAAGGGAACATGTATAAGATGGACTTGCAAGAACATCTCCCTCTAGAGAAGGTCATGCTTTCTTATCTAAAGCCAATAGTGATGAGTCTTTCCTATGGGTAAAAGAATGTGCCATGTAAACTTAAGAACATGAATAAACTGATTAAGAATGGCTTGGTAACTGGAATGCTAAAGAAAGAGTTTACAAGTGATGATCATTGTGTTGCATGCCAGATACGGAAGCAACATAAGGTATCTCATAAGCCTAAGCAAAGAAACTTCATCACTACACCCGTACACTTGTTACATATGGATCTATTTGGCCCTACTAGTGTAATGTGTCTAGGAAGGACCTCTTATTGTTTGGTGATCAATGATGACTTTACAAGATTCACTTTGGTCTTCTTCATTAGAACTAAGGATGAGACCCCTAAGATTCTGAAGAATTTCATCCTAAAGATTGAGAATCAATCTGATCACAAGGTCAAAACCATAAGATGTGATCAAAGAACTGAATTCAAGAACCAAATCCTTGATACATTTGGTTATGAAAAGGGTATCACAAGACAATACTGTACTCCCAGGACTCCTCAACAAAATGGTGTTGTTAAGAGCAGAAATAGGACATTGATTGAAGCAGCAAGAACCATGTTATCTGACTCTAAGCTGCCCATCACCTTTTAGGCAGAGGCAGCCAACACTACCTGCTATGTGTTAAATAGAGTTTTAGTGGTTAAGACTCATGGCAAGACTCCTTATGAACTTTGGCATAATAGGAAACCTTTTGTTGGTTTTCTCAGGTCATTTGGATGTCCTTGCACCATGTTGAATACCAAAGATCAAATTGCCAAATTTGCTAAGAAATCAGATGATGGACATTTCATTGGATATTCTTCTCGAGCTAAGGCTTATAGAGTATACAATCTCAGAACTAGAATTGTTGAGGAGTCAGCCAATGTGACTTTCAATGATCACACACTCTGTGTGGCTGGTTCTGGTCCTGATTGCCTATTTGATCTTGATTTAGTTACCAAATTGTTCTAACAAATCTTGTGAGAATGTTTCAGGATCTACAGATATCTTTCATAAAGGTGTTCCTAACCCAAGATTTAAGCTAAGAAGACCTTCAAGTTACAAATGTTGATTCATATGTACTTAGTTTACAGTCTTAATGTAATATGTCTGTCATGTCCTTAATGTAAATGAAATATATGAGTTGAATGAAACGTATTATGTGGTTATTGATCTTAATGTTTAATGTTTCAGTGTATGATTTAGTGTTTATCATTTATTAACATATATTGAACCAACTACATAGGTTTGTGGTTGTTTGAATAGATCTAAGTCAAGTAATGATTGTGAAACATATTCAAATTTAGTCATATGAAGTACTCATGCGAATGGCCCGTGCTAATGGACCATACGCATGAACAACTTCATGCTAATGAACCAGTCGCACGACTGAACCAGGAGACTGGATCAATCACACAATTGTGACATGAGATTGACTCAGTCGCACAACTGAACACTCAGTCGTGCAAATGGATCAACGGCATGACTCAGTCGAACGACTGAACCATGCTAATGGTTCAGTCGCACGAATGAGTAACCCTAACCTATAAATACCACTTAATTAATGGAAAAACGTGACACTTTTTGAAGAATTCGACTCCTACAAGTACCCTAGTCATCCAGAACATCCAAGAAAGCCAGTCCAAGTTCATAGATCATTCTTGATCAATTCCTATTCATTCTTAACTTTCAGATTAATCTTATATCGATCGGGTTAACGTTCTCACTAATTGGATTGCCAATCAAATAGGATTCCGTGCTATTTGATTCGTTATACACATAAATTAGTTAGTACTCCGTCCAGTACACGGTCCCTAACAAGTGGTATCAGAGCGAGGCTCTTGATTTACATATGATACAATCGATTTTGATATAAAAATTGTGTTTTTCACACAAAAATGCAATCTTTGGTGTCAAACGTTGATTTGGACGTCTCCAGGTCGTAAAGTTAACGTTTTTCTAGCATACGGCAATTAGGGTTCTTGAGAAATTCATGTTTTTGCGTCAAAATACCTTAAACTTTCGAATTCTCAAGATTCAGCAGCTTCAGTCCAACGATTGACTCAATCGCATGACTGAATTCATACGCATCCCTCATACGCACGATCGAACTCATTCGTACATCCATTCGTACGACTGAACCGTCTATTTGCACTGTTCATCCGCACCTGTCCATCCGCACCTGTCCATCCGCATGATTGATTGATTCGCATTGTTTCCTTCGCACATTTAAGCCATTCCCATTGTTCAATCGCACTAGCTGTCCAATCACACACCTTCATTCGCACAAGTAAAATAATTTGTTCCAAAGTTTAAAGTTGATAGTAACGGAGGATCAATATTCAGCGTTCACCGTAGGAAGGGACTCCAAGATTCAAAATCTATTGCTTCTAGAAAATGAAGCGGGAAATCATAACAAGCCCCCTAAGCATATAATGTTAGATGATTACCCACAATGGAAGCAAAGATTTGAGATTTACTTAAATGGAGTAGATCCCAATCTGTGGGAGTCGATAGCGACATGATATAGTATGCCTGTAGGTGCAGATGGAGTCAAACTCACCTTAAGCGGTAACTCTGACGGCCAAAAGGTAAAGTACAATGTAGAGAAGAAAGTATATGCATTGCTGACTCAGTCAATTCCTAAGGACATCATCCATCAATTTTCTAAGAACAAGCAAGCTAAGAAGCTGTGGGATGCATTGGAAAAGAGGTATGAGGGAAATGCATCGTTAAAAGCTCTGAAGGCTAAAGCGTTGAAGAAGGAGTTTGACAACTTCTCGTCAATGGGAAAGGAGAGCTTGGACGATGTCATTGATCGATTCTACCACCTGATGAGTGAGCTGCACACTCATGGAGACACTACGTCTATGGAAGACAAAGTTTCAAACTTTGTAGATGGGTTGCCCGAGAAGTGGAATTCGTTTGTTTCCAACCTCAGACATAATGATATGCTAGCGAAGTTAGATATCAACAACTTCATTCTGAAACTGCGAGAGGAAGAGTTGAGGATGAAGTACAGGGCCCAAAAGTCTTCATATGATCAGAATCGGGCACTGAACAACTCAACTCCACAAGCCAAAACGTCTGGAGCACCACTTCAAATGGTGTTTGTGTCGAGTTCAGCTGGTCCATCACAAGCTACTACTTCAGGATCTGACATGTCAGGGTCGTCTGGTACCCAATACATAGCATCTGAAGCAAATGCTACAAAACTGAAGACTGAGAATCTCGAGAATGTGATAGTAGAGGTGGCAAAGGAGCACATGGATCTCTTACCAGCTATTGTCCACTCCTATGACGGGCTAGTTGCTGGGAAAATAGGGAACTACCATCTGGCAGATGAGGACTACGAGCAGGTAGACGAGACAGAGTTAGAAAGAATGGACATCATGTGGGCCTTAGCAAGTGTTGTTCGGAGAGCAAAGAAGTTTGTCAAGAAGACCGGACAGAATCTGATTGCCACTAAGGACACAACTTTTGGTTTTGACAAGACAAAAGTTACCAGCTTCAACTATGGGAAAGGGGCACTTCAAATGTGAATGTGTGAAGCCCAAGAAGATAGGAAATATGAATCCATTCTCATCTTTCACTCATCAGGATAAGCCCACAAGCAGTCCTACTTCGTTGAGCAAGGATCGTAAAGCCTTAACAGCTCATGATGACAAAGAACAAGATTGGAGCTTTCGGTTTGTTTCTCCGGGAGAATCCAACATCACTAGTGTTGAGGATCTAGATGACGACTCAGCAAGCGAAGGTGATATCACATGCTGCATGTCTAAGTCCAAATACACAAAAGGGAAAAGATGTTAACAATGTCCAAACAATTAATTTTGTTAAACAAGATAAAACATCTAAACAAGAAGTGTCAAAACCCAAACAGAATAAAGTCACTTGTGTGTCACATATTTCTCCACAGAAACAGTTAAATCATCGAGTCGAAAGCAGATCATGCTACAACTGTGGAAAGTATGGGCACATAGCGTCTTCTTGTTCTTATTATCAGACACCAAAGAAAAGGATTGAACTTTATGACACTAAAGCAAGCTCTTCCAAAAGAAGCTCCATGACTCCACCAAAAAGAGTCAGTGAACCTAAAGTTCAACCTATCAGCCAGTTGTCTGTTTAACATAAACAGGCCCTACACAAAGTTGGCTTATGGAAAGAAAAGTCTATGTCTAGAAATGAGAACAAGAAGACAAATGACCTACCCTCATCCTCTAATGGACAATGGGTAGAATTTATGATGTGTGATGCCTCTAGGACACCCAAGCCAGTTAAGGCATGTGTCCCTCACCTTAACTAATGTTTTCAATTGAATGTGCAGGGTGTTCGCTATAGTGTTGAAACAAACACTTGGATTGTAGATAGCGGAACATTAAGGCACATGACTGGAAACCAATCACACCTATCAAACGTCAAACAAATCAAAAGAGGTCATGTTTCTTTTGCTGGAAACAAAGGACGGTACATCACAGCTCAAGGGGAAGTAGGGAAGTAAAAAGTTAAGTTTGACAAGGTAAACTATGTTCAACAACTTTAGAATAATCTGCTTTCTATTTCCTAAATATGTGACAAGGGATTTAAGGTAGTTTTCGACAATAAGAAGTGCTATGTCATGAAAAAGGACTATGTGACTCCGGAGGAACAAGTATTAATGTCAGCCTCAAGATATAATGACCTTTACGTCTTGGATCTATCGAAGGCCTCCACAATGGATTATCAAGTTCAGTGCTTCTTGTCAAAAGCTACTGAGAAGGATTCTATCACCTGGCATAGGAGAATAGGGCACATCAATCCACGGAAAATGAACCACTTGATCCAGAATGATCTAGTGCGAGGAGTCAATGTCAAGAACTTCCAACTCCCGGATTTTTGTGTCGCCTGCAAGAAAGGAAAACAGACAAAGAAGTCTCATAAGGCAAAGAAAGTTAGTTCTATAGAACTGCCTCTAGAGCTTCTTCACATGGATCTGTTTGGTCCAGTCAGTACAAGAAGCATCACAGGCGACTTGTACTGCTATGTAGTTACGATGACTACTCAAGATTCTCTTGGGTGATGTTTTTGAAATCAAAATCAGAAATATTTGAGTCATTCAAAGAATTGGTAACTACACTAGAGTCTCTCTACAAGCTGAAGGTAAGACATGTACGCTCAGACAACGGAACGAGTTCAAGAACAATGGATGGAGGCTTTTTGCAAAGAAGAGGGATTATGCACCAATTCACTTCCGCCTACACTCCTTAGATGAACGGAGTTGCTGAGAGAAAGAATCACAGCTTAATAGAGACAGCACGCACAATGCTAGCAGACTCGAAACTGCCTATCCAATTTTGGAATAAGGCAGTGGCCAATGCGTCTTACACGTTAAATCGAGTTATGGTGGTAAAATGTCATGGAAAGACATGTTACGAGTTACTTCAACGACGTAAACCAAATCTGGAGTATCTCGAACCGCTTGGAGCACCATGCACGTTGCTGAAGAAAACTCAGGAATGAAAGTTTAGCGAGAAGGCTAAAGAGGGCATCTTTCTAGGATACAACATACCAAATAAGAGAGTTTACAACAACTCAACGGGTCAAGTAGAGGTGTGGTGTAACATCGATGTTCAGAGATACACCACCCCTCCTGCTGGAAAAGGACCCGACTTCTTTTTCAACTATGATGGATTCTTCAAGTCCTTCAACATCCCTCTCTCCACTTCTGATGATGAGTTAGCAGCCAAAAAGATGTATGATGTCTTAAACACACCATCACAGGACTTTATATCATCTGGTTCACAAGGTGAATCACCTACCCACTCAGGGGGAGCACTCGAGGTAAGTGACTATTCCTCTGATGATGAAGCCTTGGAGAATGATCAGGACACTCAGGAGCAACAGGTTCCTACTACTGCAAGTCCACAAGCATCTAACATTGATGCATCTGAGTCTTCAGAACCTCACACTCCTACTACCTCAGATACGGAACCAAATGTTCATAATCTTAATTCTGAGGTAGTTGTTCCCACCACTCCTGGATCATGCCTAAATGTCTATCATCCTCTGGACAATGTTATTGGGGATGCAAGATCAGGAGTTCAGACAAGAAATCAGTTGTATTTAGCTGATTATGCCTCGGTAATGGAAAAGGGGTATCTTCACGATGGTGCTTACCGCTGTTTTGTGTCTCAATTTGAGCCAAAATACGTTAGTGAAGCCCTAAATGATGAGGCATGGGTGAGTGCCATGCAAGAAGAACTTCTTCAGTTCAAGAAGTTAGGTGTATGGACACTGGTAGATAGACCAAAGGTGCTAAAGTCATTGGCACCAAGTGGGTCTTGAAATGTAAGAAAGATGACCAAGGTGTCATCATCAGGAACAAGGCTCGACTTGTAGTCCAAGGATTTCAACAAGTCGAGGGAATCGATTACAATGAAGTATTTGCACCTGTGGCGAGAATGGAAGCCATCCGTATCTTCCTAGCCTATGCCTCTTACATGAAGATTAAAGTATATCAATTGGGTGTAAAGAGTGTGTTTCTTCATGGTGAAATCCGGGAAACAATGTATGTCAGTCAACCCGAAGGATTTGAGGATCCATATCATCGGGACAGAGTTTACAAGCTGGATAAGGCTCTCTACGGGCTTACCAAGCCCCGAGAGCATGGTATGAAAAACTCTCAACTCACCTGGTGAAACACGGATTTCGTAGAGGTGTAACTGACTGTACACTGTTCATCAAAGAAAAGGATGGTGATCTACTGCTGGTTTAGATTTATGTTGATGATATAATCTTCGGTTCCAAGAACGAAGAATTATGTAAAGGATTTGAAGTAGTAATGAAGGCAGAATTGAAATGAGTGCCATGGGAGAAATGAAGTTCTTTCTCGGGTTGCAGGTGGATCAAACACCAAAGGGGATATTTCTACATCAGACCAAGTATGTAGGGGATATTCTCAGTTGGTTTGACATGGAGAATGCTTCTGCAGCTGGGACTCCACTTGCTACAAATCATGATGTCGCACCCGACGAGAATGGTGATCTGGTTGATGCCACCATGTACCGAGGAATGATTGGATCCCTCATGTACCTCACTGCCTCAAGACCTGATATTATGTATGCAACATGTCTTTGTTCAAGATATTAGGCAAAACCAAAAGTTAACCATCTTATTGGGGTCAAAGGGATATTTCATTATCTGAAGGGTACACCAACACTTGGGTTGTGGTATCCTCATGATGATGACTTCGAGCTTACCGTGTACAGTGACTCGGATTATGGCAGCTGCGAAATGAACTACAAATCCACCTCAGCAGGTTGTCAATTCTTTGGGAGAAGATTAGTCACGTGGCAGTGTAAGAAGCAGACATTAGTTGCGTTGTTAACTTGTGATGCTGAATATGTTGCTGCGGCAAGCTGCTGTTCTCAAATCATCTAGATTCAACAGTAGATACGGACTACGGTTTGAAATTTTCTAACACCCCTATATTTATTGATAATTCTGCTACAATAGCCGTTACTAAAAATCCTGTCCAACATCGTAAAACCAAACACATCGGCATTAAATATCACTTTATACGTGATTGTTTTGAAAAGAATCTAATCGATGTTGTTAAAATAAATACGTATTTTCAACGCGCTGACCTCTATACAAAAGCCTTTGATCAACCAAATTTCTATTTTTGTTAGAGGTCAATGGTGTTAAAAAGAAAAGTGATGTAATTCCAGACGATGAACAGGTCTAGTCCAATGCATCAAGTCCATTTTCTTTTATTTTCTTTTATTCTAGTTTATTTTATTTAAGTTATTTTATTGATTTCAATTCTTCGCTTATTAAAATTCTAAAAACGCAAATCGTTTAGGGTTTTAGAATTTTAGGGGGAGAATAGTAGTATTAAAAAAACAAGGGAGGAGGACAGGCAAGCTGATAGAAATGAGATCGTATCTGAGATATTGATTCAACGACTATGGAAAATGATAGTACACAGGAACAAAGCATTTGGGACTTTAAAAGGTTTAAATTGAAATAGATGCGAAATTCAAAGTATAAGTCTGAGAAGTCTAAGCAAAAAAATGATAGTAAAACTAGCTACTACTAAGGTAACACGGAGAAAGTAGACCTAGAGGTTGCTAGACCATAAGATGATGTGTCGGTAGATTCAACACAATAGATAAGTAGACCTCGTTGGTGATCTCAAGATCAAACTAAGTTGCTCAACAAGTTGTGGGTTATCATCTTATCCCTGGTTAACACAATCAACATAGTTCCAATAATGAGTGACGAGCAAAATAAACGCCACAAATGTGTGCAGATGACCAAAATATGAGAAAAGCACATGATGAAAAATGCAAAAAGCAATCAAACTGATAACTTATGTTGTTGGTGTGATTTGTGCAACAAAATAAATTGCTCAAACAAGAAGATAGGTTATGTGCCTCTCTGATGTGCGATGGCACTGACCTGAGGATAAGCATAACCTATATATTCTAGAATTCATTGTTGTTTGCTGCCTGTCTGCTATGTGGTGGCACTAACCTGAGGCTTGGCTTCTCTTTGAAAGCTCTAAGAATAGTGTCTTCTTGTCAAAAATAACCGTAGACCACTCAAAAATCTCCTGTGGAATGTTGATTACCACATAAGCGTGGGATCCACAAATGCTTGTTGAAATAATTAAACCTTAAACAATCACCAATTTGTGTCAAAAGTCTGTGTATGGATTTAAGAGGACAAGTATACTGACAATCATCATGGCTGCAACCCTTGAAAGTCCAAATCAATGTGTGCGTCTAATAGTACTAGTATGATTTCCTTAATTTTCTAATGACTCTCAATAAAAACAAGAATCTAGCATCAAATGATTTTGGTAACACGTCCTGAATGATTTGATTACCTGTATGATTTCATCATGAATCGTTCCACTTATGGTCAAAATAACTTGAAGCTACATGTTCAAGAAATAAATCTGTTAGATGTCTATCTTAGGATTTCCATCTCACACAAAATCACAAAAACATCTTTAGTTTTGTCTTTAATGTTAGTTATTTTGTTATGTTTTAACATTAAGTCAATTTAGAGTTATAAGTCGGACTATGTCGTGGAATTCAATATGGGATTAAATTATTTAAAAGGGTCACGTCTGAGGTGACCAAAAGTGTGTTCAAATGTTAAATGGGTCACATCTGAGGTGACAAAATGGTTTTTGCTTAAAAAGATCATGACTAAGGTGATCAAAAGTTTTAAAAGTTAAAACGTTCATGTCTGAGATAATCGACTGCTCAAAATGTTCAATCAACAACTAAATGGGGTTAAATGTCAAATGATCATAAAATCAAAACCATAAGTATGATCCATTCGCACGACTGGACCATGAGTATGGACTAGTCGTACGATTGGACCATACTAATTCTCTAGACAATCAAATGGAGCATGGGTATGAACCATTCACATGAATGGCTTACAAGATTGAGCCAGTCGCCCAAATGGAATTGTCCGAATGAGTCAGTCGCCTGACTGAAACCCAGTCGGCCGACTAAAAGTGATCAACTGAACCAATCGCCCGAATGAAAAGAGCGAATGGATCCAGTCGCCCGATTGAAACCAGATTCAGTATAAATAAGGCCATAGTCGATCGCACATACTCACCACCCCTCAATCGCCCTAAAATCGCATATTGAGCCATTACTCAGCCAAAATTTCTTCTGACCTTACTTGACTTCAAATTTCAAGATTCTAACGATTGCTAGTTATTATACAGGTACAATGCGGTGCAACCTACATAAATCTCAGTTGTTTCGTGCCCTAAATCATTGAATTCGACCCTAACCAAGAACCGAATCTTAGTTGGACAAATTAACTAATAAAACTAAGTAAAATGTTGAAATCAAGATTATTAGGTGCTAAGTAGTATTATTGAAAGTCTAATGAGCCAAACCACGATGTCTAATTTTAAGATTTTTTTAGAATTAGAATCTGAATCGAACAGATAGTAGGTCATGCGACTGGACACCCGGATGAACTACAATTGCACGACTGAGCTGGACAAATGACTCAGTAGGCCGAGTGAACAATGCGTATGAGCTCAGTCGGCCGACTGAACCAGTCGCTGGCACAGTCTCCCGATTGAACTCAGTCGCAAGATAAGTCACCCGATTGTATTCAGTCACATGTTAGGTCAAACGACTGAACCCAGTCGTATGGCCAGACTGACCTCAAACAGATTAATTTGAAATGGTTTCCGTCGTGTGATGATCTAACTTGTATGCTTCTTGTGTTAAATATTGATGGCTGAACGGTGGACCATCAACACAAAGCACAATATTTGTGCTCATCTGGACGCCACCACTCGGAACGCAGCCGAGTTTGCTGGCATCATTGTGTTCCTGAAGAGATCATGGATACACCGAGCTATATCTACACCATGTACTCCCTACAGGTCTATCCAGCAGGCCTTTTGGGATGGTGCATCAGTTGATCGATCTCACGAGCCCTACTGCATCAGGAGTACTATATTTGGGCAAGACATAGAGGTGACTGCTGCAGATATTAGACGGGTACTGGATCTGGGTGAGGATGTTGATCACCCAACCAGAATACACCCTCTGATAGTGAGGGGATGCTTCCTCAGGATGAAGTACTCTGGGGACATAAATGCAGGTGTGCTAAAAAAAAGCAACATGTGTCCCCAGTACAAGTACTTCGCACACGTGATACTGAAGTGCATAGCTTCGAGGAGTGGTGGCTTTGATGATCTATCAGACCAGATTCAGAATGCCTACGTGGCACTGGTGCTGAACCACCCCTTCAGCTTCTCCAGCATGATATTCTCATACCTGATCGAGAATCTTGAGGCAGAAGGCAAAGAGGGATTTTACATGTACCCGAGGTTTCTTCAGATGATTACCGACGAGAAGCTACCCTCTCTGCCTAAGGAGAGCCATGATGCGGTATCACTTGAGGTGATGTATGACACTACACTAGGCCGCATGAAGGTCTACAGGGGAAAGCAAGTCAACCCCCCTGTAAAGGACTGTTTGGGCATCTGGCCCGGGAGGAGTGCGTGGCGCCGGAAAGGCATGAGTGGCGCCATGGGGAGAGTGATTCAGATGTTGAGCAGATTGCTCTTCCATCTGATGACTCCGATGATGATGATAGTGACACTGGTGGAGATTCTGGCCCCGCTGTTTCTAGGGCCAGCACTGCACATACTACACCTCCACCACCCACCCATGCAGATGCCACCACAGCCAGTTTCCATCAGGATTTCTGTCCTCCTGATGAGGAAGAAGAGAGTGATGAGAAGCCCCTAACTAGGACAGGGGCAGTAGGGTGGTTGCCACCGACCAAGGCATTCGGGACATTGGAGGACACCCTAGCGAGTCTGGGGAGACTGCAGCCGACCCCAGCTACTCACCAGGTCAGCCTAGCAGCATCCCAGGGGGAGCATCCACCTCTAGGGGCATGAGGAGGAAAAGGATGGCTCAACCCCATGGGATGAAGATGAAGAAGAGGAGGATGACATTTATCTCCACCACCACAACCACCACCTCTACCACACCACCCACTACCTTTACCTCTCCCCCCCATCACCACTACCACCATTCCACCTGTCACCACTAATGCCACCACACACACCACCACTACCTTAGCCACTCCACCACTTCCCCACATCACATCCACCACCACTTCAGCTTACCCATCACCACCCACACACATACCACCTCCCATATACACCACTGCCACCACCACCACCTCTAGCCACCAGGCAGGACCATCATATCACCCATCCTTTCCATCAGGATCATATCTACCTCCCAGTGGGGTAGAGGAATAGCTTTCAGCACTAAACCGTATGGTGCTAAAGCTGTTAGCAGCCGATGACGAGAAGACTGCTCAGCTGCGACAATTAATGGAGCTTACTGCTGTACAATCACAGCAGATCTCTCAGCAGGCACAGCAGATTGAGGAGCAGGCTCAGCAAATGGCTGCTTAGAGTCAAGAGATTTCCCAACTCAAGGAGCAAAATGTGTTATCTACCAAAAGGATTGAGGAGTTGGAGGATGCTAAGAGGACCATCCTGCTCAAACTTAAGGGCACGAAGGATGAGCCTCTAAAGATCAGAGAGGGAGACGGTGATGATAGTGATGATGATGATAGTGATGATGATAATGATGATGATGGTGCTATTAAGGTGATGATGAGGATGGAAGAGACACTGAAGGAAGAGGAGAGTCATCTGCTTCGGGTGCATAGGAAGCTAGTGTGAGGCCGACCAAAAAGACTCAAGATCCAGGTGCCTCGACATTAGCCCCGATAGCAAAAGAACACATGATCCAAGACAAAAGTAATGCATAGAGTTTTGTGTAATTTAAATCATGTGTAATTTGAATATTGTAATAAACTTATGTGCTTGAATGTTTATGTATATATATTTAATGTTTAATGTCTTGATTATTTACTGATGCATGATGTGTTAAACATTTTAAATCAAGCAGATCCACATTATCAGCGAGATGACTACGATGTTGTTCCCCTTTAGCAGATCAAGTCTCATCTCATAATGATACTTGATCTGCAAGGGATTGTCAGAAGGTCTGTAAGCTATACTCCCGAAGAAGGAGAAATTATTCACAACCTCACTGATGAGCAACTCGCAGAAATGTTCCGGTTAAACCCGGATGAATTGGTAAAAGATGCCCCTACCGTCGATGTTTCTAGTGATGACGAGCTCAATGATGTTGATGAGATAGAGATTGAAGATGTCACAGCATAGCACTATCCAGAATATACTGATCGAGAGGGAAATGGGGTCCTTGATTTTGGAGATACACTCGACAGTGATATGCATGTTAAATTGGATACGATGGAGAGGGAGACCAAGAAATCTGAAAGCCAAGCCCAAGCTAGGGATACCAATGTAGAAAACAAAAAAGGCTGAATGGGCGGCTTGTTTTGCTGAGATCCGTGCCCAACGCACAGGGCCAAAGCCGAGTGCCTACGCCAAGCTCTACAAAGCCAAGAAGTATCTTGTAACATCATGTAATTTTGGTTAATTAAAAATTAGCTTTGTTATAATCTTGTAAGGGCCATTGTTGTCATTAGTGTAACTATGAGGGTTATTCATGTTTGTTTCCCTTAAATCTTTAATTTGAAAGTTAATATTTTAACTATTAAAATAATCATGATAATAATGATGATAATAATAATAATAATAATAATAATAACTTATTATAAGAGAAAAATAATAATAATCATAACAATAATGATAATAATAAGATATAAAATTAAAAAGTTAAAACTTATTTAAGTTTAAGGGGCCTTATTGTCAATTCAGAAACTTTGAAAATAAAGTTTGAGCATAAAATAATAAAGATGGAAATCTACAAGGACCATTTGTGTAATTCTTAAAACAAAACCAACCCCATTTTCCTCACTACCCGTTTTTCCGGCGTGGCTCGGGCCAACTAGCCGGCAAGCTCCGGCGAGGCCAAAAATCATGGAACTTTTGGTAATCAACTCGAAATATCGGTTACTAACCGTTTTGAAAGCTGATTCGAACCTTAAGGTTCTTTATAGTTAAGTTAAGCATTAGTTACAAGAGCTATTGAGCTCGAGTAACCGTCGAGTATCAAACACCCAACGTTTGGGCAATAAAGTCTAATAATAATCCAATTACGTTAACCTAAACAATAATCTAAGTGATCTTAAACGATTCCAATCCTTAATTTCATCTGAAAGCATACAAAATTACTCAGTTGAAGCCTTCCCTATCGCAAACCTGTGAACTAGTCGAAACCCATCTCCCGACCTACCTGATTCGAAATTTATAAGGGGCTTTGCATCAAGATCGTAATACGAAGCCGCCCTCAAGTTTAATTGAGTTATCTTTGAAGATTAATCATCAATCAAGCATCAATGGTCGAGACCTGTTCTTCAATCCAATCGACTTCTTTCAACATCAAATCGGGTAATTGAAACCACCTACAAGTTCGTTTCATCATAATGAACAAAAGCCCTATGGTTCCAAGCTCTAAACTAATCGATTTAATCTTCAATATAGCATAATCCGAACCTATGGTTCATGGGAATTGGGTGGGGTTTTGTGTTTGGTGTTTTTTTTAAGTTTGGAAACCCAAATAAACCACGGCTTAGGCCTTGGTTTACTCGTTTTACACTTGGAATCCAACATTGAGGTCCCGGGTTCGAACCCGGGCCCCTTCAACTTTCATTTGTGGGCTGGTTTAGCCTTGTTTTAAATTCATATATTTTCTCAATTTTTATAAAAAAAACAATTTGTGAACTTGTTAAATTTTTAATGACACCTTTCTTTTTTTTCTGTAAATTTATTTCATAAAATATCTTCACATTTTTATTAAATAATTTAGAAAAACAATGTGATGAGTTTATGTTCTTATAAAATATACTTTAAATGCCATTTAACTTACTAAATCAATAATGTTCAAATAGTATATTTTGGTTATTTTCTTGTAAGTTAAACATTATATATTGTTGTAACTCACTAAATCGTTAATTGTTCAAATAACAAGTATATATTATTGTTTAAAATGAGGGTTATTTTAAAAAGTTATTGAACCTTGTAAACTAAACTTTATTACGAATTGTTTTCCTACATTTCTTTTATACGAAAATGATTAACTTGTATATTCCATTTTTATTATTATTTAACATAATTAATAAAATCTCTAAATACCAAATTCCATCTAAAACCCTAATTCTCGTTAACTCGTTAAACTTACTTATAAACTTAAGTCTATACATAGGTACCTTGTGAAGAACTACGTTGGAACGTTGCTTATTATATTTTCTTATTAATCATCATTTTCTATACTTATTGCCATGTGAGTATTTCTATACCCCTTTTTATATTTTTTGCACTTTTGGGGTGAAACATGTTACATTATAAACTTTGCACTTGTAAACACGTTTGATTCTTGTAAACTTATCGCTTTTCACATGTATGTTTATAAATGTTATAAATTGTATATTGTTAATAAATGTTAATAAATAGTATATATATATATATATATAATATATATATATATGTTATAAATGTTAAAAATTGTTTAATTGTTTAAATCATTTAAATGTTTAAATTGTTTAAATCGTTTAAATGTTTAAATTGTTTAATTGTTTAAATGTTTTAAATGTTTATAAATGTTATAAATTGTTTAAATTATATAAATTCTTTTAAATTATATAAATTATATAAAAATGTTATAAATATTTATGTTTTAATTAAAAGTTTAAAATTTCGTTTGAATATAACAAACAAAAAAAAACCGGTTTGGGCTGAACCGGTTTGGGCCCGAACCGGTTCCAAACCGGCCCAAACCGGTTTGATAGGTTTGGTTTTTACGGTTTTGAAACCGGTTTGAATCCGAACCGGTTTGGGGCCAAACGGTTTTGACCGACTTTGACCAAACCGGTTTCGGTTTGGGACCCGAACCGGTTGGGCCCCCAAACCGGTTTGTACACCTCTAGTGCGAACCCTGTGGCTAAATCACCTTATCATCTTGCACCGTTTGAAATGCAAGAACTAGCTAGTCAACTACAAGAGTTAACCGATAAGGGTTTCATTCATCCTAGTTCATCACCATGGGGTGCACCTGTACTGTTTGTGAAGAAGAAGGATGGGTCGTTTCGTATGTACATCAACTACCGACAACTCAGCAAGCTTACCATCAAAAACCGATACCCTCTTCCTTGAATCGATGATCTCCCTGATCAACTTCAAGGAGCAACTCAATTCTCAAAGATCGATCTACGTTCTGGGTATCATCAACTACGTGTACACGATGATGACATTCCAAAGACCGCTTTTTGTACTCGATATGGACACTACGAGTTTGTGGTTATGCCTTTTGGCTTGACCAATGCACCTGCCGTGTTCATGGATCTCATGAATCGAGTATGTAAACCGTATTTGGATAAGTTTGTGATCGTGTTCATTGATGACATTCTTATTTATTCCAAGACGAAAATCGATCACGAGACACACTTGCGCCAAATTCTCGAACTTTTGAAGAAGGAGCAATTATACGCCAAGTTTTCCAAGTGTGAATTCTGGTTGGAAGAGGTTCAATTCTTAGGGCATGTGGTGAATAGCGAAGGAATTCACATTGATCCTGCAAAAATCAAAGCCGTGAAGAATTGGTGTGTTCCCACAACACCAACCGAGGTTTGTTCTTTTCTGGGCTTAGGGGGATATTACCATAGGTTCATAGTGAATTTCTCAAAGATTGCTAAACCATTAATGGTGCTAACCCAAAAGAATCGACTCTTTGAATGGGGACCCGAGCAAGAAGACGCTTTCGAGACATTAAAACACAAGTTGTGTAACGCTCCTATTCTCACACTTCCCGATGGGAACGATGACTTTACCATGTACTGCGATGCTTCTGATCAAGGTCTTGGTTGTGTTCTCAGGCAACGAGGCAAAGTCATAGCATACGCATCGAGGCAATTGAAGGTTCATGAAGTGAGTTATACAACCACGATCTTGAACTTGGTGCTATGGTGTTCGCATTGAAGATTTGGCGACACTATCTTTATGGGACACAATACATAGTCTACACTGATCATAAGAGTCTCCAACACGTGTTCAATCAAAAGGATCTCAACATGAGGCAAAGACGTCGGATTGAGTTGATTAGTGACTACGACTGCGACATTCGTTACCACCCTGGGAAGGCGAATGTTGTAACCGACGCGCTAAGTCGCAAGGTCCACAACAAGACTGTCTCGCTCCAAGAAATCCGATATCGAAGGCAATGGTTTGATACGCTAGGGGAATTTGATACCGAGATTCATGTGGACGTCAACGAGGCTACTATCATGCTTCAAAAGATAAGGATCGATAGTGACCTCGAGTTATGCATTCGCGAGGCTCAACAAGCGGCACTAACCGACGAAGGGAAAGATGAAGATTTGATGCCTAATGTTCGGTCACAACTGGAGACAAAACCGAATGGCATGTGGTGCTTCTTGAATCGACTTTGGATCCCGAATCGTGATAACCTTCGACACTTCATTATGAATGAAGCTCATCAAACCCGATATTCCATTCATCCTGGCTCCGATAAGATGCACATGGACCTGCGTGGTCAATATCAGTGGCCTGGAATGAAGAAAGATATCGCGTCTTATGTTTCCAAGTGTCTCACGTGTGTAAGAGTCAAAGCCTAGCATCAACGACCAAGTGGTTTACTTGAGCAACCTGAAATCCCTATGTGGAAATGGGAACATATATCCATGGATTTCATAACAAGTTACCTCGTACACCTCGTGGTCATGATAGCATTTGGGTCATTGTTGACCGTTTGAACAAGACAACACATTTCATACCCATACGAGATACATACAAAGTTTCAAGTCTAGGACGTATCTACATTGACGAAATTGTGAGTGTCATGGCGTGCCTTTACACATCATATCCGACCGAGACGCTCGTTTCACTTCTCACTTTTGGTCGTCTATGCAAGAACTCTTGGGTACTCAATTGGATTTAAGTACGGCTTACCATCCTCAAACCGATGGTCAAACCAAACGAACAATCCAAACCCTCGAGGATTTGCTACGGCTATGTGTCCTTGACTTTGGTGGTGATTGGGATACGCATTTACCTCTCGCGGAATTTTCGTATGACAATAGTTATCACTCAAGCATCAAGATGGCACCATTCGAGCTTTGTATGGTCGTAAATGCCGATCACCGATCTGCTGGACCGACGTTGGTGAAAATTTCATCACTGGTCCTGAACTTATACAAGAAACGACCAATAAGTATTCACAATCCGCAAGAACCTTGAAGTGGCAAGAAGTAGACAAAAGAGTTATGTCGATAAGCATTGTAAGCCATTGGAGTTCCAAGTTGGCGACATGGTTCTTCTTAAGGTTTCACCGTGGAAAGGTGTTGTTCGCTTTGGAAAGAAGGGTAAACTAGCTCCAAGATTTGTAGGACCTTTTAAAATTCTGAAAAGGGTTGGGAAAGTGGCTTATAAACTGGAACTACCTTCCGAACTTAGTGGGGTTCATCCTGTGTTCCATGTCTCAAATTTGAGAAACTGTTTGACAAACGAGATTCTGCATGTTCCCCTGGAAGACATTCAGATCGACAAGTCATTACACTTTGTTGAGAAATATGTTGAAATTATGGATCGCATCATGAAGAAAACTAGAACCACAACTACTCCAATTGTCAAGTTCGTTGGAAGAACAAGTGTGGAGCTGAGTTCACTTGGGAGCGTGAGGATCATATGAAGGAGAGATACCCGCATTTTTCGCTTAGTTTATATTTAATTTCGAGACGAAACTCTTTTAAGTTGGGGAGACTGTAACATCATGTAATTTTGGTTAATTAAAAATTAGCTTTGTTATAATCTTGTAAGGGCCATTGTTGTCACTAGTGTAACTATGAGGGTTATTCATGTTTGTTTCCCTTAAATCTTTAATTTGAAAGTTAATATTTTAACTATTAAAATAATCATGATAATAATGATAATAACAATAATAATAATAATAATAACTTATTATAAGAGTAAAAATAATAATAATCATAACAATAATGATAATAATAAGATATAAAAATTAACAAGTTAAAACTTAATTAAGTTTAAGGGGCCTTATTGTCAATTCAGAAACTTTGAAAATAAAGTTCGAGCATAAAATAATAAAGATCAAAATCTAAAGGGACCATATGTGTAATTCTTAAAACAAAACCAACCCCATTTTCCTCACTGCCCGTTTTTCCAGCGTGGCTCCGGCCAACTCGCCGGCGAGCTCCAGCGAGGCCAAAAATCATGGAACTTTTGGTAATCAACTCGAAATATCGGTTTCTAACCGTTTCGAAAGCTGATTCGAACCTTATGGTTCGTTATAATTATGTTAAGCATCAGTTACAAGAGCTATTGAGCTTGAGTAACCGTCGAGTATCAAACACCCAACGTTTGGGCAATAAAGTCTAATAATAGTCCAATTACGTTAACCTGAACGATAATCTAAGTGATCTTAAACGATTCCAATCCTTAATTTCATCTAAAAGCATACAAAATTACTCAGTTGAAGCCCTCCCCATCGCAAACCTGTGAACTAGTCGCAACCCATCTCCTGGCCTACCTGATTCGAAATTTATAAAGGGATTTGCATTAACATCGTAATACGAAGCCGCCCTCAAGTTTAATTGAGTTATCTTTGAAGATTAATCATCAATCAAGCATCATCGGTCACGACCTGTTCTTCAATCCAATCAACTTCTTTCAGCATCAAATCGAGTAATTGAAGCCACCTACAAGTTCGTTTCATCATAATGAACAAAAGCCCTATGGTTCCAAGCTCTAAACTAATCGATTTGATCTTCAATTTAGCATAATCCGAACCTAGGGTTCATGGGAATTGGGTGGGGTTTTGTGTTTGGTGTTTTTTTTAAAGTTTAGAAACCCAAATAAACCACGGCTTAGGCCTTGGTTTACTGGTTATACACTTGGAATCCAACATTGAGGTCCCAGGTTCGAACCCGGGCCCTTTCAACTTTCATTTTTAGGCTGGTTTAGCCTTGTTTTAAATTCAGATTTTTTTAAATTTTTATTAAAAAACAATTTGTGAACTTGTTAATTTTTAATGACAACTTTCTTTTTTTCTGTAAATTTATTTCATAAAATATCTTCACATTTTTATTAAATAATTTAGAAAAACAGTATAATTAGTTTATGTTCTTATAAATTAGACTTTAAATGTCGTTTAACTTACTAAATCAATAATTGTTCAAATAGTATATTTTGGTTATTTTCTTGTAAGTTAAACATTATATATTGTTGTAACTCGTTAAATTGTTAATTGTTCAAATAACAAGTATATATTATTGTTTAAAATGAGGGTTCTTTTAAAAAGTTATAAAAGTTATTGAACCTTGTAAACTAAAATTTATTACGAATGGTTTTCCTACATTTCTTTTATATGAAAATGCTTAACTTGTATATTCCATTTTTATTATTATTTAACATAATTAATAAAATCTCTAAATACCAAATTCCATCTAAAACCCTAATTCTCGTTAACTCGTTAAACTTACTTATAAACTTAAGTCTTGTAATTATACATAGGTACCTTGTGAAGAACTACGTTGGAACGTTGCTTATTATATTTTCTTATTAATCATCATTTTCTATACTTATTGCCATGTGAGTATTTCTATACCCCTTTTTATATGTTTTGCACTTTTGGGGTGAAGCATGTTACATTATAAACTTTGCATTTGTAAACACGTTTGATTCTTGTAAATTTATGGCTTTTCACCTGTATGTTCTGGTTATTTGAACTTTGTAGCTACCATGTAATGTCGAATATATGTACAATCATTAACTATTGCTAGCCTGACGACGTCATAGATCTATGGGCCTGACAAGCCTGCTTGGTTAATCCAAGTACACTTAGCTAATCGTATATACTTGTAAACGTTTGATACTTGTAAAACTTTGTCAAGGTTTGATTGTGCATTCTTTCTTACATCCCTAGTTTACTTTGTTCTCTACCTTACAACATGAATTGCCATATTTTATATATCTATGTATTGCAAACTATGGAAATCTCAACAACATTATTGTTGACTTTTTTTTATTTTTAACATGTTTCAGGAAATACTCAAGCTTGATTACTACTCTTTGAAGCTTATCACATCTAGGATTGGACCTAGATAAAAATAAATGGATGGGCTTGTTACATTTAACTTTTATGCATGATGTTTTCTTTGTTTGAGACTTTTAGCTGTAATAATACATTTGGAACTTATGAATAATATATTTAGCATTATTAATAGGGTTATGTGACTATGAAAGATCTTAATTCTCACACCTTGACGTTTCCGCCGTCAAGGTTGGGGTGCGACACATCTTAAGGTGTCTAGCAAGATAATCGTATGGGCTTACTTTGAGGATCTGAATGTATATGCAGTGAAAAGGGAAAAGGGAATCGAGTACTTCACATTTCCACATGATCTGAAGACTCTTCCTGGTTTTGAGCTTAACCAGTTAGCATGCCTGAACCTGCTGTATGCTGACCCTAGGAAGATGTCAGGCTGGTTTGAAGTTGCGTTGAAGAGAGAATACCACACACAATAGGTTAATTTCAAGCCTCAACAACCAACGAGGTATATTCAAAGGTCAAAGGTGGACCTAAGGACTGGGAAACCCAAAGTGGTGTTGAAGTGGAGTCCTCCGCATACTATGTCTAAAATCCCATTGAGGGAATTGCCACAGGACTTCACTCCCCACTTCAAGTGGTGGTATTATGACTGGCGTATAGGAGAAGCGGTCATAGTATTACAAAAGGGGAGCCAAATGGAGACCATCCGGGTATTTGACCCAATGTGGCTAACCAACCTGTCAACGAATGATGTTTATACCTTATATAGATGGCCACTATTCTATGATCTGCAAGATATTATATAGGCCCTCCAATTTCAGAATGTAATAAGACTCTGCTTTGCATTTGAGATACACGCTGGAGTCACAGTCGAGGAGAGGCATAAGAAGTTCGACGAGCTTATGAAGGATGCCAGACAATAAAGGAAACTAGGTCCAAGGGGGATTTTGTTGATTCATATGTACCTAGTTTACAGTCTTAATGTAATATGTCTGTCATGTCCTTAATGTAAATGAAATATATGAGTTGAATGAAACGTATTATGTGGTTATTGATCTTAATGTTTAATGTTTCAGTGTATGATTTAATGTTTATCATTTATTAACGCATATTGAACCAACTATATAGGTTTATGGTTGTTTGAATAGATCTAAGTCAAGTAATGATTGTGAAACATATTCAAATTTAGTCATATGAAGTACTCATACGAATGGCCCATGCTAATGGACCATACGCATGAAAAACTTCATGCTAATGAACCAGTCGCACGACTGAACTAGGAGACTAGATCAGTCACACAATTGTGACATGAGATTGACTCAGTCGCACGAATGAACACTCAATCGTGCGAATGGATCAACCGCATGACTCAGTCGCATGACTGAACCATGCTAATAGTTCAGTCGCACGAATGAGTAACCCTAACCTATAAATACCACTTAATTCATGGAAAACGTAACACTTTTTGAAGAATTCGACTCCTACACATACCCTAGCCGTCCAGAACGTCCAAGAAAGTCAGTCCAAGTTCATAGATCGTTCTTAATCGATTCCTATTCGTTCTTAACACTTAGATTTATCTTATATCGATCGGGTTAACGTTCTCACTGATTGGCTCGCCAATCAAATAGGATTCCGCACTATTTGATTTGGTATACATGTGAATCAGTTAGTACTCTGTCCAGTACACGGTCCCTAATAACACATCTTCAGCTCTAGTTGTAATTACTTCTACAAATGAGGTTTCTATCAGCACAACAATGACAAATTCAGCTGATACATTTGAGATGCCTTCAAATTCCAGTTCAGAGGCTCTACAACCAGATAAATAAGCTCATCAACAATAAAGCTAGACTAGTTGTTCAAGGATACACACAAAAAGAAGGGATTGACTACACTGATGTCTTTGCTGATGTAGCAAGACTTGAAGTTGTTAGGATATTCATGGCATTTGCTGCATCCAAGAACTTCAAGGTCTATCAACTTGATGTCAAGTGTGCTTTTCTTTATGGGGTGATTGATGAGGAGGTATATGTCAAACAGCCACCTGGTTTTGCAGATCCTGATCATCCTGATTATGTCTGTAAGCTTGATAAAGCTCTTTATAGGCTGTATTAGGCACCCAGGAAATGGTATGAGACTTTGTCTCGGTATCTCTGCGAGCATGGATATAGAAGAGGTACAATAGATGGAACTCTCTTCATCAAAGAACAGGGAAATGACTTAATGCTAGTTCAAGTATATGTAAATGACATCATCTTTGGTTCAACTAATCCAAGGCTCTACAAAGACTTTGAGAAGCTGATGAAGGACATATTTGAAATGAGTGCCATGGGGGAACTCAATTTCTTTCTGGGAAGTCAAGTGAAGCAAGTTGAAGATGGCATCTTCATTAGTCGGTAAAAGTATGTTCAAGACATACTTAAGAGATTCAACATGACTGATTGTAAGATTGCTAAGACACCCATAGCAAGAAACTACTCCCTTGGACCTGATCTTGAGGGAGAGTGTATGGATGAACACCTTTACAGGGCTATGATTGGGTCTCTTATGTATCTTACAGCGAGTAGGCTTGATATCATGTTTGCTACATGTATTTGTGCAAGATATCAAGCCAACCCTAAGATGTCTCACCTTATCACTGTCAAAAGGATTCTAAGATACCTCAAAGGTGCTTCAACACTTGGTCTGTGGTATCCTAAGAATTTTGACTTCAATCTGTATGCTTATACAGATAGTGATTATGGTGGTTGCAACATGACTGCAAAGTTCACATCTGGGGGATGTCAGTTTTTGGGTGGAAGGATTGTCTCATGGCAGTGCAAGATGCAATCTTGTGTCTCTGCATCAACTGCTGAAGCTGAATACATTGCTGCTACAAGCTGTTATGCTAAGTGCTATGGATTCAGAAATCAGATGCTTGACTATTGATTAAACTTTAAGGAGACTCTCATTCACATAGACAACAACAATGCTATCTCTATCACAGAGAATCCTATGCAACACCCAAGGACCAAACATATCAACATCAAGTATCATTTAATTAGAGATAATTTTGAAAAGGGATTAATTAAACTAGTCAAAGTCCACACAAATGAACAATATGATGATCTGTTCACAAAGGCTTTTGATGAACAAAGATTTAAATATCTTATATCAGCTATTGGGATGATAAACTTTGAGTAGGTTTTTCTTAAAACTAATTCTTATTATTTCTTAAAATTTGTGTGTCCTAAGTTGTCTAGTTCATCCCTTTCATAAGCTCTTGTTTTCTTTGGATGAAAATCTTTTGAAGACTTTCCTTAGATTTCAAAAAAATTGATCCTTCGGAAGATATGCTTTTATCTACGGAAGAAAATCATGCCTTCAAAACAAATAACTGTCTAAGAAATTTACCTTCGGAAGAAATTTCTAAAATATCTTCCGAAGCTTAATACTTGTCTCAAACACTTATATGTTTTCAAGGACTATTTTCTTCCAAAGCAAATTAACTCTCAGAAGCTCTGTTCCTTTGAACAAAGCATTCAAGTTTTAATTTTTCTTCGGAAGAAATTTTTCACAACTCTTAGGAAAATCTTCCGAAGTCATTTAGCTTCGGAAGCTTTTTCATTAAAACTTATGAAGATAATTTACCTTTGGAAGCTTTTTGACTTTCAAGAAAACTACTTTTTGAACAAAAGCAAACTACTTTTTCAGAGGTGGGACCGACATCCGGATTTTAAAGTTTATCCTCTTTCATTAACTTTGTCTTAAATCCTTTTCACATATAAACCCAACGCTTCCCCCTTTTTCTATCATTTTCTTCTTTCCTCCAAACCTAAACCCCAAATTTCAATCTGAAATTACTTTCGCTCATCTTCTTCATCCTTAAGCTTCCTCAAAATGGCCAACCTTAATCGCAGAAATGAACCAAAATTCTCCATGCAGTTACATAGGCAACACAACTAGGTTGCTCTGTTACACTCTGAGAAAGATCCATATTTCTCATAGGTTTGTCGTTTATTAACTCTATCCAACTACTTCACCTCCCTAACCATTGATCCTACATTGTATGAGGATCATCTGCTTTCATTTTGGAAGACCTGCCAAGAGGTCGTTATGGATGGGGAGAAGGCACTATCTGCCATAGTGCAAGGGAGAACAGTCTTCGTCACTCCGGCCATCATCAACACTCATCTTCAGCTGGATGATGAAGAAGGTGAGGTGTTCTTTCCCAAAGAAATTGTCAACCACTCCTTTGAGTAGATGGGCTATGAGAGAGATTTTTCTCTCAAGACCTTCAGGAAAGGGAAGGCCTCATCCCAATGGAAATTCTTGCTCCATGTGGTTATCCACAGCTTGTCAAACAAGCATGGAGGATGGGACTAGATTCCTGAAGATCTCTCCTTCATTGTTCATGGGATGGTTTAGGGGGTCAAGTTCAGGTACTCTTAGTTTGTTTATACAAATTTACTTGCAAACTTGGACTCCTTAGAATACTACATGTTCCCTAGATTTGGTCAATAACTATGAACTGGGCTCATAGTTAAGGGGAACAAGTAATATTCTTAAACTGGGATAAATGAAGCCCGACATCTTTAAAATCTTAAGAAAGCCTACTGTTGGATTCTCTAGGGTAGAAACAGCCCTTGTCCCAAAAATGTTAGAGCTCATTGCTCAATGTGACAACCTAGCAGCACCAACTAGTGTTGAACCCACGCCTTCTACATCCCAACCACCTCAATAGCCACAAATCACCCTCACCTACCAAAGAAAACACAAACGAACCCCTACATAGACTATTCAGTCTATGTAGGTCCCTATATACTCAACCACACAGGAAGAAGTGGACACTAGAGCTCCCACTTCTCCTGAGGAGCAAACCACTCCCATTACTTCAATGATAAATGTTGAGGTTCCTCATGCTCAACCTGATGAGCTCACAAGCCCAAATGCCTGAAGCCTTCACTCTGTGTCTCAACACTCAAGTGAACAACCTTTCGGGGACAGCTACCATCCCCAGCCTTTGGACTTAAACCAACTAATCCTAAACCTTGACTTCTATAATGATGAAGATTTAGGTTTCAGTGAGTACAATGAGTCTCTCTTTTTTCCCCTACTCAAAGAGAGTTGAGTGCTCCTAAGTCTCCTACATCTAGCCCACATCAGTCACCCACTACTAAGGTGGACACTTCTAAAACTATTCAGGATGTCCATATGGAAGAGGCTCTCACTTTTGAAAGTGATTCCATCATTAAGACCTCAACCATGGTAACTCAGCCCATTGACACCTCAACTATGGCTGCCAATGAGCATAGGAAATCCAACAGCCAAGCACCTGAAGCTAGTGATGAGAAAGAGGACTCTGGTCCAATCATCTCATCTCCCAATAATTCATCTGATGACGATGAGGGGAATTTGAGACTAAAGGTGCAAAAACATGCACCTATTTAGTCTCCAAGGTAAGTCATCTTGAATCTCAAGTGACTACCTTGCAAAATAGGGTCAAAGATCAGCAACTTGAAATTTTTTACCTCAAGGAAAAACTAGCTGGGAGACCTTTAAGAGGAGCTCAACCAGGAACACAAGAACTTGTGAGTGTGATTGACCTAACTCCAAGCTCAGTTGTGCAAAAGGGTGATGCTACCAAAAAGGGGGAGAAAGTCTTTGTTTGAGTAAGGAATACCAAGGGTAATGTCATCTCCACCAACTTCAAATAACATCATTGGGTGGAGGTATGATGAAAGTAGAAGAGCCCTCATCTTCAATTTTCAGACCTTGAACTTCTATGAAAGTCTGGATCTACTCAACATGTCACTTATCAATAAAAGCCAATCAAAACAAGCTGACAGGCTGGCTCAAAGAATCCAAGACAAGATCACTACAGAGTTCAGCTTTAGAGGGAGACTAAGGCAATCAGGCATTATCATCGGTCAACTAGATGTTGAGGCAGACCCTAAGATTAGTTTTATAGGGGAAACCTTGACTGAAGGCCCAGTGACAGAACCTAAGAGCCTGGTCTCTTCATCATCAACTGCTACAGAGATTCATACCCTCTTTGAGACACCTGCTGGTGAAGGTGCATCTCAACCTCTCTCTGGCCAGAGCTTGGAGGCTACACCAAGCAATGAAGGCCAAAGCTCTCTCCACCCTGAGTCACAAAGGTCTATGAGTGACAAAGGGAAAAGAAAGATGACTTCTAAGGAGACTTATGGAAGAGGAAGTTGAGGGGAGAAAGTTCCTCTAATGGGTCTGCAAGACTTATGGAAACTGCTATTAGGGCTACCCCCAGACCAAACACTTAGGATGATGAGTTGAGGGCAGTCAGGATCAATTACCTGCAAACCAGGAACTATGACATAGACAATGTTATTTCTCCCCTCTTAGAGAAATTGAATGAACTAGTTGACATGGAAGTATCAATGGAGAGAAAGGAGGCAGAAGATGCAAATTTACTGATTCAAATCAAAGAAGAAAGAAGAAAGAAAAGATTATACAAGCATGTGCCTACTCTTTCCCCAGTTCATGAAAGCCCTGCACATGAGGATGTGGTTGAATAAGAACCTCAGGTAGACAAAGAAGAAGATAGGATCAAAATGATCAACTATCTGAGTGCCACAGGCCTCTATCAAGCAGATGCACTTCTTCCATTATCCTATGACTATATTGAGTTTGAGTACCTCAAACAACTTGAACTTGAGATAGTCAAGGAAAGAAAGATCACCAAAAGGAAGCTAAAGGCATCAGGAAGACCCATCTTGTCCTGGACATACACTACAAATCCAGAGAGATGGCATGTCATTAGAGATCAAGGCATTGAGGATGTCTACACATGGCAAGACATGTTCAATCTGCCTCTGCATGATCTCTTTGATATGAGAAGACACTTTGAGAGTTTGAGTGATCCTGATCATCTGATGAACAAAGGGATGGTCATCATCATAATGAGGACTGTTGATATCTAATGTCTTTAAAGTGTTTTGGTAGCATCAGCCTAGGGGGAGTCTGTAAGGATTATATGTTAAGGCTGATGCAACCCAAACACCCAAAGTCTCTCCTGCATGCATGCATAAGAATGCTGAAGTAGAATGCTTCGGAAGTTTCACACCAACATCAGAAATACTCTATGTGTGAAATCTTTCGAAGCCAAGACCAATATCTTCCGAAGCCAAAGATGAAGTCTTCCAAACTTCAGAGACAAAGTCTTCTGAAGCCAACACTTGAAGACAGATTTCTTCCAAAGACGTTTAGTACACATGCTTTATCTGATGTACTCTTTCATAAAGCTAGACCACTTTTCGCTGCAACTCTGTAAAGTCGCCAACTTTCATAAGTTGGTGAAAAGGTCCATGCTTTTGGTAACTATACATTGAGGTCTTGAGTCTGTAACTATCTACTTTATGTACTTTAAACCTTTTTTGTAATATATTAGGATGTGAGCTATGGCATGTCATAGTCACAAGTCAAAAGGCAATCTGACTTTTGACTCTACAATTGATTTTGTTTGTTGTCTAGTCAATTGTATCCAGTTGGCTTTCATATTATGGCTAGCTGTAGGATCTAGTATATGTATCTCAAGTACTTGTAACTTTATGATTATGCTTTGTAACATTTGTAATAGAACTTGAGAAGGCAATATACTGCAATCTTGAAAACCATCTCCTTATGTATTTTGCTATCTTGTTCTGTCTCATATTTACTTGTGTTCTTAGTATCATACTAGTGGTTAATCCAGTCTCACTGTTTGATTAGTTAAGTAACTCTCCTCATTATGTTGTTATGTTGTAAGTGCATACCCTTCACGGGTCCTGCATTTGGTATCAGAGCTTTCCAGGCTCGTGATATAAGATTTCATCATCTTAAGATCCCTCACACACACAAAATACTTAATACTTAACTTATCAAATGGCAGCCATTTCCAAATTTTGATATGGAAACTGGAACATGACCAAGTCTCCACTGATCACTCTTGATGACTTTGACACCTGGCGCCAAAGAATGAAAGGTTTCATCAGGTCTCTAGACTCAATAATATGGGAGTCTATTGAAAATAGACCTTACATACCAAGCACCCCTTCTACTACTGGTGTTGGTATGATCCCCAAGGCTGTGACTGACTACTCAAAGAAAGAGAGTAGAGATTGACCAGAAGGCCATGACAGCCCTTCAGACTGCTCTTCTAAACTCTGTGTATAGAGGTTTTAAGAAATGCAAAACAGCTAAGCAGCTGTGGGATGCATTGAAACTAATGTATGAGGGTTCCTCTGAAGCAAAGGAGAACAAGAAGGATCTCCTGAAGCAGCAGTTTGAACTTGGGAGAAATTCAAGAGAGTGATGCTACCAAAAAGGGGGAGAAAGTCATTACAATCATAGAACCTGGGAGTTCTTCAGAGAGTATTGACATTGAGGACTCACCATCCTCACTTGCAATTGTGCATACTCAGCAACTTCCTCAAATTCTCATTTAATGTGGATTCAGTAGACTCTACATACAGGGTCTGTTTGAGGAAGGAATACCAAGGGCTATGTCATATCCACCAACTTCAAATCACATCATTGGGTGGAGGTATGATGAAAGTAGAAGAGCCCTCATCATTCTTAGAGTTCAAGGACAGCAGGAGATCTTCAATTTTCAGACCTTGAACTTCTATGAAAGTCTGGATCTAGTCAACATGTCACTTGTCAATTAAAGCCAATCAAGACAAGCTAACAGGCTGGCTCAAAGAATCCAAGAAAGGATCAATGCAGAGTTCAACTTCAGAAGAAGACTAAGGCAATCAGGCATTGTCATCGGTCAACTGGATGTTGAGGCAGACCCTAAGATTAGTTTTATAGGGGAAACCTTGACTGAAGGCCCAGTGACAGAACCTAAGAGCCTGGTCTCTTCATCATCAACTGCTACAGAGATTCATACCCTCTTTTAGACACCTGCTGGTGAAGGTGCATCTCAGCCTCTCTCTGGCTAGAGCTTGGAGGCTACACCAAGCAATGAAGGTCAAAGCTCTCTCCACCCTGAGTCACAAAGATTTGTGAGTGATAAAGGGAAAAGAAAGATGACTTCTGAGGAGATTGAGGATGAGGAGGAGAGAGAGAGAAGAAGAAGAAGCTGAGGGGAGAAAGTTCTCTAATAGGTCTGCAAGACTTATGGAAACTGCTATTAGGGTTAAACACTTAGGATGATGAGTTGAGGGCAGTCAGAATCAATTACCTGCAGACTAGGAACTATGACATAAACAATGTTATTTCTCTCCTCTTAGAGGAATTGAATGAACTGGTTAACATGGAAGTGTCAAACGAGAGAAAGGAGGCAGAAGATGCAGAGTTACTGATTCAAATCAAAGAAGAAAGAAGAAAGAAGAAAGAAAAGATTATACAAGCATGTGCCTACTCTCTCCCCAGTTCACGAAAGCCCTGCACATGTGGATGTGGTTCAACAAGAACCTCAGGTAGACAAAGAAGAAGATAGGATCAAAATGATCAACTACCTGAGTGCCACAGGCCTCTATCAGGCAGATGCACTTCTTCCATTATCCTATGACTATATTGAGTTTGATTATCTCAAACAACTTGAACTTGAGATAGTCAAGGAAAGAAATATCACCAAAAGGAAGCTAAAGGAAGAGGCTGCAAAGTCAAGAGGCATCATCTAGAAGAGTATGAAGAAATCTGCAGACAGGCAGAGGATGATAAGCTTCTTGAAGTTGTATGGATTCTCCGGAAGGAGACTTGGTCCTATGTCTCTATCCACCATGGATGAGCATATCAGAGTGATCAAGCAGAAGATACAAAGAGGTGAATTTGCTGACCTACACTCCCCACCAAGTCAGGTCCCTCAGGTAGTAGAGATTAAGGTTGAACCATTTGAGACGACACAATCTGGATCCCCTGCTGAACCTCAGCAAGCTTCCACTTTTGATCCACAGCAGGGTTCTTTCCCCTCTCAATCTGACCCTGTGAGAGAGGAAAACCCAACCGAGAAAGACAAAGAAGATCAATCAGGTGCTGCAGGCTAGTCTTCTTAGTTAAAAGGTTCAAAGAGGAGAAAAAGGATATCTTCCAAACCAAAGCCAATAAAGAAGAAGAAAGAAGCATCCATATCCAAACCTCAAGATGAGTCAGAACAACCAAAGAATGTGCAAATAGAGGATGCTACACCAACTCCAATTCAAACAGCTCCTCTAGCATCAGGAAGACCTATCTTGTCCTGGACATACACTACAAATCCAGAGAGATGGCATGTCGGATGTCTACAAATGGCAAGACATGTTCAATCTACCTCTGCATGATCTCTTTCATATGAGAAGACACTTTGAGAGTCTGAGTGATCCTGATCATCTCATGAAGAAAGGGATGGTTGTTGGAGCATATATTGTCATATATAGTGTGTCCGTCGCTTGACGAATAGTTTAGGCTTAATGTAATACACCTGATATATTGTAAACACATGAAACTAAGTCATTCGCAGGAGCATATGTGAATGAGATTCGACTGTACGACTGAGCCATGCTAATGGACTAGTCGTGCGACTGAGAGATACTATTGAGCCATTCATAAGACTGAACCATAAGTATGGTCCAGTCGTACGATTGAACCATATGCATGGTCCAATCGTATGAATGGGCCCAGTCGTATTTGATATGAGCCGAGGCCTATAAATACCAGTTTCATTGTGTAGAGAGGTAAGGTTTTGAGAGTGTGCCCGGGGCCTAGGTGCTACCGGATGAGAGGGGAGATCATGCTCGATCTCCCCTTGCCAAGTGTCATGATTCTTCTATTTAACGAGCTTGTAATCATTAGGTTTTATCAATTAAACCATTCTATTATTATTCGTTCCCTTGTTTGTCTCTTGATTTTTCTTTTTCCCTTCCGTCAAGAACACGCTCGGATGTCAACCGATCCAACGACTTCACAATGGTCATTATCATAATGAGGACTGTTGATATCTGAAGTCTTCAAAGTGTTTTGGTAGCATCAGCCTAGGAGGAATTTATAAGAATTATATGTTAAGGCTGATGCAACCCAAACACCCAAGTCTCTCTTGCATGCATGCACAAGAGTGCTGAAGTAGAATGCTTCGAAGTTTCATACCAGCATCAGAAATACTCTAAGTGTGAAATCTTCCGAAGCCAAGACCAATATCTTTCGAAGCCAAAGATGAAGTCTTCCAAAGCTTCAGAGACAAAATCTTCCGAAGCCAACACTTGAAGATAGATTTCTTCCTAAGACTTTTAGTACACATGCTTTATCTGATGTACTCTTCCATAAAGCTGGACCACTTTCCACTGCAACTCTGTAAAGTCACCAACTTTCATAAGTTGGTGAAAAGGTCCATGCTTTTGGTAACTGTACATTGAGGTCTTGAGTCTGTAACTATCTACTTTATGTACATTATCCTTTTTGTAATATATTAGGATGTGAGCTATGGCATGTCATAGTCACAAGCCAAAAGGCAATTTGCCTTTTGACTCTACAACTGATTTTGTTTATTGTCTAGTTAATTGTATCCGGTTGGCTTTCATAGTATGGCTAGCTGTAATATGTAGTATATGTATCTCAAGTACTTGTAACTTTCTGATTATGCTTTGTAACATTTGTATTAGAACTTGAGAAGGAAATATACTACAATCTTGAAAACCATCTCCTTGTGTATTTTGCTATCTTGTTTCGTCTCATATTTACTTGTGTTCTTAGTATCATTACTAGTGGTTAATTCAGTCTTACTATTTGATTAATCAAGTAACTCTCCTCATTGTGTTGTTGTGTTGTAAGTGCATACCCTTCACCGGTCTTGCATATACATTCCTTGATTTACCTAGGGGAACACTGGACCAAGCTATTCATCTTCTAGCACCCAACTCAGATACAATCAAAGAAGAAGAAAGAAAGTTAAGAAAAATATTGGTGACTCTACTTGACACCAAGAAAGGGGACAAACTACCAAAGAAGTACCTCAATTCTAGGAAGCAAATTGTCCTATGGAGGTGAAGGCAATAGACTTGACACACCATCTTTGCTACATTCCAACATATTTGATATTGTTGAGTTAGCAGAGAAACCATTCTCTAATCCCTCCAACTCCCAAGTAGTTGCTCACATTAGAATTCATCTAAGCAGTTTTCATCTTGCTGAGCTAACAAAGAAAGCCAAGACTGAAGAGGAGTTGAAGATGATATAGGAAGAAGAAGAAGGTGCAACTACAAAAGGAAGAACATTCCTATAAATGGTTGAAGGCCCTGCTTCATATTCCATAGTTTGATGGGAATATGACTACAATTCCGTCAACTAACTCTCTTCACATGGCCACAGTAGATGGTACATGTCATTCAGAGCAACAGACTATATCTTAATCTACGAATGACTTGTACAAGCTTCTCAGCACCACATCAGAAAAGAACAAGGAGACAGACAAATACTTCCTTTCACTGGTGTTGAAAGCTTTGAGGAGCAAAAGGGAGTGAAGTTTTGGTAGCATCATACTAGGGGGAGTTTGTTGGATCATATGAGCTCGGTGCAACCAAAACAACACTTAGAAGATTATGAGTACAACTAAAGAAATCTTTCGAAGACCAAGCTGCTCTTTCGAAGACAAGTTAAAGATCTTCCGAAGCTCAAGAATGAAGAACTTCCGAAGGTAGAACTCAGTTTTCTGAGACTAAGTGGTTCTCCTTCTGAAGTATAAACAATTAGAAGATCCAAGACAAAGTCTTCCGAAGAACAAAGTCATGAAGACTTGTAGAAGTCTCGGAAGAAGTTGATTCTTCGAAGTATAAATGGCTTCGGAAGAACTTATTGTTTCGAAGCCATTTAAGCTTCGAAAGAATAAACTATAAACTAGTGGACAAAAGTATGATTCGACTAAGACTCACTACCAACTCTGATTTACTGCATGATGTTTTCCCACGCCCATGTAGTTGATCATAATTTAATCAATTGTTTACCTTTTATCAGTTAATACAATTACCAATTTTAGTTGGTAACAAAAAGTAAGTCATGGACATGTCATGACTACCTAGTCTAGGATAGTATTTTACTTAGATGCTTTACGTATAGCAATGTAGTATTTGTCTAGTTGTAAATTCCAACTGGTATCCAAGTATAACCAATTATAGATAGTAGTATATATAGTTTTTCATTGTAACTTATTAAGTTATGCTTGTAAGAGTCTTGTAATACTAAGTCGAGAAGTAATATGAACAAGTACTTGAAAAATCATTCATGTATTCATTTACTTATTATATTATTGTCAACTTAATTTGAGATCCTGCTTCATCTATTCGAGTGAGACCAAGTGAGTTTGAGAGATAAATTTGTGTTAAAAGACAAACACCAATCATGTAGAGCTTCACTTGAGTTACTAGGTTGTGACAATAATTAAGCTCGTCAATTTTCATGAGGTAATAAAGGTTGTCATTTCTAACACTATTTGGGGAGGAAAGCACCCTTCCACGAGTAATTGAACTAGATATTTGATATTTTTAATCAGAACAGATCCGAAAACATCTTCATTCAATAAAGAATTTTAGCATCATTATTTTAAACATCTTTAAAAAATAGTATTTTTGAATTAAATCATAAGATGAGGATGAGTCGTGAATGATCCAGCATACAACCCCTTTTTCTTTAAATCTGGTGTGTTTTGTATTGATCAGAGCCCAAAATTCGGGCCCCAATACATGTATTGGTAAAAATAAATAAAAATAAAAAATTAAAATAAACTCAAAAGTGTGCCAGCTCATAGATGAAACAAAATTTGACGATAGCTATCATACCCCTGTTCTTGATTAGCCCCAAAGATTTCATCTTGATCCATTTTGGGCTCGATCTTTGATTAGGAGCTAAATCAAATCACTCACTTTTCACCGAGATCAGTTTGAGCAATGATTCGTCGTAGAAGTTGTTGGTCGTCGTTAATCCTTTTTCTGTTGATAGCTCCAACGGCCTTCATGTCGGAACTCGATTCCGGTCTCTCAGCTAAGAGGAGACGCATGAGCGACAAGGTTCGCAAGATGTAAGTCAACTCCAACTTTTTTGAAAATCTTCTTTCTTTGAGGAGAGTTGTGCTGCAATTGAATTGTTAATAGGTGACAGTGCTTTGAAAATTAGGATATTTTCTTGTGTAAGTTGCCGTTAATAACTTACTGAAAATATTGACTACTTCTACCTTGTTCTTCAAACCTAAGGTTGCCAATTATGGAATTTGAATAGAGTGATCTGAATATTCTGATGCACATACAATTGTACAGTTGCTCTTGTTCACTGCTTTTGTTACTGATAAAATTAGTTTTTCAAAATAGTAAAACTTAAAATCAATTTGAAATGCAGATTACGCAGCATAATTTTACAACATATAATGCATAGTTGAGGGTGTTCTCTTTTACTTTTATCCCTTTTGTGTGTGTGTTGGGAGGGGGTGAGGGTGGAATGAACATTTTGAGTGTTGTACTTGGTGGTGATTTTTCACTTTTACAGGTTTTATCATGCTTATGACAACTACATGACCTACGCATTTCCGGTAATATAAACAACTATACCGCATACTGTTTGTTTTAATAAAAGCATGCAAGTAAATATACTGATGTTTTCATGGTTATGCAGCATGACGAATTAAAACCTATGACCAAAAGTTTCACCAACTCTCTTAGTGAGCTTGGGAATTTAAAGGTTGTAACTTCTTCAGCTAGAATCAAGTGATAATCACTATATTTCGGGTGGTCAAACCTAATCTTCCTTTTGTTTTCATTATAGCTTGAAAACTTACCCCAAGAATATAATGGAACGGCACTTACGCTTATTGAATCATTATCCAGGTACTATATGTTTTCAAAATGATTATGTGATATTAAATAATTCATAATTAGACACTTAGCGATAATAAAAGAGGCTAAAGGAAATAGTGTCTGGATGTGCTTCTGGTGTTTAAAGTTGCAATAGATCAATAGTCAGATTATCAGTTCTATAACACAAATTGAAACACCCCTTTAATATGGAAAAATTTAGGTCCACCAATCTCTTGTTCTCCTTGCATTATCTCAGTTTATCTTCTTGATCTAACTGACTGTAGTAAACCTTCTGTTGCTTCTCTTCTTTCTTGCAGTCTTGTAATATTGGGTAACAACACAGAATTCGAAAAGGCAGTTATGTGGCTTTCAGAAAATCTATCATTTGATGTTGATGCAAGGATAAATCTTTTTGAGGTACACAACACATTTATTGAAATCTGTTTGCTACAACTTGTTTTCATGTAGCCTCCTAGAATGACAGGAATTTTCTTTGTTAAAATGTGCGTACATTTCTGCACAAAAAAGTACCAGTCTTTTTATCATTATGTGGTGTATCAGTTGTATTATGTCATATAAGTCTCCAAAAAGGTTTTTCTGGTCTTCTTAAAGGAATGATCTTTACTATAGGTTGCAATCAGATCCATATGGTTGTGAATAAGTCAATTTGGGTTGTGTTTTATTTTAATATAGAAATTTAGGTAGTAGGGAAGTGTCTCAAGTGGGTTAAGATTTACATAGACTCTATTATTAATGCATAGAACGTCCTAAGTTGTTCTATTCAAAGATTTAGAGTATTATAACTATATTGTTCATGATTCACACATTAGTTTAAAGGTAGACAAAAGAGTGTTTGCTGTTTAACCCGGCCTAATCCGTTTCAATCAATACTAAAAATTTATCCGCTTTTACTCAATCCCATTATAACTTATTCCCAATCTACCCATCCTACCACCTATAATCTTTATTATAATCCGAGTTGAATTAGAATAAGTTTCTGGTGTGTAATCCTGTTAATCGTTATTGTGTAGTGCAACATAAGACTCCTTGGAGGACTTGTATCTGCTCATATTCTTGCAACTGATTCTACAAACAGGTTCATTTATGGAACTTACAACAATCAGCTCCTTGTTTTGGCTAAAGATTTAGGGCAGCGTTTTTTACCAGCTTTTAATACACCCACTGGTTTGCCTTATGCCTGGATTACCTGAAGGTATTTCTATCTCTAATCTCTCTGATATTATTAAAAGAACTGCAGTAGTTTCATATACACTCTAATATAGTTTCAGTATTTTTGCCAATCTATAGAATACTGTACTTTAATGTTTTCATCTATTAGTGCATTAAAATCATTATTTGTTAGTGTGACGCAAAGGTGGGAATACTGAAAGAAGTGCCCAATATTATTGCAGAATAAATAGAAATATTGTTGGAATACTGTGATGTGGCATTGATATTCCATATATGACTTGGTACTTATTGTAATTACTGAAGAGACCCTGTGGAACCTTGATGCATGATCTTACCCCTCTTAACTAACCTTATAGAAATGGTTTGTTCTCACCATTTTGCTGTAGCTGAAGAGACCCTGTAATTACTTCATATGCTGTAGCTTTTCTTTCATAATATCTCTCATCATGGATGGTGAACAAAAACATAGTATAATTTGATGTCAATGTCTTAAATCAATGATTTTGGCAACTTTAGAATATAATTAAGATTTTCTGCTTTGTTTGTAAGAAGGATTTATTGAAGGGTTTGTTAAGAACATAAAACGTAGTTTAACCATTTAAACTTTCAGAAAACGCAGCGGATAATATTAGTTTTGTATGTTTCTCAAAGCTGAAAAACGTTCTTTTAAATAGCCATTAAGCATATGAAACAAACCCATAATCCAAGGATCATATTATGTGAATAGACAAGCAATGAGAGAACAACAAACAACACAAAATGACAACCACAAAAGGCTGCCAAGATACCTTCTCCAACAGCTGAAGATTCGACAGAAAATGGAGATGTTTGATGCTGAAAAATGACCGAGACTTCAAGATTAGAGATCCTCAAGCTTGTATACCCCAAGCCTTAGAAGTAAACACCACTCTTGCTAGGGAGAGCACACCCAAGAACACACAAAAACCGAAATTTTCTCTTGTTATTTCAGCTGTTTGCGAGATGTTTCTTTAGAGAGATTGAAAGGTTGTGTGTGTGTGTTGCATATGAGAGATAGATCAGATTTTCAAGAGTGTAAGACATATTGAGTGTGTCTTTGGTTTTCAAAGAAAGAGGGCCAATCATGTCATCCATGGGCGGCCGAAATTTTAAGATTAAAAGAGGTTTTCCCTCTTTAATCTAACACACAAACACACTTAAAAAAAAACTTTTGTCATACATTAAATAAGTCATCTACTAGACATATTTAAAAGTGACATGTCTTCTCTAATCAAACAATTTAATTAAAGTATACTCTCATGTTATTTATGTTATTTAACCCTTTAAATAACAAATTAACAATAAACCCATCAACAAATTATCCTCATAATTTGTTCTATATCATATGCAACTTATTTAGAAAACCCATTTTCTAAATTGGTGTAAATATTTAATTGTATGATCATATCATCAATTAAATATCAATTGGTGTTTGCTAAGCTTGTTATTGGGTATAACCCGACTTGGATCATAACGTACTAACCGCATCAATATTCTATTCGTCTTGGGCACATAGAATCCATCAATCTCCCACTTGCCCAAGATTCATAGAAGATTGATGCAAGCAGTAAATACCGCCTAACAACGGTTTACTACCCTTAATACGCATGACTTGTAGCCATTCAATAACATCATCCCTTTCAAGTACCCTTCTTGAAAAGATTTAGGTGAATCGATCATCTATCCTTTTGTTACAGATGTCATGTTAAATCCAAGGACACAGAATGATCATTCCTTGTTGATTTAACTTAATCAGGCCTTAGACATCTAACTCTCAACGAATAAGAGGAACAAATTCCATCTTGACTACATACGTTTCTCATAAACACCTCGTGTCATGCCTGAACATACCTTTATGCACTGTCCACTATATCAGGACAGTGAAGAATAAGCTCAAGGTATAACATTTGGTGAATATCAAAACCCAATATGTATCTCAGGTCTAAGGATACCAAATGATATTCGCCTTTACTCAAATTTATTTATGATCAATCAAAAGGATTCCATGTAGTGAAATTTGAGATGCGGGTTAGTCCAATATTTGTATCCCACAAATATCTATGAACCTTGGTGGCAACCCATTGCCCTATATTCATCCTTATGAATATCAACCAATCCAAGTTCATAATAATCTTACTTTCATACTTGTTCCCACAAGTATGAACGACTACGGACATTTAGAGTAATCATTTTACTCATGGATTAAACATGCTAAATTGAACATTAATTGAAACATTATAACCAAATAAATTTATTCAAATAATAATGAGTTCCATATATCCAAATACAAAATTCACAGATCAAGTCCAATCACTAGAATATCGAAGTCCCATGGCACAAGTATGACCTTCATGCTTTGCCTTTTCAAGGAGCTTCGTGAGAGGATCCGCAATGTTTTGATCCGTGTGAATTTTGCGAATACATATCTTTCCTTTTTCAACTTCATCTCGTATGTAGTTGAATCTCCGCTCAATATGCCTAGTCTTTTGATGAGCACGGGGTTCCTTGATTTGAGCTATCGCACCCTCGTTATCACAAAAGATCTCTAGGGGATCCTGAATGGAAGGGACAACCCCCAGATCGGCAATGAATTTCTTTAACCATGCAGCTTCTTGAGCTGCCAATGAGGCGGCGACGTATTCTGATTCTGTAGTTGATAGAGCCACCACATCCTGTTTGGAGCTTTTCCAAGAGACTGCTCCTCCATTCAGAATGAAAATATATCCCGATTGCGACCGAGAATCATCACGATCGGTTTGGAAACTCGCATCCGTGTAACCCTTTACAACGAGTTCCTCATCACCAGATCCATAGATTAAGAACATGTCTCTTGTCCTCCTTAGGTACTTAAGTATGTTCTTAACAGCCATCCAATGACTGCTTCCAGGATTTTGCTGGTAACGGCTTGTCATGCTTAAGGCGCATGACACGTCTGGTCGAGTGCATATCATCGCATACATGATGGATCCTATAGCAGATGCATATGGGATTGCCTTCATTTTATCTTGCTCATCCTTTGAGCTAGGACATTGAGTCGTACTCAATATTGTTCCTCTTTGAATAGGTACGGTACCTTTCTTAGAGTTTTCCATCTTGAACCTTTTCAAGATCTTATCAATGTACGCACTTTGATTCAAACCAATCAACCGCCTTGATCTATCCCTATAGATCTTTATTCCCAGAATATAGGCGGCTTCACCAAGATCCTTAATGGAAAAACAACTTCCAAGCCAGGTTTTTACACCTTCCAAGGTTGGAATGTCATTTCCAAATAGTAGTATGTCATCAACATACAATACTAGGAAAGTTATTGTGCTCCCACTAGCCTTCTTATACACACAAGCCTCATCAGCGTTTTTGATGAAGCCAAATTTCTTTACTTCCTCATCAAAACGGTGATTCCAGCTTCTCGATGCTTGTTTCAATCCATAGATTGATTTCTTTAGCTTGCATACTTTATTAGGATGTTTTGGATCGACAAAACCTTCAGGCTGAACCATATAGACATCTTCCTCAAGATATCCATTTAGGAAAGCGGTTTTGACATCCATTTGCCAAATCTCATAATCATAATGAGCAGCTATGGCAAACAATATTCTTATAGACTTTAGCATCGCAACAGGTGAGAAGGTTTCATCATAATCAACCCCTTGAGTTTGAGTGAAACCTTTTGCTACAAGTCTAGCTTTATAAGTATCCAAGTTTCCATGCATATCGGTTTTCTTCTTGAAAACCCATTTGCTTCCAATTACTTTTGAGTTAGGAGGTGGAACAACCAAGTCCCATACTTGATTGTCATGCATGGATTGCATTTCAACGCTCATGGCCTCGAGCCATTTGTCACAATCCGAATTGGACACTGCATCATGATATGTGGTTGGTTCATCTGAATCTACCACATAGCATCCATCCATGAAAAATCCGTATCTTTCAGGTGGATTACTAGTTCTACCACTTCTGCGAACGTTTTGTGTGTATTGATCAACCATTTGATCATCTTCAACATCCTCATGTTGAGTGCTAGTTTCAACCAAACGTGCATCGGGTTGTGGTTCTTGATCCTCCTCAAGATCCACTGTTCTACTGCTAGTTCCTTCCATAAGGAATTTTGCTTCTAAGAACTCACCCTTTCTGGCAACAAACACCTTTTGTTCCAGTGGGTCATAGAAATAATATCCCATAGAATCTCTAGGATATCCAACAAAGATGCACTTGGTGGATCTGACTTCTAACTTGTTTGGGGTGGGAGTCTTAACATAAGCCTCACAACCCCAGACCCTTAAGTATGATAGAGATGGAACCCTTCCATGCCATATCTCAAAAGGTGTCCTTTCCACCTTTTTGGTTGGGGCCATATTTAGAATACGGGCCGCGGAGAGCAGAGCGAAACCCCAAAAGGATAGAGGTAATGTGCTTCTAGCCATCATAGATCGAACCATATCCAGTAAGGTTCGATTCCTCCTCTCAGACACACCATTATGTTGTGGTGTTCCAGGTGGAGTGAGTTGTGAGACAATCCCACAACTCCTAAGATGATCTTGAAAAGCATCACTCAGGTATTCACCTCCTCTATCGGTACGGAGAACTTTAATTGACTTGTTAAGTTGATTTTCTACTTCATTCTTGAAGATTTTGAACATTTCAAAAGCTTCATCTTTGTGCCTTAATAAGTACACATACCCATAGCGACTATAATCGTCGGTAAAGGTAATGAAGTATCTTTCACCATTCCTAGTCATTGGCTTAAAAGGACCACATACATCCGAATGTATGATTCCTAATAAATCTTTTGCCCTTTCATTAGTTCCACTAAAGGGTGCCTTAGTCATCTTTCCTTGTAAACAAGATTCACATACATCAAATGAATTATATTCATTTGTTTTTAAAAGACCATTCTTTTGAAGTGTTTGTATACGTTTCTTGTTTATATGACCAAGACGACAATGCCAAAGATAGGTATCACTCAAGTCCAACTTGAGTTTCTTGGTGTTAGTTTGGTACAATGAACTATTTAGAGTATTTTCATGAGCCAATTCATAAATACCATTAATGGAATGGCTTTAAAATAGAACATACCATTTAAAGAAACAGAATATCATTTTCAATAAAAGATAATACATATCCAAGTTGTTTTAACAGGGCTACAGAGATAATATTCCTAGTCAAACTAGGAGCATACAAAACATTGTTCAAAATCACTTCCAAACCATTTGGAAGCTTCAAGATGTAGTCACCACGGGCTTCAACTTGAACTTTAGCCCCATTGCCCATGTAGAGGCTTGCATCCCCTTTCTTGAAGTCACTACTTCTTTTGAACCCCTGCAACAAATTGCAAATGTGAGTTCCACATCCGGTATCTAATACCCATGTGTTAGAGGATATCATGTTTAAATCAATATGGATCATGTATATTGTACCTGAGGTCTGCCCGGCATCCCTCTTTGCTTTCAACTCTTGGAGATGGACAGGACAATTCCTTGCCCAATGTCCAATCTCCCCACACTTGAAGCATGGGTCGTTGGTAGCAACCTTTTGCTTTTTCTCTTGTGGTTTGGGTGGCACCCTTGCCACCCCTTTCCCTTTTCCCCAAGCGGGTCCCTTGCCCTTGGCAACTTTTGCCTTGGGTGCGGGACGAGGCCTTTTATTGTTCCCACCTTCATTGATGGTGAGAACGGGTAAAACCCTTTTACCCATGGCCGCCTCGGCAGTTTTGAGCATTGAGTGAAGCTCACCAATGCTTTTGTCCCAAGCATTCATGTTGTAGTTCATCACGAATGTCTCGAACCTTTTGGTAAGGCCATTGAGGATTAAATCCGTGGCCAATTCCTTCGAGACGGGACAATTAAGCCTCTCGAGGCGGTCAATGTGACTTTTCATCTTAAGTACATAAGATGAAACAGATTGGTTGTCGTCCATACGACATGCATGGAGTGCTCGAACCGTTTCGAAGCGCTCAACCCTTGCTTGCTGTTGGAACGTTTCCTTCAGCTGGGTTATCATGTCGTAAGCTCCGTGGTGTTCATACTCCTTTTGGAGATCCGGAGTCATGCTCGCTAGCATGAGACAAGACACTTGGACGGAGTCCTCAGTGTACTTCAGCCAATCGTTGTAGGCCTCCTCATCATCCTCACTAGGTTGATCGGGGATAGGGTCGTCTAAAACATACGATCTTCTCTCTTGCTTGAGAACGATTCTCAAGTTTCGATACCATTCGATAAAGTTGTTATGATTTAGACGTTCCTTTTGGAGGATCGCTCGTAGAGATTGGTTGGACGCGGATGAGTTATCGGAATTATCATTATGTGAGGCCATCTACAAAATTTAACAAAGTTTTATTTTAGTATTTTTGATATAGCCAATTTTAATAATTAATGCCTTTTAAGGCCATTTTTATATTAAAATCTAGAACCCAACATTACATTTAAATTGTGGTTAGGTGACCTTTATCCCACGATTTAAATTAATAAGGTGGTCAACGATTGACGATTGCAACCATTTGCAACTTCTAGATGTATGGGATCGACCTTTAAACATCATATGTAAAGTCGGCATGTTAATCCCATCAACACCATTTGGAAACCATATTTAGGTGATCCATTTAACATGGTTTGCAAATCAAGTTACCCTACTTGCACACACGTGTGAGTTTACCCACATAAGTGGTTAGGTGACCTTTATCCCACCAATGTGGTATCCCCACCTTAAATCATAAGTTCCCTCTAAATGGTTAGGTGACCTTTATCCCATTAAGAGTTTCCAAATGATTCAAGTGTTGTGCAAAAGGATGGTGTTCAACTTGTTGGTCAAAAGTTTAGAGATTCATAATATTTGTTTAGAAAACTCTATGTACTTGTATTTGCATGCTTTCAAATACAAGGTACCCTATGGTCCTTTGATTAAAACCTATTTTAATCTTTAAAATCATTAAATCATTTTAATAACTTTTATTAACTTTTAAGAACCATCAATTTTCAGCTTGTTAAGTTTGTTAATGAGTTTGTAATGAATGTCAAAATTAACCACACAAACAAATAACAAACATCCAAACAAGTCATAAGCAACCATATGAGCATATGTGCATAACCATAGCATCTAAAGTGGTCCACACTTGTTTGCCATCACAAGTGTGGTCCATAGGTCATTCCTAAGGTTCACAAACAAAGTAAATGGAAAACTTCCAAAAGCCTTCCACTTGAAACCGCATCCAAAAGCTCCATGTTTCTTTCATGACCTTCCTTTGTGCTTCCAATGTGTATGTCTTCATATTACAAGATATGAAGTCCTAATACAAGATATCTAGTAAAATGAAAAATACCTAATCTATTTATTACAACCCATAATAAATAAATTACATTTGAAACAAAGCACAAACAACAAATAATACAACCCAATTGAATGAATGAATACAACCATCACAAACATCCAAACATCCACAAGGTCAATGGCTAGGTTATGCACTAAGACAAGCATCTTGCAAATCATCCAAAATAATGAAAACCCCTCATAAAACCACGAAATTTCAGCCAACATAAACTGAAATTTCGGGTTTTATTTTGTCCAAACAAAACAGAAAACAAACATGTAAATCTTTCAAGATCTAATCACAAGCATGTGTGATATGACTTTGAAAGTTGGGGAATCATTCAAACAAACATAGCAGCCCAAAACCAGCCTATAACAAGTCTATAATCATCCTTAAAACCAATTTTAAAGGACAAAACAAGCAAGTCATCCACATAATCGGCTCTTGATGCCATTGAAGGGTTTGTTAAGAACATAAAACGTAGTTTAACCATTTAAACTTTCAGAAAACGCAGCGGATAATATTAGTTTTGTATGTTTTTCAAAGCTGAAAAACGTTCTTTTAAATAGCCATTAAGCATATGAAACAACCCATAATCCAAGGATCATATTATGTGAATAGACAAGCAATGAGAGAACAACAAACAACACAAAATGACAACCACAAAAGGCTGCCAAGATACCTTCTCCAACAGCTGAAGATTCGACAGAAAATGGAGATGTTTGATGCTGAAAAATGACCGAGACTTCAAGATTAGAGATCCTCAAGCTTGTATACCCCAAGCCTTAGAAGTAAACACCACTCTTGCTAGGGAGAGCACACCCAAGAACACACAAAAACCGAAATTTTCTCTTGTTATTTCAGCTGTTTGCGAGATGTTTCTTGAGAGAGATTGAAAGGTTGTGTGTGTGTGTTGCATATGAGAGATGGATCAGATTTTCAAGAGTGTAAGACATATTGAGTGTGTCTTTGGTTTTCAAAGAAAGAGGGCCAATCATGTCATCCATGGGCGGCCGAAATTTTAAGATTAAAAGAGGTTTTCCCTCTTTAATCTAACACACAAACACACTTAAAAAAAAACTTTTGTCATACATTAAATAAGTCATCTACTAGACATATTTAAAAGTGACATGTCTTCTCTAATCAAACAATTTAATTAAAGTATACTCTCATGTTATTTATGTTATTTAACCCTTTAAATAACAAATTAACAATAAACCCATCAACAAATTATCCTCATAATTTGTTCTATATCATATGCAACTTATTTAGAAAACCCATTTTCTAAATTGGTGTAAATATTAATTGTATGATCATATCATCAATTAAATATCAATTGGTGTTTGCTAAGCTTGTTATTGGGTATAACCCGACTTGGATCATAACGTACTAACCGCATCAATATTCTATTCGTCTTGGGCACATAGAATCCATCATTTATGACACCTTATCAAATGTGAATTTTTGGGCAGTATGGCGTTATGGAGAATGAGACAACTGAAACAGTACTTCTGGTTGTGGTAAGGAGCAGGACCTTTCATCCTGATATTCATCTAGAGATGGCATGTATATGCATATTAATTGGTCAGTTTGTGTTATTATCTTCTAATGAGTCAAATTAAAAATTAAGAAAACAGGTTGAAAGGGTGGAAAGTTACCCTACGTGTCAATTGGTGCATGCTACCCACCTAAGTCACTTGACTAACAAATTACGTCATTATTTATAATAATAATATGATCGTGATACTCGTATTTTACGCATTAGATAAACTATAAAAATGGTAGATTTGGACAAAAAGCATTGTGTATTAACCTCACTTGATCCGACCATTTCAACCCGAACTAAGAGTCTAAGATTCAAGGCTTCAACCTGGCCTCTTTTTTAACCCCAAACTGCTCAATCTGTCCATTTTGCCACCTTTAATTCAATTAAAACCTCTGTGGTGGGCTAAATGTTTTACATGAATAACAGGATCACTTATTCTTGAAATGGAGCGCTATCACGATTAACGGGTGATGCAAGATTTGAACATGCTGCTTTGAATGCTCTTCATAAGTTGTGGGGCATGCGTAGTTCTCTGAACCTGTTAGGAACTACACTTGATGTAGCAACTGGAGAATGGATTGAATACTCTTCCGGCATTGGTGCTGGTATGCTGTCCTTTTTGTCTTCTTTTAATGTTAGATCTGGTAATTTGGTGATTTTGATCTTTTTGTAATAGGGGTTGATTCTTTTTATGAGTATTTAATCAAAGCTCACATTCTCTTTGGAAAAGAGGAATTTTGGAGGATGTTTCAGTCAGCATACCTTGCTGTTCAAAAATATTTCAGATACGGTTCATGGTATTGATTATTTTCTGATCCTTAAGAATTTGCTTTTGTTATTTTGATTCTCCTGCCTCGGATGCTTAATTTAATTATTCTGATTATCCTTATAAGAAAGCTAATTTGTATGTTCATTCCATATCTGTATAGAGAATGTACTTTCACAATTTATGTTTGGATTTTATGTTATAACTTTATAATCATATGAAGGAACCTACTTATTTGGTTAGTATGTTGACTTCAAAAGTTCATACAATAAAATTTGACTGCAAGCATGTTCCTTTTACTGTTTTACACCCAATTACCCTTTCAAGGATGTTGAAAATTTTCAGTTCTTTCCAACGTTGAAAATAAGGTTTTCCATAATGAAAAGATTCAACTTTACAATGTAGGTATCATGACGCTGATATGAGGACAGGAAGAGCAACTTACTGGCAACTTACAAGTCTTCAAGCATTTTGGCCAGCTGTACAAGTAAGTGAGACGAAAAAAATTGTCCAACTTTGGCTTCAAAAATCCTTCCTTATAATTATTGTTTTGATTAGGTTCTTGTTGGGGATGTTGCAGCTGCTAACTTAACACATCGTGAATTTTTTTATGTATGGAAAAAATTTGGAGTGCTTCCGGAAAGGTATAATCTGACATGGCATTTGAGTGTTCCAATGCTCTTTTATGCTTTAAACCTAAAGACTTCTAAAATGATTCAGATATTTGTTGGATCATCAGATTGTGCACCCTACAGAAAATATTATCCTTTACGTCCAGAGTTGGCAGAGTCAACATATTACTTGTATCAGGCAACAAAAGGTTTGCTACTATATATATGAGTTCTTGATTCTGTAATCAGTAGTTGATTATCACACCCCAGGAACTTTTTGACAATAACAAATTATCTATTTTCCTTCTACCAGACCCCTGGTACATGGAAGTTGGTGAAGCAATTGTAAATTCCCTTAATTTGCACACAAAAGTTGAAGGTGGATTTGCTAGCGTTAAAGATGTAACAACCATGCAGTTAGAAGATCACCAGCATAGTTTTTTCCTGGCTGAAACGTAAGAGCTCTGCACGTACATTTCAACATGCTTTCATTCTTGATTATGCAATATTTGCTATTATGCTCCATTTATTCCAGGAAGACATACCATTTTATTTCTAGGTCTAACCTGTTACTTTGTTTATCTATAATGAAATGCGGGTTTGTTCTATAACTCTCAGTGAATTTCGCTATGAAGTATTTGTTATAAAGTTTAATACTTCTGTAAAAATGTATCTTGATAATTTAAGAAGTTTAACTGGTTTTGAAAGTTAACCTAATGACTTTAAAGTCAAACTGTATCTTTTTCTCTTTTAAATGGAAAGAGAGTACGTCATATACACAGGCCATATTTTAGCTGCAATATTTCTTGAACCAACGCGAAATTGCTTAGCTAAACCGTTTAGCATGAAAAATTTCAGTCTTTACATTTGCAGAAGTTTTCAGATTACTTATGTTATTGTTTACGTGTAAATCTGATGAACTGTTAAATCTTGTATATGACTTCCCTTAGCACTTGAAATTGTTTCTTAAATAGGTGCAAGTATCTATATCTTCTGTTTGATGACTCACCTTTGGTGGGTCGCAATTACATATTCACAACCGAAGGTCACCCTCTTCCTGTTTTAAGTGATTGGCACGAAAGGCTTCCGGATACATACATCCACCGCAACCTGACCTCTATCAAGGTACGAATTTCATAACCACTAAAGGTGGTAATATTGGCCCATTTACTTAATGGATCGATTTTAGTTCGTATTTATGTCAAATGTAATAAAAAAGTTTAGCTAGAAGGAAAATGACTCGAACAGTCGAAAGTTTCTAACAGTCTATTTTTAATGTTTCCAACCTCCAATATATTTTTTTCAAAGATAAAATTATTATGTAATAATATTATATTTAAATCATAGTTAACAATAATTATGTATTTAAAAAGTAAAAACGTACAAGAAAAGTGTTTGTGTGCCAACTGCCAACTCACCAACCCGAACCATTTCAACGAGCACTAAATCTGTTGCAACATAAACCTCTTATGAACCCTTGCAAGTGACATCTCAAATTTATTTGGTTTTTTAACTTTAAAGATGATGGTCCTTGAATTATTTATTACAGATTAATACACAAAAGAAACATGCTAGTGCAATGTCAATGCAAGTCTGCCCAGCAAATTTATTGAACCCTAGACATGATGGCCAAGAGATCGAGAGTGTTTGCCATGTCCCTGACGCACGTGATGACCACAGATGTTTAACCGATGATGATTGTGGAGTTGATTCAATTAATTGTAGACGAAGATCATGCAGCATGGCTGGGTACTGTGGTTTGTGGTTGTTCATATGAGCTTTTTGATACACAACTTTTTCAAGATTCTTGTTTTGCATATGCAGATTAGTCCTGAAAGTATGTAACATTATCTAAGAGCTTGATAGGATGATATAATAGGAAAGATGTAACCTTTGAGAACAGAAGTATGGTGGCATACCCAAAAGGGAAGATGAAAAATTTGTGATTAAAGAGATCCAGGTGGAAGTGGAATACCTTGAAATTTAAATTGAAGGAAAAATGTATTTTGGATATTTATGTTATCTTGCTTTTTTACCTTGAAAATTAATTGAAAGAAAGTTTATTTTGGATGTTTATGTTTTCTTGCTTTTATTGTGGGTTTTCATCTAAGAGTATTTAATATTTAATTGATGGTAATCAATACAACTTATGTTGGGAAACCGGCACAAATACTGATGGTTAATCAATTGTTGGTAGAAAAGCTAGAACTAATTCATGCTCACAGATTTGTCTAGAAAAACGACCTGAAAAATGAAAATATCATACCAATTTTCTGGGTCATGAAACAATTTCAGATGTTAGATCAAACCTCTGACTATGATTTAATAAAAAACCAAACTAACCAACTGGGTTGATCGGTTGGGGTGGCAAGGCTTTTCAGCAAAATGATAAGAATTATCAATAATTATTGTACATATGCCCAATCTAACGCTTATAAAACTGTATAAATCCCAATCATGTGGATTTATTTTGGCTTGGATTGTTCTAACGATTATGAAAACTAATCTTTTGATAATGTTGGAAGATGTATGTGGTGAGCTTGGATTTATATGAAGCTGGAACATGAATCCATATGAAGATGTACAACATAAAATACCAAAGCATTTGAAGGCAACAATAATTGAAGGAATTTTCAAAAGTAATTGATACCAAATCCATGAAAAAACACTTTAGTTGCACCATCAGTAGACAAGAAACCAACAATAAGATATCTGTGTTTTAGTCTAAATCACATTTTGGGGAGTAAATCAACCCAGTTCAAGACACGTTTTCAAGAACCGACATACAAAAGTAAAGCTACTATCATCAATAAGCTAACAAAAATCCCACCCATAAGAGCCATATCAAGAAAACCCCAATCATGATCATGCACATTGTTTGTGGCCAGTTTCTGATTATTGTTTCCTTCTGTTTCCACCATGGCTGGTAAAGGTTTCCTCCTCAGTAATAAACTTGAATTAGCAGGGGTATTTTGGGCTTCTGGGAATGAATCAATTGCAGGCATATTGCAACTGTTGGATTCACAAGCACAGGATTCTGGTTTTGCTGGCGAACATGCACATGTATCTTCTTGGTTGATGCAGGTTGAAGATCTTTCTTTGTTGATTGTATCCTTACTGTTGCATGGAACTGTTATGTCACTACATTCAGTCAGAACCTCAACGACATCGCCAAAAACCGACCACCTTCCAACTGAAGTTATTTTTACGATTGCTGAAGACCCAAGCAAACTTTTGGGACCAACAACCAGAACCTGCACATATCCCTTTGTATGGCCAACCTAAAAAGATTTAAGCAGCACCAATAAGATAAGAGTTGCAAACTGGGAGGGTCGGGCAGGTTTGATAACAAGTGAATACAGGTTTGGATTAAAGCAGATGATTTTAGGTACTGTCAAAACTAATTGGGTTTGCCCAGAACACTTTTGGTCCAACATTTACTTATTACATCAACAAGATAGTTTTATGTGATAAAACAATTTAAAAGGCTTTAAGCATTAAATCATTGGTGGACTCGCTTGACCTCCAGCACGATCGACCAGCTTCCTTTAAGCTAATTTTTTCATTAACTCATTAGATAAAACATAACTTGGATAGACACATTCATAAGTAAGAAAATAAAATTAAGAACCTCAAATATTAGATCAATAATAGGTTTCGTCAGAGACAACACGTGGTGTAGTGATTCGGTGTGTGTCTTTGCCATTTAGAAAACCAAGATGGGATTTGGTGAGATGAAATGATTTAAATATTATTTATAGTGGATGGTGGGAGTGTTTGGAAGGGCTTTCTGCAAATAATTATGTTTCATTAAATAATCAGAATCAGCTGATTAATAAACGGACCGTAGCAAAGTGTTTGGATGTGCTTCTGTTATTTGAAGTTGCAATGCTTATATAATCAAACATTCAAGAGTTTAACAAATTCTCATTTTATAATCTGCTTTTCAAAATTATATAACAAACTAACAAATAAAATGTCTCAAAAGTACGGTTCTATAAGAAAAGACGTTCTCAGAAGTCTGAAGTGGGAGTAAAAGTCACAAATCAGATTAAAGTGGAGATAATAACCAAGTACGCAACTCTATTTTATCCTTGGATAAACAGTTTTTGTTTTGTTGCAACTGCTAATTATCCAAATTTTATAGTTTAATAACTAGAACTTGAATTTGTTTAAAACTCATTTGTGCAACTAATAATCAGTTGTAAAATGCAAATTCAAACACCTTGTGAAGTATCATAAGTAAAGACTAACCAGGTGAATTTGATCAGTTGCCATGTCAGTAATCCATATTCTTTCAGTCTTTCCCTCCATACCATTGTAAGGTGTAAATGATTCAAAAACTGAAGTCAATTCACGACTCCTTTTCTTCACTACATTACTCGCCACCTTCTTCATCCTTGCGGCTGGGGTTCCTGCGCTCACAAATGTCAGAAACATACTCTCATTCAGAAATTTAAATCTGTCACATGGTGGTATGATCATAAATAAGTGTTCAAATGTCAATCAAGATAATTTACTTGGTGTATATTAATGGATGTTGAGATGATAACACAAGCAATCAAATTTGTCATAAAGTCTTAAGGTGTCAAAATGAAAATAAGGACTTTTTTGGAAAAATTGGGTCGACAGATAACACTTCCCACATTTTTTAGCTTCCATGACCAAGTTATGCAATATAGCAACTTTCATGATTTGAGATTCGACTTGTGATTTTTTTAATATTTGTCGAATTCCTTGAACACTTTGAGGTTGTGATGATGCCCCCATAACAATTAGTAAGATAAATGATAACCCCTAAGGGTTTTTTCCGAAGCCAGTTAACCTTCAGAAAAACCAACTATAAACCAGTGGATATTAGTATGGTACTTCTAACAAGCCACTGCAACCTCCGATATACTACATGACGTTTTCCCAATGGACCTGTCATGACTCTCTTATCTATAATAGTATTTTATTTTAGATACCTTACTACTAGCAATGTAGTATTTAGTTAGTAGTAATTTCCCAGCTGGTAATCTTAGTATAACCAGCTGTAGGTAGTAGTATATATAATTTTTATTGTAAACTCATTTGTATGCTTGTAAGAGTTTTGTAACTTTGAGTTGAGAAGTAATATATACAAGTATTTTGAAAACTATTTCTTGTGTATGTTTACTTAGTATATTATTATCAACTCTTAAGGGATTCTGCTTCATCAATCAGAGTGTGACCTTGTGAGTTCAAGAGATACCACTTATGTTGAGTAACCTAAACCGATCCTGCAAAAAAGTTCCCATGTATAGCAAAATAGGTCCCAGGCCTTCTAAGCGTATAAGCAACCGAATGATTCTTGTTTGAGGAATAAATGAAAATTTTATCGAAGACTCTTGAAAATGGGAATGCTTGATTGAATTCAACTTTGAAATTCTCACGTGCCCCTTTTTCAACTACAAGTTATCACTCATAAGAAGGCCTTAATGTGACATTTAAGTGTATAAGAGAAAGGAATACCTGGTCGAGGATAGAATTGAGAGATGTGAACTTGGGAAAACTTGTACTCCCTTATTAGATTAACTGTTTCAGCAAAATCTTCTTCTGTTTCACCTGTAAGCCCAAAACGTTTCACTTCATTAGCAATACTGCTAATAGCAACTTTTACATAGTACCGAAAATGACGCTAGTAGTTGTGTGTGAGGATGAGTAGAAGAGATATATATAGATACATACATATATATGTACATATACATACATATGTATATAATATATAGGGTAAAGTTCCTTTGTTAACCCTTATTTATTACAATAACCCGTTAACCCTAAACGAATGCTTACAAATTATGCAGTGCAACTAACTTTCATACTGCGTTACACCACTAGTGTAAAGATCTTCCCCCCACTTTCAAATTTTCCCTCCATTTTTTAAAAAAAATTCACCCTCTTTTCAAACTCTTAACTTGTTTGTATGATGGTATTTTTTTATAATATTACACCATAAAAAAGGTCATTTTAATATCTTTAATTCAAGTGTAGTTTTGATATATTTTTTTGAATTCTTTTATAACGATCGTTGTGGACCACTAGTTTTACCATTGTAACTCTAACTTATAGTGGTGACGTGGCCTGCTGTGGACCACTAGTTGGATTAATGGGTTATCGCAATAAATAAGGGTTAACATTTTATCTCTACCCTACACACACACACACACACACACACATATATATATATACACACACACACATACATATACATATAGATACAAGGGAGTGATCTAATTAAAACTCATTTTTGTGAGAACTCTAAGAACCAATATGAGTCATTAGTTTTCAATGACAAAAGTGTAAATAACAAAAACATAATAAAAAAATTTATAAAACAAAAGTTAACAAAAATTTTTCAAAATAAAATAATAAAAAAAACAAAAATGTTTTCCGTTGTTTCCCTTGTTTATAAAAAAATTAAGAAAAATAAAAATAAAACTCATTTTTTACAAACTTTGTTTTACACGTGTGTAATACCTAATTTACACATGTGTAAATAATTGTTTTTTTCTTTTAGTGCTCAATTTCAACTTTGCATTGATTTTGGACGGTTCTTTGGCTTTTTTTCATAGTATATTCATAAAAACTGTTAAAGATACTTTGATAATGGTTTTATATATTTGAGTTAATTTTGCATCCAATTTCGTTACATAAACAAATATAATCAGTTATCTTTTTTACCTATACATATATGGAAATAAATGGTTTGTTAATTTTGCATATATATTTTTTTGTTACCTATACATTTTTTTCTACGTACACAAATGTAATAATCTATTTTCTCACAAATTCAATGATCGTTTGGTTAAATTTAGGGTATGACTTTATGTTTTGATTCAAGTGTTTATGTTAATTAGCTTGAATTTTAGTTTATGATTTGGTTTAAGTTTGTGTTGAAGACTTAAATATATGTAAATAGTTGATTTACACATATGTAGAACTTGTATGTATATGAAAAAAACGATAAGATAAAGTTTTACATATATGTAAATGGGTGGTAAGTTTGAAAACTAAATGACTCGTATGAAGATATTTTTTCATATATGTAAATACCAAATCAATTTAAAAAATAGATTATTGATTTGAAAATTTTAAGTATATGTAAAATATAAACGTTTGAGTAGACGATCAGTTTACAGATTTACATATATGTAAATCAACGAGCATCGTGAAAAATGAAAAAAAAATCAAATGCAAAGATTAAACAAATACCAATTATGACACATCACATATACTAATTTACTCAATTTTAAAAAAGTTCTTTTTTTTCAAATGTAATTGATGAATTTTTAGAAATAAGAGAAAAGAGAGGCAAGAGAATAAAATTAATTAATTACTAACTAATTGAGAGAGAAATTAATATAACAAATTACTAATATACCCTTTTCTTTAAATTAACCAATTAAATAAAACAATAATTTACATTTAGTGAACATGTTTAATCATAACCATTGATCAAAACAATCAATGGTTAATATTAGTTCTGTGAGTTCTCATTTATAATGAAGTCCTGAAAAGAACCTAACCATATATATATATATATATATATATATAGAGAGAGAGAGAGAGAGTGAGAGAGAGACACGATGGGTGGAAGGGGAGTGAAAGGTGATTTATGAGTGAGAGAATGTGTAAAATTGTTGGTGTAAATGATTATGTATAGTTGGTTGAATAAGGTTACGAGTAGTTAGAATTATTCATGAGATCAATGGATGGTCTAGATTCTACTCTTATGTTTAAAATCTTTTTGATGATGCACTAATATATAGTATGAACTGTTGCTATTTACTGAAAGAATATATAAGAATCAAGGACATAAAGAAGTACGCTAACCAGGAAATCCACAAATAATATCAGTAGCAATCTGCATCCCAGGAACCAATTCAATCAATGTATCTACTACCTTCCGGAACTCGCCTACTGTATATTCCCGATTCATTGCCTGTCATCCATAACCAAAATTTATTATAAGCACATGCTTGTAACTTCTAGTGTAACCAAAATCAAATTCAACAACCATAACATATTTAAAGGTTTCAACGTGGCGAAATTTGCCAAACTGGTATTTTTGCTTCGGGTTGGCCCAAAACATAATATGCCTGGACATAATTAAAAATGCTACTAATTAGTTTGTTAAATATGATTACAAAAACTAAACCATTATAACAATAATCCATTTTTGCATAACGAAATTTATGAGGTTGTATGCTTAAAAGAGACACTTTGGATATCTTTCAACCCATTTGACTTGTTTCTTTTTGAACTAATTCTAGTTGGCCTATTCAACAGTTTAACTATTATTTTAATTGACCCATATTACCCATTCAAGAAAATTAGAGAGAGCTACTTCGGCTTGTTTACTTACGAATCAGTCAATTTAGGTTATTTTTCTTTATTATAAATGTATCAACATAAAAGAGATCAGTTAAATGGAGGGACCAAGTCAAATAGGTTGAGTTTGCTAACGAGTATTTTTAATTCATATAAATTCCTAAATAGTTTGTTTCAAATTTTAAACTAAATTATTGTATCAATATTTCTTTCTGTAATCATATTCAATGCATGATCTATCTCAACACGACAAAACATCTTCCAGGCCAACATGACATGGATCATTGACTCTACAAATGCAGGCCGTTTTAAATCTGTTTTATCCATTACCCTTGCCACGTCTATTAATAAAACGTGAGCCAAATCGAACTATTTTATAAAGCGGCTGACATTGCCACCTTTAATACGTTTTGTTTGTTTATTGATTTTATTACTTACAGTTAAAATAGCATCACTCCCGGATTGAACAGGTACATGTAAAAATGAATAGACACAAGGATGACATAAGATATGAGCTATCTCCTTCAAGTGCTCCAGAATATAAGGAGGGTTAGTCATCCCAATTCTAAGCATTGTGCTCCCATTTGACGGTAATGCTGCCACTATTGCATTTAATAAAATTGGAAGATTTACTCCAATATCACGACCTGCAAAGCCCCATAAAGAACACTTATTAATAATCTTACAACTGTACTATTGACAGATCAGATGCTTTCGACTTCCTCTAAAAATCAAAGCACACTGGTATGTAAGGGCCATAGATGAAGAAAATTATTAATATAATGTTAGTCATGAAGTTAGTTTATCGTCCAATAAGTAGCATTGCTCCACATAAGATCACAGGTTTCTCTAACCTGTCCTGCACTGGGTGGCTTGGCTAGTTTGGAAGCTTTCACATGGATTAAAAGGATTAGTGCTTTAAATTTTTGCCCACTCCACCCATTTGGCATGTTCCACTTTTTTGCAAAGTTGTTACTTTTATTTATTTGTACTAGTAAAGATATCAACCCATGCAATAGTTAAAGGTCAAAATTGCCAACTCTAGTGTTATCACAAATTAGAGCAAAACTTGGGCATAAAATGTCGAGTATGATCAGAAACTCCTCCAAGAATCAGACAAACTTCTTTTGACATGCATATGTATAAAAGCTAATATAGATAAGAACCAATCTTATGTGGTCATCTCTGCTACAGTATTTATGCACTCCGTTTAGTATTATAGTGCTCTAAAAATGAGTACAAAGTTATCTCAGAGGTAAACAATTTCTATGAGGCGTGTGATAGGAATCTAGTGGCCGTGCTTGTTGGGGGAAAAGAGTTGGCGGGAAAGATTCAATTTTCAGAAGGTGGGGTGGGTGTTCCACGAAATCAGGTGCTGATATTGTGGGAGAAGATAAGGAAGTTTTAGTTTAAATAGTATTGTTATGTGTTATTTGTTTTTGTCTTTGTTTATGTTCATCAAAAGTAAGGTTTATATACCTTGTTATCGGAGATCAACCCATCTCGAACCGGGTCTATTTGTATTTCTTTCTAGTTTGTTCAAGCTTACTGTTTTGGGTTCTATCATTTGGTTCCATTGCCGGGAAACATCGAAGAAGCAAAGAAAATGCAGACCCGAAGCAAGTCGATGAGCACTCGCACTTCGACAGATTCTATCGCCGCACAATTGGCGGCCATTGCTAGTAAACTTGAGTCTATGGAATCCTTAAAGGAGGACATAGCAACCCTGAGACGTCAAGCAACATCCCTAGCGAAACCCAGAAACGATCAAAGTCCAGATGAATACTTGTGTAGTATCAAGCAAACTAGAACAGTTCATGATTATCGCAAAGAATTTGCACGTCGATCAGCTAGGGTTTCTAATTGGCCAGAAAATTGCTTATTGGGTGTGTTTCTAAATGGGCTCAAAGAAGATTTAAAGGCTGATGTTAGACTCTATAAGCCTCGCCCTGTTTATGATGCAATGAGTGTGGCCCTTGAACTTGAGTCCAAGATAGGTCACCATAGGCCCAATGAAACCTTATCTTCCACATCTGCATTTAAACCTAATTCACCCCCTGTTTCTCTGTCATCGACACTTCCAAACAGAAACACACCAAGCATCCTTGAGACCGAGAAACAAGGTCGATATCCACATGAAGAATGCTTTAAAAGCATAGATAAATATAATTCCGGGCATCTCAACAAGGTGGGATACCTTCAAGCTATTGAAGCTGGGAGAAGAGGCGGAGAACACCGAACTAAACCTGACACCGGTGACAGAAGGTGACAACCTCGATAATACAAAAATTGTTAAGATTAGGATTTGTGTCATCCCTAAAGCTGTTGAGACACAAAGTGCCATTTGCAACTTGCAATGTCTTCAGATGGCTGAATTTTGGGACCCTCAAGAAGTTAAGAATTGTGTTGACTCGTCTTTACCATGTTGGGTTGTAACAGTCACAACAAGTTGCAATAGTCACTCGACACATTGCTCGATAATGGCACAATGTTGGGTTTTTGACACTGGTCAACAAGGTTTCACTCGAACCACTTGTTTCGACTTGAGGACAAGTCGTTTCTCCGGGCGCGTAGTATTGATAGGAATCTAGTGGCCGTGCTTGTTGGCGGGAAAAGAGTTGGCGGGAAAGATTCAATTTTCAGAAGGTGGGGTGGGTGTTCCACGAAATCAGGTGCTGAAATTGTGGGAGAAGTTAAGGAAGTTTTAGTTTAAATAGTATTGTTATGTGTTATTTGTTTTTGTCTTTGTTTATGTTCATCAAAAGTAAAGTTTATATACCTTGTTATCGGAGATCAACCCATCTCGAACCGGGTCTATTTGTATTTCTTTCTAGTTTGTTCAAGCTTACTGTTTTGGGTTCTATCAGCGTGCTTTAATAAGGGAAGTAGAAAACATAATCCGACATCAAGCAAACATGAGATTAAATTAGATATTAGATAAAAGAAGTAGATGATTCCTTAGATATACGAATTCGACACTAATTTCTCCCACCCTGTACCACAGCAGTTATGTTGATGGGATGGCATCTTGGTGCTCGACCAACCCCAATGCCCTTGTGAGTTACCATATATATTAAATATCGGTATAGTGGAAGAGATACAAAAGAAAACATTAGAAAATATTATTCCTTAGGCTTGTAAGTATTGTAACTATTTTATATGCAAGAAAAAATCATTAACTTAGGCTTTTGGCCTTCCACAAAACCTCCCATCATCCCATGCTACCCAATTTCTAAAGGCCAGGTCTTCTTATCTGATCTCAATAAACTCCGGAAAATACAAAGTACAGATCACCGAATTTCTGTAAAGCTGTTTGACATAATTTTGCTATGAACCCCCACAAATCAATAAGGAAGAATTAATTCTGCCTGATAATAATGAGGCTTAAAATAAATTCTAAAAAATAGCAAACGGTGATGGTACGAGTTTTGTTGATCGAAAATGGATGTCAAAGAAAGGTGTTTAAACTTGACTGATATGAAAGATACACAAGCATTGATTTTATAAATGGGTATCCACCTTCTCTTATCTCGACATAAGCTTGATGTTCAAGAGAAGTGGGGTTATGGAGCAAGTAATACGTGTGACGAAATGAATCTTATAGAAGCCTAAATATTAATATCATTATTACATGCTATGACTTGCTTGTTAGTTGCAATTAGCTCTAAGTGCAACATCTAACTATCCTATATTCAAAGAAAAGAAATGAATCTGGATATAATGAGGAGACGTTTAGATCTTACACAATTAACTAAAAAAGGGAATATTAATTATGGGACCTACCCTTTTCGTATCCCATGTAGCTGTAACTATGCCTTATTGGCTTCTTTTCAGTTAACAAGCAAGAGCCCTTCCACACGGGACTCTCGGATCACTATGGCCGACTTTCGTCTCCGTTCGACCGGTCAGTCTCAGTCTCACAGTTAAGCAGGCTTATACCATTACACTCACGAGCAGAATCTTAGCTTGGATAGAAGATCTCAATGCGACCTCTAAACTTGAGCGGCTTTCCACTCTTTTCCAGGGTGGAGCTTCTTTATCAAGTTCAGCGATATCCTCCAACTCCAAGACAATCATTGGGGATGCCCCACGCACTCCTACCTTTCAAGAGAGAACAATGAATTTTGGAAGCCTAAATAATAGTGTATGTGAGTTAGAGGCTATGTTCTACAAATGTCTGGTAATAGCTTTAAACCTTAACGATGATGGCATCCGTTCTTCTTGCAAGTGTAATAATCAATTGCAAGCTGCTCAAATAACTAAAACTTCAAATTTAGCCAGGATTGAGGAGCAAACAAATCAAATATGAACAGTGTAAACACGTTACAATGCTAGAGAGCTTCACTAGCTTGATGAGAATGTTTAGACCAGCTAGAATAGCATTAAATGGCTGAAACACCCCGTTTTATCAACAAAAGACAAGTTTTAAAGTTTTAGGGTTAAAAGAGTAACATGGCAAAACTTTAAGGGGCAAAGGTAATTACAAAGGGTTTAACCCTAATCCATTCCTATAAACTGAAAGGTGGTCGCCACCCCTCTCATTTGCTCTTTCATTTTCACACAAAGAAGAGAGAAATAAACCTAGAGAGAGGAAGCTTCAAAAGCAAGAAAATGTAAGAGAATTATGATTTTAATCATGTTATGACAAATCTATGCATGAAATCATGTTCATATCTCATTTAGAAAGAACTAAATGATAAAGTTTAAATCTTGGTTTTTGGTTTATAAATTCGCGAAGTGGGAGATGCCATTCCTAGGGTTTCCTTGAACTTTCAAAGGTGAGTTCTAAATCACCACTTGTTTTATGATACTTCTAAAAGATTTAGGGCTAGTATACATACATAGTAGTGTTTATATTAAAGTTTGTTGAAGATAGATATTAAAGTTTGCATTTTGAAAAAAAAAAATTGGTTTGTGTTAATTGTCGTATGGGTCAACTCGACTGAAAAGTCAACTGGGTTGTTTTGTGTTATTTATTTGAAAGGGTTTATTCTGTTTCCTAGAATAAAGAGTTTACTTTAGAAGTCTGATTTGTTTTTCACTTAGCTTGGAGGTTAAGCTAGAGTAGAGTAGATACTGGGAGTAATTGTTTTTTTTCTTAAGCTTTTTTTTTACTAATGATAATGAGAGTCAAGGAAGTTATCCTCAAATTTTGTGTTGTTCTTGTGTTTTTGTCTTTCACAAGTGAAAGTATAGGGAAGAAAAGAAAGCATGGACCACAATTGGCATCAAAGCCAATCCCTAGTTGCCTACTAGAAAATAAATCAATCAAGTATTAACATGGCTGAAGAAACTGCTCCTCTCCAGAACCAAGGTGTGATTGTGGCTGCCACAAAAGTTGACTGGAACAAATTATACTACTTGGTCAATTGTTACATGAAGCAATTATGGATGATCAAGGCATTTGGGAGGCGTCAGCAGCTACGGTCAATGAAAAGAAAAATAAATCAGCAAGGTCTTTCTTGTTTCAAGCAGTTTAGAAAGTGGTCCTTCTGCAAACTACTCAATACAGATTCGTAAAGGAAATCTAGGATTTTTTGAAGGCTTGATACGTGGGGGAACCAAAAGTGCATAAGGCAAGACTTCAGCTTAAAAAAAGAAGTTCAAAATGCTAACTTTGAGGGATGAAGATACCATTGATCAGTTTGCGAGTAAACTGTTAGGGATGGTTTCAAATGTAGCAAGTCTTGGTTCGACCTTTGATGACTCAACATTGGTCAAGAAGGAGAACGGATTTCCGGTTAATGGTTACAATCAAGCAAGCAGATGATCTGGATAATATGACCTTCGAAGATGCAGTTGAAAGACTAAATGCCATTGAATAGAGATTACGTTAGAAGGAAGCCAGGGGCAAAACAAAATGTAATTGCTTCATAATTAGGTTAAACAGGGATCAAGCAACAAGTCAACCAACTCGTTTGGTGAAAACAAGGCAGCTACAGTGGTAACATTAGAGGCCGAGGTAAGGCCTCTAGTAGAGGCGCCGAGGCAAAAATGGTAACTTGCTAATGAAGGTTGAGAGATCGAATAACAAACTTTACAAAATAGCTCCAACTATGGGAACTCTAATTTGCCTTCAAATAAGGATTTATGATAAAGCGTGAAAACAACATCTCATTTAACTTTTGATTCATTAAAGAACCTAACAACCAAACAAATGGCAATAAAAATCCCAATTATCAATCATCAAGCACAAGTTTGTTAATCTAGCCTTGTGGGTAAGCACTCAAAACAACCTTTCCCTAATAAAACCACTTTCAAAGCAACACGACCTTTGGAGTTAGTACATGGATAATTATGTGGGCCCATTATTCATGCATTCTTTTTGTTGCTAACTTTGCAGGTACTTGCGGAGCTTCACAATCAAGATCAAAGATGAAGCCTTCAACATTTTCAAGAAATTCAAGCAATTGATGAAAATTGTATATGGAAGGAAGTTGAAGATGCTAAGGAGTTCAATGAGATCTATGAAAGGAAAGGAAGTCATCGCCAACTCACTGCTCCTTACACCCCTTAGCAAAACGAGGCGGGCAAATGAAGGAACAAGATTTTACTAGAAACAACTAACAACATGTTTAAGGCAATGAAAGTACCACAAAACATATGGGGAGTGGTTGCTTGACACTCTACATATGTGCTAAATGTTGGGTTTGTAAAGGCTTTAGGCTTAGGCTCATGTTTATGTTTTTGTTCATTAAGTTGTTAACCCTAATTAGTCCATGTCATGTATTGTAATCTCTGTAATCTATATGAAGCATTTGCAGCCCACGGACATACGTCACACCGACCTAACCACGTTATAATTCTCGTGTTTTTTACTGGTTTTGTATGTGTGTGATAGTGTCCCGCTGTGTCTAACTAAATAGGGTGCCTATTCGATCTTTCAAAAATTAGACATCATATGACTCAATGAGGCAATTCACCGAAGGCAACTTTTTTGGACCATACGTGGTTGTTTAGATGTTTGGCATTTGCAAAAGTACCCTGGTTTACAGGTCAAAAGCTTTAGTTTACTTTGGAATCAAGCCGGGTGCAAAAAGGTAACATTTATATGATTTGAGGCACTAGAAGATAAAGGTCGGATAAGATGTTTAGTTTACTAAGATAAAAGGATGGGATTGGGCCAACTATTTGAGAAATTACAAAACTAATGAGCCAAAATCGTTATCCTTCTATGATCACAAGGACCCAAACAATAATCACAGCCAAAGAGAAAAACCTTTGGCCTAACAGCCCATCAATCATAAAGGAATAGAAAGTAAAAAAACAAATAACTTGAGGATTGTGTTGAAAAGAGTGAGAAATCTTTTGCAATACATCTACTATTTTCATCACATGCATAACAATCACAAAATTCAAGTTTTATAAACACCTATAGATATGAAGTTCACATTTCAAATCAAATTCAAGCTTGATAGAGATTGAAGTAGTTAAAGGCAAAATGGGCTCTCATGTCACCTAGGCATAAGGAACAAAAGAATAATTTATTTTTTAACGAAGGCTTTGGGTAGGTTTTAAAGCATTAGATACCCGTTGAAGAATTTTAATATTTGACATATTTTCTTTTTCATTTTGTTCTTTAGTTTAACCCAATTTGACCCAATAGTGGTAAAACATAACAATTCACCCATTTATAAGTAAGACATTGAAGAAGATGATGAAGAAAGAATATGAAATAATACCATACGCCCCAGTGTCTTCACTACTCAACCATATCTCTTTGACTCCTTCATCTACAACATTTTTGACACGTCCTACCTGCAGTTTTGAAGATTATTATATAAATAGAGGGTGTTTGGTTTTGCATATTGGAGCCAACAATCTGGTTATTTTTCTGGCATGATAAACAGACCCAGTTTTTCATTATTTATTATTTTGGAGCCACACAATCAGAGTTTTGCATTAAATAGTTTCATACCGCAACAAAAAATTCATTGTCTAGGAGTGATATAAACTCACCTGTTTAACCCTTCATTAGAGTAAATTGAGAGACTAGTTACTGCCATAGGAAGGCTAAAACAACAACAGGTGTTTAAGGAACGTCTAATGCCACACAAGATGTACTTTTTTATACAAAAATGTTCCTTTTAGTAAATTTATCTAGTAGTACCTTAAAGAAACAAAATTTGTTAAACACTCCAAACATCATTTTATTAAAGTTTCAACAACAAAAGTAAATCAAGACGGTGTCTCCTATAGCCTGTGATAGCTGATTATGTGATTTGGATTAATTAACATCATGTGACAACATTAAATACATACATCCAACACTCCACGCAAGAATTTAAGTTTAGACAGAAAAGTACTTACAAGGCTATCAACAGTATAGCTTCCAAGATGACCTCGAGCATGCTTAGTCTTGCAATAAGTGCAAGCCCCCAAACAACCAACATTTATGGGAAGAATCTCAACAAACTTATTCTTCCTTATCTGTAAAATAACAAGATTAAGCCTGCACTACAAAATAATTAAATTCAAACATTATATGTTTGCATGAACAAATGTCGTTTTGCCCTTTCCAAATTTGAATCTTGCAACAAATATTGAAGTGTTTGAATTTGCATTTTAGAAATTATTATCTAATTTATTGATATTTCAATTCACAGTAACCAGTTCTTAATGTTTATTGTCAATTTCATAGTTTCATACCAGCTTTTATCTATTTATCCATTCTACTATCCTAGTTTTAGCGCTTTTTAATCCCATTTCAAACAAAAAGTCTTCACTTTTCACAAACTTTGGATGAACTATCTACTTATATCTCAAATCATCAGAATTGCCGAAACCCAAGCATCTAATAATCTAAGAGTAAAAACAAGATTACCTATTCATCATTTCTTTACTTCTTATTTGGACTATCTCACCACATTCATGAAAATGTCAAATCCTGATCATTTTATCTATCAAGTTTTAAATAAGTCAGATTTGCCAAACACCCAAGCATCTTACAATTACAGCTTCAAAAGGCAGAAGCAAAACTAAACATGATTTTCTTTATCTTTTAATCTTTATGATTATTAAATACCGAACATCACTTTCAAAACACACAGCTAAACACCCTTAATGTACAAAAACATTAAAATAATACCTTAGGAAGATCAAGTGCTGGAAGAGTTTTCCGATTCAATAATCGAACCTCATGACCTTTAAGGGTCTCCTCAACAACCTCAACAACCCGATCAATTTGCTGAACACCAACTATGCTAACACCTTCAAGCTCTTTCAGATCTTTACTTCCTTGAGGCACACATCCAGCCACCACAGTGGCTTATTTGCACTTCTACACTTAGATATCAATGTGTCCATTGCTGATTGGCTTGGGGACTTTACTGTACAACTATATTATAAAGACGTCAATCAATACATACATACATATGTCTGTCGTATGTTTTACTAGAACATTGTTTCATCATAAAATGATCAGTAGTTAAAGAAAGTAGTATTGAGTTCTCTAACTATTATAAACAAACTAAACAATGGCCAATATTTTGAACAAGCAAAGGTTGGCTTTCATATTCTGTATAAATATGTCACAACTTGTAAATTTGGGTTGTGATTAAAATTTAGTTTAAGGGGATCACATACGAATATAGACAACTAACTGCAATCAAGTAGTTAAAGTTCCTTTTTAAAAATTATAAAGGACCTTTGGTAAATTGCTCTTTCTCTTTGCGGAAAAGTATAAGAGCTTAATTTGACCACAACAACATATGCCCCCAAACGATTCAAGGCAGGATGAATTAAAGTTGCACAGCAAACCACCAAATATAACAAGGAGACGTTTAATTAAACTTAGAAATTATCCTCAAATATTTTGTGAGCCTCATCTTTACAAACTAACTTAAACCTTGAAAGATGAAACAACTTAAGTCATCAGTATATTCAATGATCTTTCATTTCATATAAACAATTAAAACACTAAATTTATTAAATAGCAGTACAATGGACGTCTTGGTGCTCATAAGCAAAGGTATCAATGATCAACAAAGATTATATTTCAACTGAAAAATACCAACATAAGTTTAATTTTTATTTCATTTGCTATAATCTTTTATATAGTTTTTGTCTTCTTACGCGCAAACAGACTACATGGAAAGATAACTCACGTATTTATCAGCCAAAGATCCGCTCCTTCTGCATTGTCGCTGACAGCATAGCCAAATGATGAAAGTTGGCCAGCCATGTACTCACTATCACTCTGCGAATAAACAAACAACTCAAACTGATGAAGTGAGGACGATAACCTTCAACAAAAAACTCAACACCAGATAAAAAGTAGTTTGATATAACATTTCTAAGCCTACGCATACTTATAAAAAGATTTGCTACGCATGCCTTTTATATGTGTATTTTTATTCAATATGGTATGTGAGTATCCTTATAGCGGTTAAATTGGTAGTTAGAAATGGTGTTACATTTTTCCTACTATAGGAGGTGATAATAGGGCGAAAGTATGTAAAATTTTAATGTAATAGTCTCTACTTTTCAAACTCAAAATTGTTGTGGGTGCAACATATTTGTAGGAAAACTAATAGCTACGTGAAACTTCATGAGAATTGCTACATATTGTTAGTTTATTACAATTCGTATGGGCTGGAAGTTCCAGAAGATCTGGGTAAAAGAAATTGCAACTGCGTCTCTTTCTGCAAGCATATGAGTCCAACTGAACAAGTAATAGACGTATATATGGTGTTAGAAATTTAAACCTGGTTATGTGAGCACCCAAATGTCTTGAGAAAAATGGTCTGTAAGAAGAAATAAGAAACTCAGTTGATGAAATGAACAAATACAAGATTTAACCCCTCAGGATGCGAATATATCCATCGAACCTGGGTGCCAGGGACTTGAGACGTGGATGATGGGTCTAGTGTATTGCTTTTATTCTTCTTGTTCTTGTTCTTGTTCATGTTCTTGTTCTGTTCATGTTCTTGTTGTTGTTTATCCCGACGGCTGCGCTGATTGGTAGTCGGAAACCAGGTGGGGCTGCGGCGCCGCCGACCAACAAATCCTCGATGTCTTCCATGACTCCGGCGACAACTGAGCAGAGGGAGGGCGAATTCAGTTGGTAGCAAAGACGCTGGGTTGGATCAAAGCCCAAGTGTTGTACATTGGATTGGGTCCAATTAGACATGGGCAAACCAGGTTTTGTGGTCATACTCGAAATTGGGTTCAACCAGGTCGGGTCCAATCGGGTTTTTTGTATCCTGGTATTGATGAACCCGGTATGAACCCGGGTCGGATTCACTTACTTGAGAACCCTACCCGTCGTACCGGATAGGATAGGGTAGGGTTGGGTCCGGGTTGGGTACGGAACCAAGTCCAATACCAGGTTCAGTTTTTTTCCCATCTTTTCTTTTCTTGTTTTTATGTTCAATCCCAGGCCCTGTACCGGGTTCAATACGGGTTTAAACCAGGTGGAGTTCGGTTCGGTCGAGTTTGGGTTGGGCCAGGTTCGGGTCGGTTCACTAAAAACTAAACCCGGTTCCAACCCTATGGGTGCAAACAAGTCCAAACCGGGTATGTCTCCTATCGGGTACTACCCGTACCTGGGTCCGAGTTCGGGTCGGGTCCGACCTGGTTTTTATGCTCACCTCCAGGTCTAATACATATTCAAGTTTTCATGTTTGAATTTTTATATATTTATTTACTTTGTCTTTGTGTTTAGATTAATTAATTTTAATTAAATTGTTAATTTTGTTTATAAACAATTACATAAAATTACCAATTAATTAGGCTGGAACTTGATTGGGGTTTATTATCTAGATCCGTCAAAAATGTTCAAGGATTTGATATATAGACTTCCCTAAATTTTAGTATATCACAACTGGCATATTTGTTAGTTGTGTGAAGTTTAGTTGAGAATTTTTATATTTAAGTTGGTGAAATTTATTTTTCAATAAATTAAAATATAGAGTTAATCTCGATTTTCGTCCTTGAGTTTTGCCAATTGCCTCTGTCTGAGTACCAACGTTTAATTGTCTCCATTATTGGCCTGAGTTTTGGAAGTCGTTTCTATTATCATCCTTTTGACTAACGAAGTAAACATTTTTATTTTAAGTGGTTGGTAAATAACTAAAATACCCCCATTCAAAATAAAAAAACTAATCAAAACTAAATAACCCCCACTATCCTCATCGTTACCGCCAACACCCCAATAACCTTCCTCTGACTCCCCTTCTTACGGCGCCTCTTTCCTCACGTGCCTTCCTCCTACACCACCCTTCCACCATCACCATACCACCTACCACCATCGTCTAACCACTGCCATTCCCTATCACGATCAGATCTAGGATCTCAAGCTTCATCGATGGAGATTGTCTTCGGCCACCAACACCATACTACCACCATCACACGACCATTTTCGAATAATAGTATCCATTCTTTAAGGCTAGCATCACGCGACCACCGTTGAATGGCGATGGAGGTGGTTGTCGGAGGATGGGGGCAGGAGGTGGCTGTTGAGGATGGGGGCAGGAGGTGGTCAGAAATCTAACAAGGAGATGCCACCAACGCTATCATCTCATCACCCAAATTCTCCAACACCGCCACCGCCGTCAACGCTACCGCCTCTATCTTCGCCGACGTGCGGGGATCAGACCTCTTATGTTCAAAGGATGGCCAGTGACATTGTTGCCGGAGGCTAAAGGTGGTGGTGCTCCGTGGCTTGGCACTGTGACTGGATGTTAATGACGATAATGGAGCCGGGTTGATACGGTGGGGAGAAAGAAAGATAGAGATAGATAGAGAGAGTAGAGAGAGAAATGTAAGAAGTATGAATTTTTTAAAATCATTTAAGCCCCTTCTTTAATTGATAGCCTAAGGTATTTTGGTCTCTTAAAAAAATCTAACAAAAAACTTTAACTTCGTTAGTTAAACGGACGATAATAGAAACGAATTCAAAAACTCAGGCCAATAATGGAGACAAATTAAACATTGGTACTCAAACGGAGACAATTCGCAAAACCCATGGACTAAAACCGACACTAACACTAATATATATATATATATATATATATATATATATATATATGTATATATATATATATATATATATATATATATATATTTCTATACATAATGTTTTTGGCGTGATGCCTTACTAAGGTTTGGTGATTTTGAGAACAACCTAAGTTGGGGGTCTGAATACCATTGGCTTTTAAGTTTGATTTTTTCCCTTGGTTTGCTTATTTGTTCATTTAGTCTGGTAGGTGAATATTATTTTATGTTCGTTTCTTTTAGTTAATGTAGCACACCCATTCTATCAAACCACCTGAGTTTTAGCACTTGAAGATCCCAAGCATGACACGGAGCTTGAGACCGAGGAAAATTCCTAAGACAACGATTCAATCCATACTATAGAATCTATAATGTCTGACAAACAAACAGATGAGAGGAGAGTGATTGTTGAATATGCCAAGCCCACTAGTGTAATAGCTAGGTCTAGTATTGCACATCCACTTGTCATCATAACATTTGGAAAATCCTACCTCACATCATTTCCATGATAATTAACACCATTCATTTTCACTAGTTTCCTAAAGACCGAACTCTCATTTATCTTTGTAGAGAACTGATGGCAGATCATGATGAAGCCAAGGTATTGGAACATCTCTGTACCCCTGAATGCATTACTAAAGTTAATAGATACAGGTCCTATAACTTGGAGATGAGATATGATCTTGAGTCCTTAAACATTTTAAAAGCTGATTTTAGAAAGTTTGAAAATGATTACAAACTGAAGATAGAGGACTTAAAGAAAACAATTTTAGTTCTAAAACATGAGCATGCAGATTTTAGGACTCAAATCATGTAAGGCCACATTCCCAGGACGCTTACAGCTGGCCAATCATCGCTCATAAAACATCTAATTACATTTACATGAAATAAACGTTGCAGCGGAAACATTAAAAACAACATTTTCATTAAAAATGCTTTTGCAAAATAATACAATATTCATTACATGATTTCATTTGTTCGAATTACAATGCAAAAACATTAACAAAAGAATGTCGTCCAAATGCCAAGTAGCTGCCCCGCGCCATCCTCAGCAATGCTCACTTGCCAACTGGAAAATGCATAAAAGCCAACATTGCTAAGTGAGTTCTATTTTAATAGAAAAACATACTTTACATTCATTAAATCGTTCTTTACTTTAACATGTGATCACACATCATACGTACACATAAATAATATTATTATTATCTTCATCATTCGTTCGTTCATCATTACATCTTTTCATTCCGTCATCACCATGAAATTTACCCTTCCGTCATGCATAAAGCTGGTACTAGGCCGAAGTCTATCATAGACCTTCCATCATGGCGCACAACTGCCTGGCCATAGTACCGAAGGTAAATTAAGGTGTACCATTGTCATGTGCTATGCCCTTCCGTCATGCATAAAGCTGGTACTGGACCGAAGTCTATCATAGACCTTCCATCATGGCATACAGCAGCTTGGCCACAGTACCGAAGGCAAGCAACAATGGTTCCATACAACGGTCAATCACATAGAAAGACCCCGATGTGCATCCTTCTGGGTTGCTAACCCGCACACCGTTAGGCTAACACCCTACATTGGGGCGTGTCCCGACATACAAGGCTTGCAAGGCTTTCATTACCTTCCATCGTTCATTAATGCATGCATTCATTCATCATGTTCCTCTTTTCATTATCTGTAAGGCCCCGTTCTCGGGAAGCCTCACAGTTGGTTAATCATAGCATAAAATCAGTTTAATAACAAAACATTGCAGCGGAAATAATTAGACATTCATTTAAAACTTAGAAACCATGTCGTACTCATACATTTTCCCTTTAATTAAAACAAAACATATTACTTGTTCTTAAATTTCAATAAAGATTTCATAAGCAGGAATGCCATCCATAGTTCCCTAAGTAGCTCCCTGGTGCCATCCTCAGCATCAGCACTTACCTGCCAACTATTATGCATTAAAGTCAGCTTTGCTAAGTGAGTTCTAGTTTTAGGTAAATAAGAAATATAACTTTATCCTTCATATAATGACTACGCATACATAATACATAACATTTTCATCATAATAAACATGTTCATTATCTTTCATTCTTTCATAACTTTCATTTCATCATAAATGAGATTGCACAGAGCAAGAGCTCCATGTTGATCGACAATGAATGTCGATCCCTGTCAGTACACATTTTTCATGGTAGCTAACCCCTGACAGGTGGTCCACACTACAAGGCACATAGCCCGCTCATGAATACGAACCAATCATCATACATCAGACTCACCTAAGTGAAGTCTATCATAGTGCTTGCAAGACTTTACATCATCAAACGGGCTCGGGGGTAACATTCATTAACTTTCGCTTTTCATTAATACCATCTTCCATTTTAATATAAAATACTTAACTTATTAAGTACACAACATACCAAGTACTCCCCTAGTGGGGTCCAAGGGGCGTAGCTGGGGCCGGGCTGCCAGGTCAGCGGGAAAATTTTTATTTTTAAACATTTATATAACACATTTCCTTATAAAAAATCTATCTTTCAGTTAAAACCTCATAAAATCTCCGTCATTTAAAAACGTATATTTAGCATGCATAATAACCCCAAAACATAGAAAACTTATAAATAAGGGGATCTAGAACTCACCTGGTTACCGAGACCAACTTCTAAACTAAGCTTACAAGGCTAGGATCTCACTACACAACCTGCAGATGAGTTGACACTTAAAGGGGTTAACTTTTGCCTAATTTCGCTGCTAATTTCACTGCAAGATTAGCAATTTCGCAACTAGATTCGCCAACAGTTTCGCTGCTAGTTTCACCAGTAGTTTCGCTGCTAGTTTCGCTGGCATCATCGCTGGCATCATCGCTGGCATCATCGCTGGCATCATCGCTGGCATCATCGCTGGCATCATCGCTGGCATCATCGCTGGCATCATCGCTGGCATCATCGCTGGCATCATCGCTGGCATCATCGCTGGCATCATCGCTGGCATCATCGCTGGCATCTTCGCTGCCAGTTTCGCTGCCAGTTTCGCTGCCAATTTCGCCTAACTTTCGTTGGAAAACCATGTTGTGAAACTACCTACGAAACTATAGTTTCACAGGAAGTCCTCTTAGTTTCGCTGATTGAATATGCAAATTCGCTGGATGCATGTGCAGTTTTGCAGATCGCATAAAAATTACAAACCATCCCGTTTTTAACCCAAAATCATAACTTTTTACATCCAATCTCTTAGTTTATCATCCATGAGGCTAAATCTAAGCTTTATACATATTTTCATATGTAAAAATGTGACCTTTATGTGATTCTTTGCAACTTTTTAAAACCCAAAACCCTAGAATTCGGGTTTGATCTACAGAAGGGTTTAGAGGTTGATTCTTACCTGGATTTGTTGCTCCTTTCTTAAGGTTTGATGCTCCAACACCCAGATCTTCAATCACTTGACCTTTGAAGCTCCAAATCTTGAGTTTCATTCACTTTCTCTCTCTACTTTCTCTCTCTATGAATTTTGGGAGCTAGGGTTGCAAATGATGGAGATGGAGGCTGCTTTGGGTGGGTTAAGGGGCTGATTATGGGCCTTACCACTTAGGCTCTTGCCATAAACCCAATTTAGCCCATAACCCTTTTCCTTCTTTTATTAAATACCCATTAATCCCATTATCCTTAATGACTCTTTTTGACTTTTTGGGGTGTTACATTATCTTCCTTGTTAACATTCGACGTAAAGCCATGGGAAAATAATCATACATCACAAGGAACATAAACATAACATTCAATTATCATCATGCAGGGCATCATACATACATAACATACATCATGCATAATCATACAATATCATCATGCCCATCATAACATCTATAACCTCAAACAGTCAACTTACATAGCCCCCGGGCATCTCCCAAGTCAAAGCCTACATTTCACCCTTTTTTCCAAGAAGTCAGAAAATATTCTAAGTGTTCATCCACATTTCCTTAACTTCATCCGCATTTGTGTTTGTTCATCCGCATTTCCCATGCTTCATCTGCATTTGTCATCCGCATTTATTCACTTTCTCATCCGCATTGACCTAACTCATCCGCATTTACCATCCGCATTTCACAGACTTAGTCAATGTTCATCTGCATTGACTTTCATCCACATTAACCTTCATCCGCATTTGTCATACTTAGTCAATGCTGAGCTCAAGACAAACAAAAATGTCAGGATCATTGACAGTGGCTGTTCCAGGCATATGACAGGCAATAGGTCACTACTCTAGGATTTTGAAAGGATTGATGGAAGGCTAGTTGCCTTTGGAGGAGATGAAGGTGGTTACATTTTTAGAAGGGGCAAGGTCACAAATGGTAAGCTCAGCATTAAAAAGATAAACTTTGTCAAGGAGCTTGGGTACAATCTTCTGAGTGTATCCCAGTTTTGTGATCAGAATCATAACATGCTCTAGACTCAGCATGAGTGTATTGTTCTCAAGCCCGGGGTGGTCACTCCTCATGAGCACATTCTGCTTAGAGCCCCCAGGAAAAGGAACATGTACAAGATGGATCTGCAAGAAACATCTCCTTCTGGAGAAGTTTCATGCTTTTTGTCTAAAGCAAATAGTGATGAGTCTTCCTCTAGCATAAAAGAATGTGCCATGTAAGTTCTAAAAACATTAATAAACTGATTAAGAATGATTTGGTAACTAGAATGCCAAAGAAAGACTTTACAAGTGATGACCATTTTGTCGCATGCCTGAAAAGGAAGCAACATAAGGTATCTCACAAGCCTAAGGAAAGGAACTCCATCACTACACCCCTACACTTGTTACATATGGATCTTTTTGGCCCCACCAGTGTAATGAGTCTAGGAAGGACCTCTTACTGCTTAGTGATCACAAATGACTTTACAAGATTCACTTGGGTCTTTTTCCTTAGAACTAAGGATGAGACTCCTGAGATTCTAAAGAATTTCATCTTAAAGATTGAGAATCAATCTGATCACAAGGTCAAAATCATAATATGTGATGAGGGAACTGAATTCAAGAACCAAATTCTTGATACATTTTGTGATGAAAAGGGTATTACAAGACAATACAGTGCTCCCAGGACTCCTAAGCAAAATGGTGTTGTTGAGAGGAGAAACAGGACACTGATTGAAGCTGCAAGAACCATGTTGTCTGACTCTAAGATGCCCATCACCTTCTGGGTAGAGACAGCAACACTACATGCTATGTGCAGAACATAGTTTTAGTAGTTAAGATTCATGGCAAGACTCCTTATAAACTTTGGCACAAGAGGAAACCTTTCATTGGTTTTCTCAGGTCATTTGGTTGTCCTTGCACCATCTTGAATACCAAGGATCAAATTGCCAAATTTGCTGAGAAATTAGATGATGGACACTTCATTGGATACCTTTCCCAAGCTAAGGCTTACAAAGTATACAATCTCAGAACTAGAATTTTTGAGGAGTCAGCCAATGTGACTTTCAATGAACACACACCCTATGTGGCTGGTTCTGGTCCTGATTGGCTTTTTGATCTTGATTTAGTTACCAACTGTTTTAACAAATCTTGTGAGACTGTTTTAGGATCCGCAGAAAATTTAAATACAGGTGATCCTAATCCAAGATTTGAGCTGAGAAGACCTTCAAGTAACACATCTTCAACTCCAGTTAGGACTACTTTTGCAAATGTGGTTTTTATTAACACCACAATCACAAACTCAGCTGACACATCTGGTATGCCTTCAAATTCCAGCTCAGAGACTACACAACCAGATAAAGATGCTTCAATTGTAGAAGACAATAATGGCAGTGGTGACAGTGATCAAGACTTTCTTGATGCTGATAACCACTCCATAGATGACAACATAAATGATATCACACACTCCTTGGATCAAGTCTCTCTTGATAAGTGTGCTGATGTGGTGGGTGAAACATCTATGCTAGATCTAAATTTCTCTAATTTAGATCTTTCTCAGCAACTTGCTATGATCCCTCAGCTAAGGATCCACAAGTCTCACCCCACCACAAACATCATTAGAGATGTTGTCACAGGGGTAAGAACAAGAGGACAAACCCATGAAACAAATTTTGTCTTCACTCTTGTTTCTTATCCTAGATAGAGCCAAAGAAACTTGATGAGGCTCTAAAGGATGGAAGTTGGGTTGAAGCTATACAAGAGGAGCTGCTTCAATTCAAAAAACAGAAAGTTTGGAACCTTTGTCCTCTTCCTCATGGGAAGACTACCATTGGAACCAAATGCATGTTTAGGAACAAGAAGGATGATAGAGGATTCATCATCAAGAACAAAGTTAGACTAGTTGTTCAAGGATATACACCAAAAGAAGGAGTTGACTACACAGATGTATTTGCTCCTGTAGCAAGACTGGAAGTTGTTAGGATATTCCTGGCATTTACTGCATCCAAGAACTTCAATGTCTTTCAACTTGATGTGAAGTGTGCTTTTCTCTATAGAGTGATTGATGAAGAGGTGTATGTCAAACAACCATATGGTTTTGTAGATCCTGATATCCTGATTATGTTTGCAAGCTTGACAAAGCTCTTTATGGGCTACATCAGGCACCCTGGAAATGGATGAGACACAATCTTAGTATCTTCGCAAGCATGGATACAAGAGAGGTACTATAGATGGAACTCTCTTCATCAAAGGATAGGGAAATGACATATTGCTAGTTCAAGTATATGTGGATGACATCATCTTTGGTTCAACTAATCCAAAGCTCTGCAAAGACTTTGAGAAGCTGATGAAGGATAGATTTAAAATAAGTGCCATGGGGGAACTCAATTTATTTCTGGGAATTCAAGTGAAGCAAGTTGAAGATGGCATCTTCATTAGTCAGTCAAGGTATGTTCAAGACATACTCAAGAGATTCAACATGACTGATTGTAAGATTGCTAAGACACCCATAGCTAGAAACCACTCCATTGGACCTGATCTTGAGGGGGAGTGTGTAGAGGAACACTTATATAGGGCTATGATTGGGTCTCTTATGTATCTTACTACTAGCAGGCCTGATATTATGTTCGCCACTTGCATCTGTGCAAGATATCAAGCCAATCCTAAGATGTCTCATCTTATCACTGTCAAAAAGATTCTAAGATACCTTAAGGGTGCTTCAACACTTGGTCTATGGTATCCTACGAATCTTGACTTCAATCTGTATGCTTATACAAATAGTGATTATGATGGTTACAACATGACTGCAAAATCTACATCTGGGGGATGCCAGTTTCTTGGTGGAAGGGTTGTCTCATGGCAATGCAAGAAACAATCCTGTGTCTCTGCATCAACTGCTGAAGTTGAATACATTACTACTGCAAGCTACTATGCTTAAGTGCTTTGGATTCAGAATTAGATGCTGGACTATGGGTTCAACTTCAAGGAGACTCTCATTCACATAGACAACAATAGTGCTATTTCAATCACAGAGAATCCTATGCAACACTCAAGGACCAAACACATCAACATCAGGTATCATTTAATAAGATATAATTATGAAAAAGGATTTATTAAACTAGTCAAAGTTCACACAAATGAACAATATGCTGATCTGTTTAAAAAGGCTTTTGATGAACAGATATTTAAATATCTTGTATGAGCTATTGGGATGATCAACTTTGAGTAGGTTTTTCTTAAAACTAATTCTTATTATTTCTTAAAACATGTGTGTCCTAAGTTGTCTAGTTCATCACTTTCATAAGCTCTTGTTTTCTTTGAATGAAAAACTTTTTGAAGACTTTTCTTAGAATTATGAAAATTTTGATCCTTTGGAAGTTTGCAACAAGAGCTGCTTCGATTCAAAAGGCAGAAAGTTTGGAACCTTTGTCCACTTCCTCATGGGAAGAGTACCATTGGAACCAAATGGGGTTTTAGGAATAAGAAGGATGATAGAGGAACCATCATCAAGAACAAGGCAAGACTAGTTGTTCAAGGATACACGCAAGAAGAAGGGATTGACTACACTGATGTCTTTGCTCCTGTCGCGAGACTAGAAGCTGTTAGGATATTCCTGGCATTTGCTGCATCCAAGAACTTCAAAGTCTATCAACTTGATGTAAAGTGTGCTTTCTTATATGGAGTGATTGATGAGGAGGTTTATGTCAAACAACCACCTGGTTTTGTAGACCCTGATCATCCTGATTATGTCTACAAGCTTGACAAAGCTCTTTATGGGCTGCATCAGGCACCCAGGAAGTGGTATGAGACACTTTCTGAGTATCTCTGTAAACATGGTTACAGGAGAGGTGCTATAGATGGAACTCTCTTCATCAAAGGACAGGGAAATGACTTATTGCTGGTTCAAGTATATGTAGATGACATCATCTTTGGTTCAACCAATCCCAAGCTCTGTAAAGACTTTGAGAAGCTGATGAAAGACAGATTTGAAATGAGTTCAATGGGAGAACTCAACTTCTTTCTGGGAATTCAAGTGAAGCAGGTTGAGGATGGCATCTTCATAAGTCAGTCAAAGTATGTTCAAGACATACTCAAGAGGTTCAACATGACTGATTGTAAGATTGCTAAGATACCCATAGGCAGAAACCACTCCCTTGGTCCAGATCTTGAGGGGCAGTGTGTAGATGAACACTTATACAGGGCTATGATTGGGTCTCTTATGTATCTTACAGCTAGCAGGCCTGATATCATGTTTGCTACATGTATTTGTGCAAGATATCAAGCCAACCCTAAGATGTCTCACTTAATCACTGTGAAAAGAATTTTAAGATACCTCAAAGGTGCTTCAACACTAGGTCTATGGTATCCAAAGAATCCTAATTTCAATCTGTATGCCTATACAGACAGTGATTATGGTGGTTGTAACATGACTGCAAAGTCTACATCTGGGGGATGTCAATTCCTCGATGGAAGGATTGTCTCATGGCAATGCAAGAAACAATCCTGTGTCTCTACATCAACTGCTGAAGCTGAATACATTACTACTGCAAGCTACTGTGCTCAAGTGCTTTGGATTCAGAATCAGATGCTGGACTATGGGTTCAACTTCAAGGAGACTCTCATTCACATAGACAACAATAGTGCTATTTCAATCACAGAGAATCCTATGCAACACTCAAGGACCAAACACATCAACATCAGGTATCATTTAATAATATATAATTATGAAAAAGGATTATTAAACTAGTCAAAGTTCACACAAATGAACAATATGCTGATCTGTTTAAAAAGGCTTTTGATGAACAGATATTTAAATATCTTGTATGAGCTATTGGGATGATCAACTTTGAGTAGGTTTTTCTTAAAACTAATTCTTATTATTCTTAAAACATGTGTGTCCTAAGTTGTCTAGTTCATCACTTTCATAAGCTCTTGTTTTCTTTGGATGAAAAACTTTTTGAAGACTTTTCTTAGAATTATGAAAATTTTGATCCTTCGGAAGTTATGTTTTTAACTTCGGAAGAAATTTATGCTTTTAAAACAACTAACTGCCCAAGTATGTTTCCTTCAAAAGAAATTTCTAAAATATCTTCGAAGCTCAAAATTCTCTTTGGCACTTATATGTTTTCAAGGACCTTTTTCTTCCGAAGAAAATTAACTCTCGGAAGTTTTGTTCTTGAACAAAACTCTCAAGTCTTGATTTTCTTCCGAAGTCAAAATCTTCACAACTCTTAGGAAAATCTTCAAAAGTCATTTTAGCTTTGGAAGCTTTTTAATTAAAACTTACGAAGATAATTTACCTTCGGAAGCTTTTTGACTTCCAAGAAAACTACTTCTTGAGCAAAAGTAAACTACTTTTTTAGAGGTGGGACCGACATCCGGATTTCAAAGTTTATCCTCTTTCATTAAACTTTATCTGAAATTGTTTTCACATACAAACCCAACGGTTTCCCCCTCTTCCTATCACCTGCTTCTTCATCCAAACCTAAAACCCCAAAATTTTTCTTTAAAGTTACTTTCTTTCATCTTTCTTCATCCTTAAGCTTCTCAAAATGGCCAACCCTCTTCACAGAAATGACCCGAACTTTACCATGCAATTACACAAGCAACATAATTAGGTTGCTCTGTTAAGCTCTGAGAAAAATCCTCATTTCTCATAGGTTTGCCGTTTCTTAGCTTTGTCGAACTACTTCACCTCCCTAACCATTGATCCTCCACTCTATGAGGATCATCTGCTAGAATTCTAGAAGACCTGCCAAGAGGTCGTAATGGATGGGGAGAAGGCACTATCTGCCACAGTGCAGGGGAGAAATGTCTTCATCACTCCGACCATTATCAGCATGCATCTTTAGCTGGATGATGAAGAAGGTGAGGTGTTCTTCCTAAAAGAAGCTGTAATCATTCTTTTGAGCAGATGGGTTATGAGGGAGACAACTCTGTCAAGACCTTCCGGAAAGGGAAGGTCTCATCCCAGTGGAAATTCCTGCTCGATGTGGTTATCCATAGCTTATCAAACAAGCATGGTTGATGGGACTAGATTCCTAAGGATCTCTCCTTCATTGTCCATGAATGGTTCAGGGGGTCAAGTTCAGGTATTCGCAGTTTGTTTATACTAATCTACTTGCAAACTTGGACTCCTTAGAATATTACATGTTCCCTAGATATGTCCAATACATTATTAACTGTGAACTGTTAAAGGGAACTGGTAACATTCTTAAACTGGGACAGATGAAACCCAACATCTTTAAAATATTGAGAAAGCCCACTGTTGGGTTCTCTGGGGTAGAAACAACCCTGGTCCTAAAAATTTTAAAGCTCATTGCTCAAGGTGACAACCTAGCAGCACCAGCTAGTGTTGAACCCACACCTTCTACATCCCAACCACCTAAAAAGCCACAAATCACCTTTACCTACCAAAGAAAATCCAAACGAACCCCTACTCAGGCTATTCAGTCTGTGCAGGTCCCTATACACTTGCCCATACAGGAAGAAGTGGACACTGGAGCTCCCACTTCTCTTGAGGAGCAAACCTCTCCCATCTCTTCAAGGATTAGTGCTGAGGTTCCTCATGATCAGCCTGATGAGCTCATAAGCCAAACTGCATTAAGCCATCACTCTGAGTCTCAACACTCAAGTGATCAACCTTCAGGGGACAGTTACCATCCTCAGCCTTTAAATCTCAACCAACCAATCACCAACCTTGATTTCTACACTGATGAAGATCTAGGTTTCAGTGAGTACCATGATTCTCTCTTTTTTTCCCCTACTCAAAGAGAGATGAGTGCTTCTGAGGCTCCTATTTCTAGCCCCCATCGGTCACCTACTACTGAGGTGGACACTTCTGAACATGTTCAGGATGTCCATATGGAAAAGGCTCTCACTTTTGAAAGTGATTACATCATTACGACCTCAAGCATGGCAACTCAACCCACTAACATCTCAACTGAGATTGCAAGTGAGTAGAGGAATCCAGCAGCCAAGAACCTAAAGCTGGTGGTGAGAGTGAGGATTTTGGTCCAATCATCTCATCCCCCAATGATTCTTTTGATGAAGATGAGGGGAATTTAAGACTAAAGCTGCAAAAACTGTCTCGAACATGCACCTATTTAGTTTCCAAGGTTAGTCACCTTGAATCTCAAGTGACTACCTTGAAGAACGGGGTCAATGATCAGCAACTTGAGATTTCATATCTTAAGGAAAAACTAGTTGGGAGACCTTTAAGAAGAGCTCAACCAGGAACACAAGAACCTGTGGATGTGATTGACCTAACTCCTGGCTCACCTATGCAAGTGGGTGATGCTACCAAAAAAGGGGAGAAAGTCATTACAATTACAGAACCTGGGAGTTCTTCAGAGAGAATGGACACTGAGGACTCACCATCCTCACTTGCAATTATGCATTCTCAGCAACCTCCTCAAATTCACATTGATGTGGACTATATAGACTTCTTCATACAGAGTTTGTTTAAGGAAGGGATACCAAGGGCTATGTCATCTCCACCATCTTCCAATCACATCATTGGGTGGAGGTATGACAGTAACAGGAGAGCCCTAATCATCAGTAGAGTTCAAGGGCAGTAGGAGATCTTCAACTTTCAGACCTTGAGCTTCTATGAAGGTCTGGATTTAGTAAACATGCCACTTGTTAATCCAAGCAAATCAAGACAAGCTGACAAGTTGGCCCAAAGAATCCAAGACTGGATCACTGCAGAGTTCAGCCTTAGAAGAAGACTATGGCAATCAGGCAATTTTATCGGTCAACTGGATGTTAAGGAAGACCCTAAGATTAGCTTCATAGGGGAAACCTTGACTGAGGGCCCAGTGATAGAACCTGAGAGCATTGTCTTATCACCAACAACCGCTGTAGAGATCAATTCCTTTTTTGAGACACCTGCTGGTGAAGGTGCTTCTCAGCCTCTCTCTGGCTAGAGCTTGGATGCTACATCAAGAAATGAAGGCCAAAGCTCTCTCCACCCTGAGTCACAAAGGTCTGTGAGTGACAAGTGGAAAAGAAAAATGATTTCTGAGGAGATTGAGTAGGAGAAGAAAGAGAGGAAAAGGAAGCTGAGGGGAGAAAGTTCCTCTTCTGAGTCTACAAGACTCATTGAGTCTGTTATCAGGGCTGCCCCCAAACCATATACTCAGAATGATGAGTTAAGGGCGGTCAGGATAAACTACCTGCAGACAAGGAACTATGACATAGACAATGTCATTTCTCTCCCCTTAGAGGAACTAAATAAACTGGTTGACCTGGAAAGGTCAAGGGAGAAGAAAGAGGCAGAAGATGTAGAGCTACTGGTACAAATCAAAGAAGATAGAAGAAAGAAAAGATTATACAAGCATGTGCCTACTCTCTCCCTAGTTCAAGAAAGCCCTGCATATGAGGATGTGGTTCAACAAGAACCTCAAGTAGATAAAGAAGAAGAAAGGGTCAAGATGATCAACTACTTAAGTGCCACACGCCTATATCAGGCAGAAGCACTTCTTCCTTTATCCTTTGACTATATTGAGTTTGAGTATCTTAAACAACTTGAACTTGAGATAGTCAAGGAAAGAAAGTCAAGCAAAAGAAAGCTAAGGGAAGAAGCTGCTAAGTTAAGATCCATCATCCAGAAAAGCATGAAGAAATCTGCTGACAGGCAGAGGATGATGAGCTTCTTGAAGCTGTATAGATTCTTCGGAAGGAGACTTGGCCCCATGTCTTTATCCATTATGGATGAGCATATAAGGGTGATCAAGCAGAAGATAAAAAGTGGAGAGCTGGTTGACTTACATTCCCTTCCAAGTCAAGCTCCACCTGAAGTGGAGGTTAAGGTTGAACAACCAGAGACATCACAACCTGGACCTCCTGCTGAATCTCAGCAAGCTTCATCTTCTGATCCACAGCAGGGTCATACTCACTCTCAATTTGAACCTGTGAGAGTGGATGACCCAACTGAGAAAGACAATGAAGATCAATCAGGTGCTGCAGGCCAGTCTTCTCAGTTAAAAGTTATACAGAGAAAGAAAAGGATGGCTTCTAAACCAAAGCCACAGAAGAAGAAGACTACATCCTTTTCTGAACCTCAAGATGAGTCAAAACATCCTGAGGATGTGCAGTCTGAGGATGTGCAACCTGAGGATGTGCAGCTTGAGGATGTGCAGCTAGAGGATGCTTCATCATCTCCCATTCCAATAGCTCCTCTAGCATTAGAAAAACCCATCCTATCATAGACATACACTACAAATCCAGAGAGGTGGCATGTTATTAGAGATCATGGCATTAAGAATGTCTACAATTGGAAAGGCATGTTTCAGTTGCCTCTGCATGATCTCTTTGACATAAGAAGATACTTTGACAGTCTGAAGGATCCTGATCATCTCATGAAGAAAGGGCTGGTTATTATCCTAATAAGGACTGTTGATTTCTGAAGTCTTCAAGAGTTTTGGTAGCATCATCCTAAGGGAGTTTGTAGAGAATATGTATAGAGGCTGAAGCAACCAAAGTCTTTCTGCATGCATGCTGCACAAGTACTAAAGAAGAATGCTTCGAAAGTTTCACACATGCAACAAAAATACTCTAAGTGTGAAATCTTTCGAAGCCAAGACCAATATCTTTTGAAGCGAAAGATGAAGTCTTTCGAAGCTTCAAAGACAAAGTCTTCCGAAGCTCTACACTTGAAGATAGATTTCTTCCGAAGACTTTTAACAATATGCTTTATCTGATGTACTTTTCCATAAAGCCGGACCCCTTTCCGCTACAACTCTGTAAAGTCACCAACTTACATGAGTTGGTAAAAAGGTCCATGCTTTTGGTAACTATACATTAAGGTTGAGTCTGTAAACTTTCTACTTCATCTACTTTATCCTTTTTGTAATAGATAAGGATATAAGCTATGGCATGTTATAGTCATAAAGTCAAAAAGGCAATCTGTCTTTTGACTCTAAAATTGATTTTGTTTTGTGTCTAGTCAATTGTATCCAGCTGGCTTTTATAGTATGGTTGGTTGTAGGATGTATTATAAGTATCTCATGTGCTTGTAACTTTATCTTCATGCTTTGTAACACTTGTAATAGAACATTGAGAAAGCAATATACTGCAATCTTGAAAACCATCTCCTTGTGTATTTTGCTCTTGTGTTCTGTCTCTTAATTACTTGTGTTCTTAGTGTCTTTTCTTGTGGTTAATCCAATTCACTGTTTACTTAAGTTTATTTTCTCTCCTCTTTGTGTTATTGTGTTGTATTTGACCACCCTTCAACGGTCCTGTAATCTTGTTTTATGAGAATCGTGCATCTTGTCATTCTCTCTTATTGACCAAGCTCACAATTGGCTCAAGTCACCAATAGGCTGACATGCAAGATAACTTCTTATGTACGTACTTTATCCATTCCAAGACTGCTTGTCTGCATAATTCAGAAGAGACTTCGTACCATATTTGTGAACATTTTAAAGAGTTATTTCATAATAATGTCTGCATCATGGTTTGGAGGATTAGATGCTAATTGTGAAGTTCTAATATGGAGTTACTCATGTGATGAGGAACATTTTTGATACTACTGGTGGTGATAATTTAATGAGGACCAAAACTGTTGTGGAATGTAACACCATGTTTTAGTTTCTAGCTATGAGTATATATGAGTATCCTGATTCTAGGGCCATGATTGCCGCCTAGGGAGGGGTGCAAACAGGTTGAATCTAGAACTACTTTAGCCAAACTGGTTGAGGCATTAACTAAGATGGTGGCAATCCTGCATAAGAAGAAGGAGCAGGCTTGTTAGAAAATTTGTTTGGTAATTCTTATACTATTTATTACCCCATTAATGTAGGACAACTTTTAGGAGCATGTCGATTTTGTAGGTAATCCTAACTAGACGAATGAAAATTCATTTGGTATAATCATGTGTAAGGATTCCAACAAGTCTGATGCAGTCAAAATATTCAAAGCATCCAAAGTCTCTCTGCATGCATGCACTGAAGTACTGAAGTAGATATGCTTCGGAAGTTTTACATCTCACACCAGAAATACTTTAAGTGTAAAATCTTCCGAAGCCAAGACCAATATCTTCCGAAGCCAAATATGAAGTCTTCCAAAGCTTCAAAGACAAAGTCTTTCAAAGCCAATTTTATGAAGACAGATTTCTTCCGAAGACTTTTATGTACATGCTATTATCTGATGTACTTTTCCATAAAGCTGGACCACCTTTCCATTGTAACTTTGTTTGCCTCACTAACTTTCATAAGTTGGTGAAAAGGTCCATGCTTTTGGAATACTGTATATTGAGGTCTTGAGTCTGAGCTTTCAACTTTATGTACTTTATCCTTTTTGTAATATATTAGGATGTGAGCTATGGCATGTCATAGTCACTAGTCAAAAGGCAATCTGCCTTTTGACTCTACATCTGATTTTATTTTCTAGTCTTAGGTATCCAACTGGCTTTCAAAGTATAACCAGTTGTAGGATGTAGTATATGTGACTTAAGTACTTGTAACTTTAGAAGAATACTTTGTAACACTTGTAATAGAACTTGAGAAGCAATATACTGCAATCTTGAAAACCATATACTTGTATTGTTATCTTGTTTCGTCTATCTTTTACTTATGTTCTTAGCATCTCTCATAATAGTTAAACCAATTCCCTATTTGATTTGTTAAGTGTTCTAAAAAACTCTCCTCACTTGTGTTGTTGTGTTGTAAAAAGTGCATTACCCCTTCTAACGGTCATGCATTTGGTATTAGAGCCTGTAAAGCTCTTGATATAAGATCTTACCATCTTAAGATCCCTCACACACACAAAACACTTAACAACTCAAATGGAAGCTATCACCAAGGCTTATGGAAACTGGAACTATGATAAAGTCTCCACTGATCACTCCTAAAGACTTTTATACTTGCTGTCAAAGAATGGAAGGCTTTATCAAGTCTCAAGACTACAAGATGTAGGACTCTATTGTTTAAGGACCTTACATACCAAGCACCTCATCTGCTACTGGTGGTGGTATGATTCCAAAGGCTATGGCTGATTTCTCTGATGAAGACATGAAGAGAATAGTGATTGATCAAACAGCCATGACGACCCTTCAAACTACTCTTCCAAACTCAATCTAAAGAGGCTTCAAGAAGTGCAAGACTACCAAGCAACTATGGGAAGCACTGAAGCTTATCCATAAAGGATCCACCGAAGCCAAGGAGAACAAGAAGGATCTCCTCAAGCAGCAGTTTGAAAACTTCACCTTTAAAATAGGTGAGACCATGACTCAACAATATTTTAGGTATGTTGAGATTGTGGATACTCTAATGTATATTGGATTAAATCTTGAGAATAGAGACATTATGAGGAAGATTATATCCTCTTTTCCTAGATAATGGCACATTACTGTGTTGTTATCAAGAGGACTGAGAACCTTAAGACTCTTACCCTGACTGAGTTGTATGGTATTCTCAGTAGATACCAGATGGAGATGAACATGCAACACTCATCTGGTAACTCTAGCAATCAAATGGGTTCAACCCTTCATATGACTGAAAGGGATAGCATAGAACCTCAACATCATCTCATATGCTACCCTGACAACTCACAAAAGGGTCCATTCATCACCTTCCTAGAGACTCCAAGAGAAAGCTACACCCAAGGAAGTCTCTTCCAAGAGACAAGTTCTTCTCATGCCTTTGTCTTTGCTAATGAATCCATAGGCAATTTTCCATTCGCCTTGAAGACTTGGACTGTATCCATCCAGATGCTCTGGAATATATGAAGATAGTTCTATAGATGGCTCTTCTCACTCACAGAGCCAAGAAGTCTTACAAGAGGAGAGGGAGGAAGTTTCCTAGCAATGCAGCTAGTGAAAAGTTTAGTATGGATAAAAGTAAGGTAAAGTGTTACAACTGTAACCAAATGGGACACTTTGCTAGAGAGTGCAAGGCACCAAGAACAAATGGTGGCCAGACGCAAGCCAAACAAACTACACTAAGAGAGCTCCCCAGAATAAGAAGCCAAAGTAGCAAGCTGTAGTTGTTGTTGAAGAAGGAGGCTTTGATTGGAGCTTTCAGGTGGAAGATGCATCTCCAAATCAAGCGCTCATGGCTGACCACAATGAAGCCATGGTATTGGAACATATTTGCACTCCTGAATGTATTGCTATAGTTAATAGATATATGTCCTACAACTTAGAGATGAGATCCGATCTTGAGTCCTTGAATATCTTAAAACATGATTTCAAAAAGTCTGAAAATGATTATAAGTTAAAGATAGAGGACTTAGTGAAAACCATTTCAGTTCTTAAACATGAGCACACAAATTATAGGACTCAGATCAAGGATCTCATAACCAAGTTGACTGAATGGCAGGCTGAGGTTGTGACCAGCAAAGCCAGGGCAGAAAAATGTGTTCTTGAAGAAAAGACCTTCAAGAACTTGATATCCTCATCCTCGAGTGCAAAAGTTTGTTATTAGAATAAGCAGGGACTGCAATCTTGTGAAATAGCTCCTCCACACATAATCTTGTTTGTAAGATCTCCAAGGTGTGGAACTTGTGAAGATGAGTTTCCCCTTACAGACCCATTGACTGAAGAGGATGAAGAGGAGACGAAGAAGAATGGTTCTGAGAGGAGTGAAGAAGAGCATTCTAAGAAGGCTCATCATCCTTATAAGGAGAGTAAAGCTTTTGGGATGACCAAGTCCAAGAGGAAGAACTTGATCAGAAGGAGCAAGAGAAAAGGAAAGAAGGCTCAAGTGATCAAGGCCACTTTTAGCTCTACACAGGAACAAGTCTTTGTTTCTGCAGGATTTGAAGTGGTTAAAGCTGAGGACACAAACTTGAATTCCAACAACAAGAGTTATAGTTCATGTCCAAGTCATCCCATCATCATGAAGAAGGCTGATAAGTTATGCACCACTGCTGTACAACATGAACCATCAAGCTCCAAAGGTAGTTCTAACCCCATAAGAATTGCCACATCATCTGAGAAGATGAAGACGGAGAGTGAAAGTGATCAAGTTCATCTTTGTTCACAAAAGAAGACTCCTAGAAGAAAAAACATGGACTGTGTTATGTGTGGGAGTACCTCTCATCTTGCTAAAGATTGTATTTACAATACAAAGAGTACTCTTCACATCACAAAAAAAGAAGCTTCTAAGAGTCTAGAGAAGAAGAAGAAAGCTTAGGAAGGAAAATCTCTTTCTTTTGGAAGCTCCGAAATGAAGAAGAAGACAAGTGGAAACTTGCCTTTGGAAGAAACTTTGGTCTCGGAAGAAAGGAATGCTTCCGAAGTACTAAAGCCTGCTGTAGTGAAAGTAAGATCTTCCGGAGGCCCGGTCATCAAAACTTCCAAAGTCAACAAAACTTCCGAAGTATTGAATATCAAGTCTAAGCTTCCAAAGGTGGTGTGGAAGTCAAAGAAAGACCAAGTGGCCAAAAGTTCTTCACCAACTTCAATAATTGATCCATATAGCATGACTATAGGATCAATTACTGTTGCATTGTCTTCAACTTCTTTTGATGAGCCCAAGATCAATGAGGCTTGGGTTTCCAAATGTAACTAACCATCTCTTTTATGCAGGAACAACTCAAGACAACAAAAATGTATAGATCATTAACAGTGGCTATTCCAGGCACATGACCGGCAATTGGTCACCACTCCAAAAGTTTAAAAGAATTTGTGGAAGACCAGTTGCTTTTGGAGGAGATGCTGGAGGTTACATTACAGGAAGGGGCAAGGTCATAAATGGTAAGCTCAGCATTGAAAAGGTAAATTTTGTCAAGGAGCTTGGGTACAATCTTTTGAGTGTATCCCATTATTTTTAACAGAGTCATAACATGCTCTTTACTGAGCATGAGTGCATTGTTCTCAAGCCTAGTTTTGTCATTCCTCATAAGTATATACTGCTCAAAGCCCCCCAGGAAAAGGAACATGTACAAGATGGATTTGCAAGAAACATCTCCCTCAGGAGAAGTTTCATGCTTTCTATCTAAAGCAAATAGTGATGAGTCTTTCCTCTGGCATAAAAGGATGTGCCATGTAAACTTTAAAAACATTAATAAACTTATTAAGAATGATTTGGTAACTAGAATGCCAAAGAAAGACTTTACAAGTGATGACCATTGTGTGTCATTCCTGAAAAGGAAGCAACACAAGGTATCTCACAAGTCAAAGGAAAGAAACTCCATCATACACCCCTACACTTGTTACATATGGATCTCTTTGGCCCCACTAGTGTAATGAGTCTAGGAAGGATCTCTTACTGTTTAGTGATCACTGATGACTTAACAAGATTCACATGGGTCTTCTTCCTTATAACTAAGGATGAGACTCCTAAGATTCTAAAGAATTTCATCTTAAAGATTGAGAATCAATGTGATTACAAGGTCAAAACCATAAGATGTGATTAGGGAATTGAATTCAAGAACCAAATCCTTGATACATTTTGTGATGAAAAAGGTATTACAAGACAATATAGTGCTCCCAGGACTCCTCAGCAAAATGGTGTTACTGAGAGGAGAAACATGACACTTATTGAAGCTGCAAGAACTATGTTGTCTAACTCTAAACTGCCCATCACCTTTTGGGCTGAGGCAGTCAACACTGCCTGCTATGTGCAAAACAGAGTTTTAGTGGTTAAAACTCATGGTAAGACTCCTTATGAAATTTGGCACAAGAGGAAACCTTTCATTACTTTTCTTAGGTCATTTGGATGTCCTTGCACCATCTTGAATACCAAAGATTAAATTGCCAAGTTTGCAAAGAAATCAGATGATGGACACTTTATTGGATACTCTTTCCAAGTTAAGCCTTATAGAGTATACAATCTAAAAACTAGAGTAGTTGAAGAGTCAGCTAATGTGACTTTCAATGAGCACACTCCCAGTGTGAAAGGTTCTGGTCCTGATTGGTTGTTTGATCTTGATTTAGTTACCAACTGTTTTAACAAATCCTGTGAACATGTTTGAGGATCTTCAGACATACTACCTACAAGTGATCCTGATCCAAGATTTGAGCTAAGAAGACCTTCAAGCTACACATCTTTAGCTCCAGTGGTAACAAATCCTGCACATGAGGCTTCTACCAACACATTAATGACAAATCCTGTTGATGCCTCTAGAATACCTTCAAAATCTAGCTTAGAGGTACACAACTCAGAGGAAGGAGCTTCAAATGTTGGAGAGCATGGTGGTGGTGACAGTGATCAGGTTTTTGTTGATGCTGATAACCACTTCATTAATGAAAACATCAATGATCTCACACACTCATTGGATCAAGTTAATCTTGATATGTGTGCTGATGTGGAGAGTGAATCCTCATTGCCAGAACAAAATTTCTCTAATTTAGATCTGTACAACCAACTTGCTGTGATTCCTCAGCTAAGGATCCATAAGTCTCACCCTTCGACAAACATCATTGGAGATGTTGATACAGGGGCAAGAACAAGAGGACAAACCCACAATGCAAATGTTTGTCTTCACTTGTTGGATTCTTTATGCCCAAGACACATAGAATATTGATGTGGTTAGTACGTTATGATCCAAGTCGGGTCATACCCAATAACAAGCTTAGCAAACACCAACTAATATTTAGTTGATGATATGATCATGCAATTAAATAAATTCACCAATTTAGAAAATGGGTTTTCTAAATAAGTTACATATGAGATTGAACAACTTATAGGGATATTTTGTTCATGGATGTTATTTGTAATGTTGTTTAATTTAGTTAAATAACATCAAATAATAAGTGTGTATGAGTTATATAATTAAAAGGTTAATTATATAACTATTAAAAACAACTAGTTTATTATAATTTTGGAGATTGGTTTTGATGGGAAACCCCACCTTGTTCAATTTTCGGCCGCCCACTTATGGTGGGGGTCTTTGTGGTTTTCAAGTGAACATACTCCTGGAACATACACACTCCATCCATCTTTCTCTCTCTCATATGCAAAAGGGTCACAAGAACATCAACTCTTCTTTTGGAAGAAAGAGTTCATGGCTGGAACAAAGCTCCAGCATCTTTCTTGATAGTTCACGGCTAACAAGGCTCCAATAGTTTTCTTGATCCGATTTTGGTGCACAAATCCTAGCAAGAGTGGTCTTTGCTTGATGCTTGTGGGTATGGATGATTGAGGACATCTTTCCTTGATGTTTTGGCTGTTCACAACATCATCTTCTTCACCCAAAATCATTTTTCTGCAGCTTTACTAAAGGTAGCATGTATGGTTTGTTTTGGGTTGTTATTTCTTGTTGATAGCTAGTTTAAACACATATAAATGATCCTTATGTTCTTGGGTTTGTTGTTGTTATGAAATGAACCTTATTTTTCAGATTACAAATGAACATATTAAGGTTTTATCCGCTGCGTCTTCATAGTTTTTAATGGTTAAACTACTTTGATATGGTCCAACAAACCAACATTGGCATCTAGAGCCGGATATGTGGATGACTAGTTTCATTTGTCCTTGTAAAATTGGTTTTATGGGGCTTTAACAACCAAAAGGGGCTATTTTGTGGTGATGATTATAAATCCCCAACCTTTCAAGGTTATATCTAACATGCTTGTGATTAAACCTTGAAAGAAAGATATCAAGTGGTTGATTATGTTTTTGTTTGGACAAAAGACCCTAAATTCTTGGTTTATGTTGGCTGAAAATTTAGGGTCATATGGGGATTTATTTGGTTCTTGTATGATGTTTCATATTGGTGCATAACCTAGCCTTGACCTTGTGTTGATTTGGTTTTGAATGGATGTTTGTTTTGGTTGATTTCATTCATATGGGTTGTAATATTATTCTTTTGTATTTTTATTTGGATGTAAGTTATTTTTCCATTCAATGGAAATGTAATAGATAGATTAAGTGTGTTTTATTTTATTAGAAAATTTGTATTAGGATATAAATTTTGTAAAAGAAGATGCACAAGATGGAAGCACAAAAGGAAGACACAAGAGAAGGACTTGATGCATTTGGATGCAAGTTCAAGTGGGGGTCTTTGGAGATCTCATCTTTGTGTTGTGTTCAACCCTTAGGAAAGACCAAATGACAACACTTGTGATGGCAAACAAGTATTGTCAACATAGTGGCTATGGTTATGCACATGTGGTTGTTTTATATATGCTTGTTTGATTATTATTTTATGTTGATTGTTTGATATATGGATATGCTTAACAATCTAAATAAATTATCATAATAAGCTGAATTTTTTGGTTCCTAATCATTAAGTGACTAATAAAAAGGTTATTAAAAGGATTAATGATTTCAAAATAAAAAAGGTTTTATTAAAAGAGAACCATAGGGTACCATGTATTTGAAAGCATGCGAATACAAGGTACATAGAGTTTTCATAATTAGAATTAATGGAAACTTAAATCCCTTTGGAAACAAGTTTAACACCATCCTTTTACACGACACTCGAATCACTTGAGAACTACTTGTGGGATAAAGGTCACCTAATCACTTTTAGGGAACTTGTGTGTTTGAGGTGGGCTTAACATACTTGTGGGATAAAGGTCACCTAACCACTTGTATGTGTAAACTCACACGTGTGTGTAAGTAGGACGACTTGAATTGGAAACCATGTGCATAGGGTCACCGAAGCATGGGGTACAATGGTGTTGATGGGATTTTACATGCCGACTAAACATAAGATGTTTAACCGATCCCATAAAGCTAGAAGTTGCAATAGGTTGCAATTGTCAAATATTGACTACCTTGTTAATTTAAATAATGGGATAAAGGTCACCTAACCATCATTTAAATGTAACGTTGATTCTAGATTTTAATTATTAATTGTCTATGAGACGTGTAAAGGGTATTAATAATTAAAATGCAATTTTTTAGAAATACTAAAATGAACTTTGTAATTTTGTAGAAATGGCCGCAAACAATAATGCTACCACCCCGACCGTCCCTACCCTATCATGAGAACCATCTTAGAAAGGGATCGTCTTAACCATAATAACTTTATGGACTCATATCGAAACTTGAGAATTGTTCTCAAGCAAGAGAAAAGGGCCTATGTCCTTGACAATCTTATTCCTGACCAACCCGACCCTGAGGATGCTGAGGCCTATGACGATTGGCTTTAATACACTAAGGATTCCATGCAGGTTTCCTGCCTCATGTTGGGAACTATGATTCCTAAACTCCAAAAGGACTTGGAGCATCTTGGGGCATATGACATAATTACCCAGTTGAAGGAAATGTTCCTTCAACAAGCTAGGGTAGAGCGCTTCGAAACGGTTCGAGTGCTTCATGTGTGTCGCATGGAAGAAACCCAATCGGTATCATCTTATGTTCTTAAGATGAAAAGACACGTTGATCGCCTCGAGCGGCTTATTTTCCTCGTCTCAAAGGAGTTGGCCATGGATTTGATCCTTAATGGCCTAACTAAAAGGTTTGAGACGTTCATAATGAATTACAATATGAACGGATGGGACAAGAGCATTGGTGAGCTTCACGCAATGCTCAAAACAGCCGAGGCAGGATGGGTAGAAAGGTTCTACCTGTTCTCTCGATCAATGAGGAAGGCAATAAGAAAAGGCCATTCCCCGATCCCAAGGCAAATGTTGCCAAAGGAAAGGGGTACATCAAAAGAAAGGGGAAAGGAAAGGCTAAAGCGGAACCTCCAAAGCCTAAGCTTAAGAAGCCTAAGGTAACGGAGAACGATCCATGCTTTGAGTGTGGAGAGATAGGACATTGGAAAAGGAATTGTCCAACCTATCTCAAAGAGTTGAGAAACAAGAGGGATGCTGGGCAAACCTGAGGTACAACTTTCATAACTCACATTGGTTGAAATGTTATTTCTTTAAACACATGGGTATTGGATACCGGATGTGGAATTCATATTTGCAATTTGTTGTAGGGGTTCAAAAGAAATAAGCAATTCAAAAAGGGAAACACAAGTCTCTACATGGGCAATAGAGCAAAAGTTGATGTCGAAGCCCAAGGAGACAATATTTTAAAACTTTCAAATGGTTTGGAATTTATGAACATAATTTTGATTTCCATTTTAAAACAACATGGTTAGGAATTAAAGTTTGTTAACAATGGTATTATGTTTGTATGGATGATATATCTTATTTCAAGGCTATGCCTTTTAATGAAATCTATGAATTGGTTCATAATGATTCATCCTATAATAGCTCATTATACCAAACAAGCACCAAGAAACTTAAAATGGGTTTAAGTGATTCTTATCTTTGGCATTGTAGTCTTGGTCACACAAACAAGAATCGGATTCAAACACCTCAAAAGAATGGTCTTTTGAAAAACAAATGAAAATGTTTCATTCGACAAGTGTGAATCCTGTTTACAAGGTAAGATGACCAAGTCGCCCTTTAGTGGCACTAACGAGAGGGCAAAAGACTTATTGGGAATCATACATTCGGATGTATGTGGCCCTTTTAAGACAATGACTAGAAATGGTGAAAGATATTCATCACCTTTACCGACGATTATAGTCGCTATGGTTATCTGTACATGATGACACACAAACATGAAGCTTTTGAAATGTTCAAAGTCTTCAAGAATGAAGTAGAAAATCAACTCAATAAAACTCTCAAAGTTCTTCGTTCAGATAGAGGAGGTGAATACCTTAGTGATGCTTTTCAGTACCATCTAAGAAGTTGTGGGATCGTCTCATAACTTACTCCACCTAGAACACCACAACATAATGGTGTGTCTGAGAGGAAAAATCAAACCCTATTGGATATGGTTCGATCTATGATGGCTATAAGCTCACTACCTCTATCATTTTGGGGTTTCGCAATGCTCTCCGAGGCTCGTATTTTGAATATGGCCCTGACCAAGATAGTCGATTCACTAAGTGTATATTTGTTGGATATCCCAAAGATGTATAGGATACTACTTCTTTGATCTAACAGAGCAAGAGTAATTATTGCTCAAAAGGCTGAGTTCTTGGAAACTAAGTTCCTTATGGAAGGAATAACGTATAGAATAGTGGAATTGATGAGGATCAAAATCCACAAGCTGATACACGTTTGTTGACACTAGCAATCAACGAGAGGTTGTTGATGATGATCAAGAGGTTGATCAATACACACGAAACGTTCGCAGATCTGGTAAAGTTAGCATTCCAATTCGGTTGATCAAAGTTGATATGGATTTTTCATGAATGGATGCTATGTGGTTGACTTCGATGAGCCAACCACATACCATGAAGCAATGTCCAATTCGGATTGTGACAAATGGCTGGATGCCCTGAACGTTGAGATGCAATCCATGTATGACAATCAAGTTTAGGAATTGGTTGACCCTCCACTTAACTCCAAACCAGTTGGATGCAAGTGGGTTTCAAGAAGAAAAATGGATATACATGGAAACTTGGATACTTACAAAGAAAGACTTGTAGCAAAAAGTTTCACTCAAAATCAAGGGGTTGATTATGATGAGATTTTCTCGCCTGTGGCAATGCTAAAGTCAATTAGGATATAATTTGCCATAGCTACATATTATGACTATGAGATTTGGCAAATGGATGTCAAAACCGCTTTTCTTAATGGACATCTCGAAGAGACTGTCCATATGGTTCAGCTTGATGGTTTTTTGGTCCACAACATCCTAAAAGTATGCAAGTTAAAGAGATCAAGAAATTTGGTTTCATCTTGAACGCTGACGAGGCTTGTGTATATACGAAGGCTAGTGGGAGCGTAATAACATTCTTAGTATTGTATGTTGATGACATACTACCTTTTGGAAATGATATTCCCACCATGGAAGGTGTCAAACCCGGCTTGGAAGTTGTTTTTCCATAAAAATCTGGTGAAGCCGCCTATATTTTGGGAATATAGATCTATAGGGATAGATCAAGGCGGTTGATAGGTTTAAACCAAAGTGCATATATTGATAAAATCTTGAAAAGGTTCAAGATGGAAAAACTCTGAGAAAGGTATGGTACCTATTCAAAGAGGGACAATATTGAGTACATCTCAATGTCCAAGCTCAAAGGATGAGCAAGATCGAATGAAGGACATCCCATATACATCAGCTATAGGATCCATCATGCGATGATATGCACTAGATCAGACGTGTCATGCGCGTTAATCATGATGAGCAGATATCAGTAAATCCAGGTAATAGCCATTGGATGGCTATTAAAAGTATATTGAAATAACTTACGAGGACTATGGAAATGTTTCTAATATATGGATCTGATGAAGAGGAACTTGTTGTAAAGGGTTACACGAATACAAGTTCTAAACCGTTCGAGATGATTCTCAATCACAATCGGGGTATGTCTTCATTATGAATGGAGTAGCATTGTCCACTACAAAATACGAATACATAGCCGTATCATTAGCAGCTCAGGAAGCTGCATGGATAAAGAAATTTATCGCCTACCTAGGGTGGTCTCTACCATTCAAGACCCCTAGAAATCCTTTTGTGATCATGAGGGTACGATTGCATAAATCAAGGTACCCTGTCCTCTTCAAAAGGGTAGGCACATTGAGCGGAAATTCAACTTCATAAGGGATGAAGTTGAAAACGGAAAAATATGTATTCGTAAAGTTCACACCGTCAAAACATTGCGGATCCACTCACGAAGCTCCTTAAGAGGGCAAAGCATGAAAGTCATACTTGTGCCTTAGGACTTCGATATCCTAGTGACTGGAATTGATCTGTTTAGTATTAAAAATTTGAAATAATGTAATATTTAACTCTTTATATACTTGTTATATAGAGTTATATTCGTTTTAGCATGTATACATCCATGAATACGTTTATTATTCTAAATGTCCGTACTCGGTCATGTTTTCTGGGAACAAATATGAATGTAAGACTATTATGAACATGGATTGGTGGATATTCATAAGGAATGAATATAGATCAATTGGTTGCTGCCAAGGTTCATAGATATTTGTGGGATACAAATATTGGACTGACCCGCATCTCAATTTTACTACATGGAATCTTCTAGATTGATCATAAGTAAATTTTAGTAATGGCGAATATCATTTGGTATCCTCCGACCTGAGATACATATTGGGTTTTGATATTCACCAAATGTTATACCTTGAGCTAGTTCTTTAGTGCTCTGAAACAATAGACAGTACATAAGGCTATGTTCAGGTATGACACGAGGTGATTGTGAAAAATGTATGTAGTCAAGATGGAATTTGTTCCTCTTATTCGTTGAGAGCAAGATGTCTAAGGCCTGATTAAGTTAAATCAAAAAGGAATGATCATTCTATGTCCTTGGATTTAATATGACATCTGAAACAAAAGGATGATTGATTCACCTAAAACATTTCAAGTTGGATACTTGAAGAGGATGATGTTATTGAATGGCTTTAAGTCATGCGTATTAAGGGTAGTTAACCGTTGTTAGGCGGTATTTACTGCTTGCATCAATCTTCTATGAATCTTGTGCAAGTGGGAGATTATTGGATTCTTTATGCCCAAGACACATAGAACATTGATGTGGTTAGTACGTTATGATCCAAGTCGGGTCATACCCAATAACAAGCATAGCAAAAACCAATTAATATCTAATTGATGATATGATCATGCAATTAAATAAATTCACCAATTTAGAAAATGGGTTTTCTAAATAAGTTACATATGAGATTGAACAACTTATAGGGATATTTTGTTCATGGATGTTATTTGTAATGTTGTTTAATTTAGTTAAATAACATCAAATTATAAAAGTGTGTATGAGTTATATAATTAAAAGGTTAATTATATAACTATAAGAACAACTAGTTTATTATAATTTTGGAGATTGGTTTTGGGGGGAAACCCCACCCTTGTTCAATTCTCGGCCGCCCACTTATGGGTAGGGGTCTTTGTGGTTTTCAAGTGAACATACTCCTAGAACATACACACTCCATCCATCTCTCTCTCTCTCATATGCAAAAGGGTCACAAGAACATCAAATCTTCTTTTAGAAGAAAGAGTTCATGGCTGGAACAAAGCTCCAGCATCTTTCTTGATAGTTCATGGCTGGAACAAGGCTCCAGCAGTTTTCTTGATCCGATTTTGGTGCACAAATCCTAGCAAGAGTGGTCTTTGCTTGATGCTTGTGGGTATGGATGCTTGAGGACATCTTTCCTTGATGTTTTGGCTGTTCAACAACATCATCTTCTTCACCCAAATTCGTTTTTCTGCAGCTTTACTAAAGGTAGCATGTATGGTTTGTTTTGGGTTGTTATTTCTTGTTGATAGCTAGTTTAAACACATATAAATGATCCTTATGTTCTTGGGTTTGTTGTTGTTATGAAATGAACCTTATTTTTCAGATTATAAATGAACATATTAAGGTTTTATCCGCTGCGTTTTTCATAGTTTATAATGGTTAAACTACTTTGATATGGTCCAACAAACCCAACATCACTCATGTTTCTTGTCCCAGATAGAGCCAAAGAAAATTGATGAGGCTTAAAGGATGGAAGTTAGGTTGAAGCTATGCAAGAGGAGCTACTTCAATTCAAAAGGCAAAAGGTTTGGAACCTATGTCCTCTTCCTCATGGGAAGACTTTATAGGAACCAAATGGGTGTTCAGAAATAAGAAGGATGATAGAGGACTTGTCATCAAGAACAAGGCCAGACTAGTTGTTCAAGGATATACTCAAGAAGAAGGAGTTGACTACATAGATGTCTTTGCTCATGTAGCAAGACTTGAAGCTGTTGATATTCCTAGATTTTGCTACATCCAAGAACTTCAAGGTCTACCAGCTTGATGTGAAGTGTGCTTTTCTTTATGGGGTGATTGATAAAGAGGTGTATGTCAACAACCATCTGGGTTTGCAGATCCTGATCATCCTAATTATGTCTGCAAGCTTGATAAGGCTCTTTATGGGCTGCACCAAGCACCAAGGAAGTGGTATGAGACCCTATCATAGTATCTCTGAGAGCATGGCTACAAGAGAGGTACTATTAATGGAACTCTCTTCATCAAAGGAACAGGAGATGACATTATGCTAGTTCAAGTATATGTGGATGACATTATCTTTGGGTCGACTAATTCAAATCACTGCGAAGACTTTGAAAAGCTGATGAAAGACAAGTTTGAAATGAGTGCCATAGGGGAACTCAATTTCTTTCTAGGAATTCAAGTGAAGCAAGTTGACAATGCCATCTTCATAAGTCAGTCTAAGTATGTCCAAGACATACTTCAAAGGTTTAACATGACTGATTATAAGGTTGCTAAGACACCCATAACCATACACCTATTTAGTCTCCATGGTTAGTCATCTTGAATCTTAGGTGACTACCTTATAAAACAGGGTCAACGATCACCAACTTGAGATATCTTATCTTAAGGAAAAACTAGCTGAAAGACTTTTAAGAAGAGCTCAACCAGGAACACAAGAACCTGTGAATATGGTTGATCTAACCTCTAGCTCACCTATGCAAGTGGGTGATGGTACCAAAAAAAGGGTGAAAGTCATCATAGACACAGAACCTGGGAGTTCTTCATAGAGCTTGGACAATGAGGACTCACCATACTCACTTGCAACTGTCCATACTCAATAACTTCCTCAAGTTCACATTGACGTGGATTCAATAGACTCTAACATTCAGAGTCTTTTTGAGGAAGGCATACCAAGGGTTGTATCATCTCCACCTCAAGGAACTTCCAACTACATCATAGGGTGGATGTATGATGCAAACAGAAGAGCCCCGATTTTTCAAAGAGTTCAAGGGCAGCAAGAAGTCTTCAATTTTCAGACCTTGAACTACTATGAAGGTCTTGACTTGATCAACATGCCACTTGTCAACCCAAGCCAATCTAAACAAGCTGATAGGCTGGCACAAAGGATTCAAGATAGAATTACTGAAGAGTTCAGTCTTAGAAGGAGACAAAGGCATTTAGGTAATACTATTGGTCAACTGGATGTTAAGGCAGACCCTAAGATTAGTTTCAAAGGGGAAACCTTGACTGAAGGCCCAATGGTAGAGCCTGAGAGCCCTGTCACACCTATAACTACTTTAGCAATTCATTCCCTCAGTGAAGCATCTGCTAGTGAAGGTTTATTACAACCTCTCTCTGGCCAGAGCTTGGAGGCTACACCAAGCAATGAAGGCCAAAGCTCTCTCCACCCTGAATCACAAAGGTCTGTGAGTAACAAATGGAAAAAGAAAATGACTTCTAAGGAGATTGAGGAGGAGGAGAGAGAGAGAGAGGAAGAGGAAGCTAAGGGGAGAAAGTTTCTCTGGGTCTGCAGGATTCATGGAAGCTGCAATCAGGGCTGCCCCCAGACCAAACACTCAAAATGATGAGTTGAGGGCAATGAGGATTACTTACCTACAAACCGGGAACTATGACATTGAAGAAATTATGTCCCTCCTCTTAGAGGAACTTAATGAACTGGCTGACATGGAAGTGTCAAGAGAGAGAAAGAAAGTAGAGGATGCAAAGTTACTTCTCCAAATCAAAGAGGAGAAGAGACAAAAGAGATTATATAAGCATGTTATCACTCTCTCCCCAGTCCAAGAAAGTCCTGCATAAGAGGCTGTGACTCCACAAGAACCTCAGGTAGACAAATAAACTAATAGGATCAATATGATCAACTACCTGAACTACCTGAGTGCCACAAGCGTATACCAGGCATATGCACTTCTTCCCTTATCCTTTGAGTACATAGAATTTGAGTATCTCAAACAGCTTGAGCTTGAGGTACTCAAAGAACATAAGGCAACAAAGAGAAAATTAAGGGAAGATGCTGCAAAGTCAAGGGCCATCATTCAAAAGAGTATGAAGAAGTATGATGGCAGACAAAGAATGATAAGCTTTTTGAAGTTGTATGGATTCTACGGAAGGAGACTTGGCCCTATGTTTCTATCTACTATGGATGAGCACATTAGGGTGATCAAGCAGAAGATCAAAAGAGAACTTGTTGACTTACACTACCCACCAAGTCAGGTCCCTCAAGAAGTGATGGTTAAGTGTAACACCCAGTTATTTATAAAAGACAAAGAAGAAGAATAAAGTGAAGAAAAAGAAAGAAAAGATATCTTACCCAAGTTGAAGGGTATAAAGTGTCCAAAAGGACAAAATGTTTGAAAAAGTGGGTGTAAAAGGTGATGGCCGCCCATCACCCTCTCTTCACCCATATCAATTGGATTTTAGAGAGAGAAGTGAAAAGAGCAGAAGCATTCGGATTTTGAAGAAGAACAAGAGCAGCAGATCGAATTCAAGGTAAGAATTCATGTGTTTAAGATGTTCTTAACTTGTTTCATCCTTGGTTGTGTAGTTATGTATGTTGTGTGTGTTCGGTTGTGTGTGTTTGGTGGTTTGAGGCATTTGAGCTCAATTTGCAAACGGGATTGAAGAATCCTTACCCAAAGAGCTGCAAAGGTGAGTTCTAGAACCCCTCTTTTACATGATTAACTGATTTTGGGCCTGGAAATGCACGTATGAATATTTTTATAAAGTTGGGTTTTATATCTGTATGTATGTATGTATGTGTGTATGTTGTGGGTGGGGTTTGATTTTGGGCTATGTATGTGTTTGAGGTTGTCATGGTTGTGTTTCTAACGCTTAAAATGTAAGATTTAAGCTTACAACATGATAGGTGAGGTTTGGGGACTGAAATCTGATTTTAGGTGCGAATGGGTCTGCTCATGCGCCCAAATAGAGCTCATGCGTGAAGTTTTAGAATAAATACCTAAGTGTTCTTAATGCGGATGAACAACATGTTAATGCGGATGAACAACATGTTAATGAGGATGAATAACATGTTAATGCGGATGAACAACATGTTAATGTGGATGAACAACATGTTAATGCGGATGAACAACATGTTAATGCGGATGAACGGCATGTTAATGCCGATGAGTAAAGGAAATGCTGATGAGTAAGGAAATGCAGATGAGTAAAGGAAATGGGGATGAGTAAAGGAAATGCGGATGAGTAGAGGAAATGCGGATGAACAAAAGAAATGTGGATGAACAAAAGAAATGCGGATGAACAAAAGAAATGCGGATGAACAAAAGAAATGCGGATGAACAAAAGAAATGCGGATGAACAAAAGAAATGCGGATGAACAAAAGAAATGCGGATGAACAAAAGAAATGCGGATGAACAAAAGAAATGCGGATGAACAAAAAAATGCGGATGAACAAAAGAAATGCGGATGAACAATAAGAAAGGCGAATGATGTTGGATCTTGTATGCCCAAGATACATACAAGATTGATGTGGTTAGTACGTTATGATCCAAGTCGGGTCATACCCAATAACAAGCTAAACAAACACCAATATATGTTTATTTGTTGATGAGAACATACAAATAAAATATTGACACCTATTTAGAAAATTGGTTTTCTAGTACGTTGCTTTATAAAAGAACAATGTTATATGGATATTTGTTCATGAGAATTTTATTTGTTTCATTATTTAAGTTGGTTAAACAATGACAAATAAAAGTGTTAATGTTATAAAATTAAATTCGGTTTTAATTTTATAAACTATTAACTTAAAAGAGTGCATTTTTACAATGATTACAAAATGGGGGGAAACCCATGTTGTATCAAAGTTTCGGCCGCCCTCATGGGTGCATGAGGGGTCTCTTTTTGCCTTGGATGCTTCACATTATTCACTTAAGCACTCTTTCAAGAAAACACACTTTCTCTCACACACACTTAAGCAAAGAAAAGCTCTCAACAAGGATGGAAATTTTCGGAATTTTCAGCTCCAATAAGGCTGAAATATTTCGGTTTTGAAGTTCCCTTAGTGTAGATCTTTGGTGTGAAGCTTCCTAACTTGCAAGGTGTTTGTAAGACTTGTGGGTATCATAACTTAAGGCTCTCTTTCTTGGGGGCTGGATATTTAGCATCATCATCATCTTCATCTTCCTCTCCAACATCTACAACACTTGTTCTAGAAAGGTTGTTTCTAAGAACACCCTATGGTTGTTTTGTTTTGTTTGATAGCACACTATTTCATATAAGTTTATGATCCTTTCTTGGGTTTTGTTTGTGTTCAAAATGGTGAAAAATTTTCAAATTACTAACCATATCTTTGACACCTTTCCGCTGCGAAATTTTAAAGTTTAAATGGTTAAACTAGCTTGATTAACATGTAGAAAAACCCAACAATGGCATCTAGAGCCGGTTATGTGGAATGTGTGCTTCAAAAGGTCTTCAAAAGTTAGTGTTCATGGACCTTTTCAACCCATTAGGGGCTGTTTTGTTGTGGATGTATGAATCCCTTATGTTTCAAGGTTTAATCTTGCATGCTTTAGTATTTGATTTGTTAAGTGTTCTAAAGAACTCTCCTCACTTGTGTTGTTGTGTTGTAAAAAGTGCATTACCCCTTCTAACGGTCCTGTATCCTATTTAGGAAAATCAAAGGAATTGGAGGAGCATAAACCCACCTGGTTTCCAACCGTTTACTCATAGTTTATTTAGAATGAGAGTTTGAGTAGCGGTCAAAGTTGTGTCGTAGGGTATTAATAAAAGTTCTTGATGGTAAGTTGACCTTAAGATTTGTAGGTGAGATGGTCACATTTGACTGTAGTAAGTCAATGAAAAAAACATACGATTAGAAAGACACCTTGTACTTCATAGACACTATGTGGACAAAGGTGACTTGTTTTTCTTGAGAGTTTGCTAGGACAAATCAAATAGAGTCATATCTCTTGGTGTTGAAGAACCAAGATATCAAGTTGACTTTTTTTCCTTTAAGAACAGCACGAGGGATCTAGAGTCTCAACCTCCCAAGTAGGTTAATGTATGTGAAGTGATTATAATAGAGGAACCAACGGAGAAGCCGTAACTTGAGACTCCTACATCCTTATATCTTAAAGAATTACCATATCACTTGGTGTATGTATTTCTAGATGTATAATCTTTGCTACCTATCATCATTTCTACAAAGTTCACAATAGAGGATAAGAGGACACTGGTGGATGTGTTGAAGGCACATAAAAAGGTGACTGCATGGAAGTTGAAGGATATTAAGGGTGTCAATCCTTCCTTTTATAGGCATAAGATACTCATGGAAGATGAGTATAAGCTTCTTAGATAGAGTTAGAGGAGATTAAATCCTAACATGTATGAAGTGATTAAGAAAGATATAACTAAGTGGTTTGATATAGCATGAATCTACCATATCTCTAACTATAAGTGGGTGACTCATGTGAAGGTTATCCCCAAAAAAGGAGGGGTGATAGTAGTAATAATGAGAAGAACGAGCAGACTCGAACAAAGACAGTCACCTCGTGGCTAGCTTGTACTAATTACCGCAAACTGAATTATGCCACAAGGAAGGACCAATACATGTTTTATTCTATTAATCATATGTTAGATTGTTTATTAGGGAAATATATGATTGTTTCCTTGATGGCTTTTTAGACAATTTCTAGATCCTCATTACTCTGGAGCATCAGGAAAAGATGACCTTTACATGCACGTATGACACCTTTATGTATTTTCGCATGCCATTTGGGTTACGTAATGCTCCAACTACTTTAAAGTATTATATGGTAGATATACTCCATGAAATTATTGAGGACTATATGAAGGTTTTCATATTTATTTTTTTATGTTCGAGAGTTCCTATGATTCTTGTTTGGAGTGTTTGGAGTGGATGTGATCTCCAGATAAGGAGACCGACCTGATGTTGAATTGGGAGAAGTACCGCTTCATGGTGAAGGAGGGAATCATTTTGTGGCATAAAATTTCATTTATCAGGGTTGAGGTTGCTACACAAAGATTGAGACTACCCATACTAGTGAGATCTATAAGGAGTTTCTTGGGCCACACTGGTAGACTTCTCTAAGATTGCAAGGCTAATGATGCAACTCCTAAAAAGGATGTGCCATTTGGGTTTCTGGAAGTGTGTTAGAGAGCATATGAGCTTCAAAAAGATAAAATGGTGTTTTTTTTCCGGTTATGGATGCCCTGGATTGGGTTTAACATTTGAGTTGATGTCTAACATGAGTTATAAGGTGATAGGAGCCAACATAGGATAGAGCATGGACTTTCCACTCTATATATTACATGAGTTAGACGCTCAATGATGCGTAAAAGAAGACACCGCGATAGAGAAGGATCTATTACAAGTAGTATTTTCTTTAAATAACTTTATATCTTAGCTTATCCTTTTTAAAACTATTGTGTACATTGACCATGCTACACTTAACTATTTGTTTAGAAAGCAGGACACCAAGCAGGGGTTTATACAATGGATTTTACTGCTTCAGGAGTTTGACATTAAGATTAGGGATAAGAAAGGAATAGAGAACTTAGAAGATGACCATTTGTCACTTTTAGAGGACTCCAAGCATGAGGAGATTAGGGAGAACACAATTGATGCTAGCCTGTTTTGTTAAAGCATAAAAAGATGGTTGTCCAAGTTTGAAAGTTTGGCTAACTAATTAATCCATGGGATTCTAATGACATACATTATGCATCAGCAAAAAAAAAGAAATTCTTTGTAGATGATAGGCATTACATATAGGAAGACTCCTATGTCTCCGCATTGAGCAGATTAGATAATATGTAGGTGCATACATGGTGATGAGGCGAGGATGGTTTAGAGCCATTACCAATTAGGACCAACAGGTTGCCATTTTAGAGCGAATTTGAAAATAAAGATGGTAACTAATGGTGTGTTCTATTAACCTATGATCTTTAAGGATGCATACGAGATGTGAGGATTTGTGATGCATGTAGATTATAGTTTGGTTTACATATTAGGGGAGTTTAGATTTTCCTAGTACCTTCTTAATAGTGACTTTGTACAGTTGATCTGTTGTTTGGTTTATTTCAAACATTGAGCATAGTCTTTGTTATAAGTGTAGGGATAACGGTTTTATAATAATATAAAAATCTAATAAATCCCTAAAAATTTTTACAAAAAACCATTGAGCACTACTCATGTGATGTCGATTAGCATTTAGTAATGAAACCTGGAGCATGCTTTACTTTTTCAAGTCATTAGAGTAAGTTAACTTAACAAATGGTTTTCAAAATAAATAGGATAGACATCTAAATGAGTGGGGTAAACAAAGAGTTGATAAACATACGATTTCCACAACTTATACCCTAAACCTTCGCTTACATTTGAGATTACACCTTTGTTTCTTGATTATTTATACTTCATATGCTTCTGTTTACTTTAGCGTTAATATCACATGATTACATGCATTTTACTACTTTTTTGGCTATAAAGATCCAGACCATGATCTTTGAACTTATACAATGTGATAGAGTCACCTAGGATTTAGCTTTGTGTTTAGCTTGTGATCAGCTTAACCTAAATTGTAAGGCCCTGTTCCCGGACGCTTACAGCTAGACAATCATCACACATAAAACATAAAACATAAAACATATATTTAAATTTGCTAAAACATCATAGCGGAATACTTAATAAACCATTTCATATATATCAATGACCACTTTTGCAAGAGAATACAATCATTGTTAACCATTATGAAAAATCTCATTGTTTGCATTACATCACAAAAATGTCATTTAACATAAAATGGATGTCATCCTAAAAACTTGCTAAGTAGTTGCGCCCGTGCCATCCTCAACAATCATCACGTGCCAACTATTAAGCATTCAAAGTCAACAAAGCTAAGTGAGTTCTAGTTTTATAAAATAAAATATTTTACTTCCATTGAAAACCGTTCTTTACTTTCATATGCGATCACGCATCATACGTTCAAAAAGATTATATTATTATTATCATTCATAATCGTTCATTAACATTCATTTATCATCATTGGACATCATCATTAACACTCATTCATTCAACACTCATTCATTCATTGTCTTCCTTACTTATCTTTTGTGCATTCGTCATTATCTTCCTTACTTACAATCTGGACCAATGCCATGTGTTATACCCCGAACATTGTGCACGAAGTTGGTTACTGGGCCTAAGGTCCATCATAGACCCCGAACATTATGCATGAAACTGACTCCAGCACCTAGGGCAAGTGACAAGGGTCCTATACATATGGTCAATCACAAATATTCGACCCTAGTGTGCATACTTCTGGGGTAGCTAACCCGCACACAGTTGAGCTAACACCCTTCATTGGGGGTGAACCTCCTTATAGTGCTTGCAAGACTTTCTTACATTCATTCTTCCATTAATGCTTGCATTCATTCTTTTGTTACTTTCCTCTTATCATTATCATTAACTTCCGCTTTATGTTACATAATACTTTTCATTCATTTCATAATCATAACCCATAAGTCACGAAATAATACATAATAGGAACGTAAGGTCAACATAACACATTCATACATAACATTACCAAGTAATTCATCATAAAAAAATAACTAACTCCTCCGTGGGATAGCGGGGTTCAGGGGTGGCAACCCCTAACAATGAGGTCCTAGGGGCAACAACCCCTAGTGCGGTCCAAGGGGTAACGCCCCTGGCTGGGGTCGTGATGCCATGTTAGCATGAAAAAAATTACTTTTAAAATTTTTTATAGCACATTTCTTTATAGAAAAATCGATGTTTCTATTAAAACCTCTTAAAATCTTATCATTTAAAAACGTATATTTAGTATGCATAATAGCCCCAAAACATGGAAAACTTATAAACAAGATGATCTAGAACTCACCTGGTGGTAGTGTGTAACTTCTCAACTAAGCTTTCTAAGCAAGGTAACACTACCCAGCTTGCAGATAAGTTAACACTCAAAGGGGTTAATTTCTACCTAATTTCGCTGCCAGGTCATCAGATTTGTTGCCACTTTCGCAGGCAGTTTGACAAGCAATTTCTCTGGCGGTTTTGCTGGCAGTTTCGCTGGCACTTTCGCTGGTAGTTTCGCTAGCAACTTCGCTGCCAATTTGGATACCAGTTTTGCCCAACTTTCGTTGGAATTCTAGGTCTACAAAACTCTAGTTTCACAAAAGTCTTCATAGTTCTGCTGCACGACTACACAATTTCGCTCGACGAGCATGCAATTTCGTAAACGGGATGAAATTACGAACCAACCCATTTTGACCCAAAACTTTGACCTTTACATCCAAGTCCTTGGTTTATCAAGCTGAATCTAAGCAAGCTTCAGCTTCTAATCCACAACAGTAGGGTAAACAGGAAGAAAATGATGGCTTCTAAATGTAATGCCTATCATCTATAAAGAATTTCTTCTTTTTGCTCACACATAATGTATGTCATCATAACCCCATGGATTAATTAGTTAGCCAAACCTTCAATCAGTGGACAACCATATTTTTATGCTTTAACAAAACAGGCTAGCATCAATTTTGTTCTCCATAATCTCCTCATGTTTGGAGTCCTCTAAAAGTGACAAATGGTCATCTACTAAGTTCTTTATTCCTTTCTTATCCATAATCTTAATGTCAAACTCCTGAAGCAGTAAAGTCCATTGTATAAACCTCTGCTTGGTTTCCTGCTTTCTAAACAAATAGTTAAGTGTAGCATGGTTAGTGTACATAATAGTTTTAAAAAAGAGGAGCTAAGATGTAAAGTTATTTAAAGAAAATACTATTTGTAATAGATCCTTCTCTATCATGGTGTCTGCTTTTACGTATCAATGAGCGTCTAACTCATGTAATATACAGAGTGGAAAGTCCTTGCTCTACCCTATGACGGCTCCTATCACCTAATAACTCATGTAGACATCAACTCAAATGGTAAACTCAATCGGGGGCATCCATAATCAGAAAAAATACCATCTTCTCTTTTTGAAGCTCATATGCTCTCTAACACACTTCAAGAAACCCAAATGGCACATCCTTTTTAGGAGTTGCATCATTAGCCTTGCAATCTTAGAGAAGTCTACCGGTGTGGCCTAAAAAACTCCTTATAGATCTCACTAGTATGGGTAGTCTCAATTTTTACGTAGCAACCTCAAACCTAATAAGTGAAATTTTGTGCCCTAAAATGATGCCCTCCTTCACCATGAAGCGCTACTTCTTCCAATTCAACATCAGGTCGGTCTCCTTATGTGGAGATCACATCCACCCCAAACACTCCAAACAAGAATCATAGGAACTCTCGAACATAAAAAAATTAAACATGAAAACCTCCATAGAGTCCCCAATCATGAAGTTAAAATGGTCAAACAAGAAGAAAAGGATTGCTTCTAGACCAAAGTCCAAGAAAAAGAAGAAGTCAGAGTCATCCACTTCTCGGCCTCAAGATGAATCAGATCATCCTGAGAAGGTGCATGAAGAGGCTGCTCCCCTAACTCCAATTCAAGTAGCTCCTCTATTATCAGGAAGACCCATCTTATCCTAGACTTACTCTACAAATCTAGAGAGATGGCATATGATTAGATATCAATGTATTGAAGATGTCTGCATATGGCAAGACATGTTCAATTTACCTATGTATGATCTCTTTGAGATGAGAAGACACTATAAGAGTCTGAGTGATCCTGACCATCTCATGAAGAAAGGCATGGTCATCATCATAACTAGGACTGTTAATATCTAAAGTTTTCAAATGTTTCGGTAGCATCAGCCTAGGGGAGTTTGTAAGGTTCTATATAAGGCTAATGTATCCAAAACATCCAATATCATCCAAAAGTCTATCCTGCATGCATGCACAAAAGTGCTGAGTGGAATGCTTTGGATTTTTCAGACTCTATCTTAGAAAATATTCTAAGTGTGAAATCTTTTGAAGCCAAGACCAACATCTTCTGAAACTTAAAGTGAGGTCTTTTGAAGCTTGAAGGACAAAGTCTTCCGAAGCCAAGAAGTGAAGACAAATTATCTTTCGAAGACTTTTGAAGACATGCTTTTATCTCATGTACTTTACCATAAAGTTGGACCACTTTCCGCTACAACTCTATTGATTCACCAACTTTCACAAGTTGGTTAAAAGGTCATGCTTTTGGTAACTGTACATTGAGGTCTTGACTCTTTTAATTTTTTCCTTTTTGTACTTTTATCCTTTATGTAATATATTAGGATGTGAGCTATGATATGTCATAGTCACTAGTCAAAAGGCAATCTGCCTTTTGACTCTATATTGATTTTGTTGTTGTCATGATCATGTATCCAACTATCCTTCAAAGTATGGCTGACAGTAGGATGTAGTATAGGTATCTCAGGTCTTTGTAACTTATCTTATGCTTGTACACTTGTAAAGAACTTGAGAGCAATATAAAACATCCTTGAAAACCAAATTACATATGTTGTTATGTTCTTGTTCTGTCTCATATTTACTTGTGTTCTAAGTGTCAATCTTTGGTTACCAGTTCTCAATTTGATATGTTAAATGTTCTAAGCAAACTCTCATCATTGTGTATTTGTTGCAACCCCCTTAAACGTCCTGCAAATACTTTTCATACATTTCATAATCATAACTCGTAAGCCATGGAATAATACAGAATAGGATCATAAGGTCAACATAACACATTCATACATAACATTACCAAGTACAGTTCATCATAAAAACATAACCGGCTCCTCCATGGGACAGCGGGGGGTTCGGGGGTGGCAACCCCTAACAACGGGGTCCTAGGGGCAGTAACCCCTAGTGGGGTCCAAGGGGCAACGCCCTAGCTGGGGTAGTGATGCCTGGACAGCGCGAAAAATTTTAATTTTAAACATTTATATAGAACATTTTCTTATAGAAAATCGATTTTCCTATTAAAACCTCTTAAAATATTTGTCATTTAAAACATATATTTAGTATGCATAATAGCCCTAAACATGGAGAACTTATAAACAAGGGGATCTAGAACTCATATAGAGGTAGTGAGTAGCTTCTCAACTAAGCTTTCAAAGCAAGGGTCACACTACACAGCCTAGAGATAAGTTAACACTCAAAGGGGTTAATTTCTACCTAATTTTGCAGTTAATTTCGCTGCTAGATCATCAGATTCACTATCAGTTTTGCTGCCACCTTCACTGCCTGTCAATTTCGCTGCCAGTTTTGCTACCAGTTTCACCCAACTTTTATTGGAATTCTAGGTCTGCGAAACTATAGTTTTGTAGAAAGTCTTCATAGTTTTGTCGGATGACTACACAATTTCACTGGACGAGCATGCAATTTCGCAGAACGGGCTGAAATTACGAACCAACCCATTTTTTACCCAAAACATCAACCTTTTACATCCAAATCCTAGGTTTATCATCCAATAAGCTATATCTAAGCTTTTTACATGATTTCTTACACAAAAACATGAGTTTTGGATGATTCTTTATCATTTTTAAAACCTCAAACCCTAGAATCTAGGTTTAATCTAAAGAAACGATTAAATGATGTTGCTTACCTAGATTCTTGGTCTTTCCTTGTTATTCGCTTGTCCACAAAAACCAATCTCAATCTCTTGATCAACCGAGCCTTGGATGTTCCCCTCCTCTCTACTTTCTCTCTCTACACTCTCTCTAGAAGTAAGGTGTTGAGTTGCAAATGAGAGTGACTCAATTTGATTCATTTATATATACCAGGTGTTCCTGGGACCTTAAACTCATCTAACTCATAACCCGTAAGATTAACTCGGTCCTTAATCCACTTCCCACTTATTTTCAATAAATAATTCTGTCTAAGCCCATTATCATTAATTGGTTTGTTTTGACTTTATTTCGGGCGTTACCTAAATATACTCTACTATATGACCACTTTGGGCTATCAATTAATCATTTTATTTTGTTTACACCCATGTTAGCATAACCTATATTGTTAAAGCCTTTTGTCTAAACTGTCTGTTTAGTAAATCAAACTATGTTAGTTATTTAGTATTTAAAATTTACATATTCTAAGAAACTATAAGCTAAAATAATATACTTTTAATAAAAGTTGAGACTACAGTACATTAACGAATTTTAAATAAAGTTAAGATAGACGTTTGAAATTTTAAATTGATTATATATATAATCACAAACAATCATTTGAACTATGCAAATGAACATCACTTAAACTTCTCAATCTTCATCATCGATATTCACTGATATTATTACATACCTTTATGAGAAAATTTTCTTTGTTGTTTCATATCGTATGCGGAATACAAAGTAAATTAAAAAATACATTATGAGATATTGTATTACTTGTAACATCATATAATAATCATAGACAAGATGTTTTAGTTCAACCCAACTCTAAACAAATTGTTCGATTGGTACAAAAATATTACCTCATTTTTAGACGCTAAAGTGTTTGACAATGTTTAAGTGCTTACAAAAATTGTAGACTTGTTTACAAAATTGTAGATAAGATCATTAAAAAGACATTAATTGTAAGAGTGTCAAAGAGGTTGGAGTGAGCAACCTGAATCTTATTAAGTTTTGGCATTTAAACACAAAAAATCATCAAAAAAGTAGGATTGTCTACAGGTCGCACAATTGGAAAATCACAAAGTTCTTTACAGGTCGCACAAATCCAAAAAATTGAACATTACATAACTTTAAAACACAGTCAAAAGTAACATGTAAAGTAATTTCACCTAACCAAGTACTTCCCACACTTCTATCTCATGTTCATGCAAAGTAAATATATTGATTGCAGATCAAGCAAAAGATTCAATAATGGTTCATTGACATAAGTGATACATAATTAATATCATTTGTAAAAAACTTTATAAAATTAGTATAGAATGGGATGTTAACATGTATTTATTTAACATAGAAATAGATGAATAACAAAAATGAAAATAAAGGTAGAGGACTTTTATAAAGCATTGCCTAGTTTTTGGTGTCTTCAACCTCTCCAAGCAAACACATATATCGAATGATCTCCTCACGCTTAACAAATATTTTCTAATAGAAAAGAAAACACACTACCACCCAAGTTTAATTCCAATTCTCATGCTGGATGGAGTAATATAATAATTTCATTAATGTAATATATGATAAATAACAATATTAACTTTAATAGTGATATTTAAGTAAGCAATTACTTGAATCGTTGCAGCGTTGTATGGTGTTAATATAAAATTGAGGTGGTTGACGGAGATCTTTAGGATTAGGAAGCTTATAGTGTTGCTTTTTGCTTTCTCTTTCCTCTTATTTCGAAACCAGTAGAAAACACTCTTTCCTCTTATTTCGAAACTAGTAGAAAACACTATTTCCTTCGATCATGCCAAAGCGGCAGAGTTGAGCAATGATGTGTTGGAAATCATCGACCGACGGTGTTCGTGTCCCTCCCCGGTATAACTCATCTAACCTCTGCGACTTCTCCTACACGGGTTCCATCATGAGCTTAAAAACACCATCTGTTGTTGCTCATGTGAACTAAGTCGTAATTCCTTTATATGTTTTCTTCAACATTACCAAGATGATGATACTTAAGGGGAAGAAATTGATCATAATGTGTAAGGCCCCGTTTCCGGAACCCTCACAGTTGGTCAATCGTTACACAATATATATAAAACGTACTACAACATTTACTAAAATACTACAATGAAATGACTAAGCAAATCATTTCATATATTAATAATCTCTTTTGCGAAATAATACATCATTGTTAAGTGACAAAATATCATTTGTTGCATTACATCACAAAAACATTATCATAATATAAAATGGATGCCACCCAAAACTAGTCAAGTTGCTGCCCCCGTGCCATCCTCAACAACTCTTATCTGCCAACTGGAAAACACATCAAAAGTCAGCGTTGTTGAGTAGGTTCTAGTTTTATAAATAAAATAATTTACTTTTGTTTAAAACCTTTCTTTACTTTCATACGTGATCATACAACTTACGTACAATTAGATAATCCTATCACCTTTAATCATTATTCGTTAACATTCATTCATTCGCTTTCACATCGTACGTTCGTCATTATCTTTCATTTTACATCCGACCAGTGCCATGTGCTACACCCCAACCATCATACACAAGTGTTGTTACTAGGCTGAAATCTATAAATAGACTTCAAACATCATGCATCAGGGAAGCGACAAGGGTCCCATACATCTGGTAAATCACAAGGATTAGACCCCTGTGTGCATCCTCATAGGTTAGCTAAATCACACCAGTTGAGCTAACAACCCCTTAGTGAGTTGTGAACCTCCTTTCATATTGCCTGCAAGACTTTTCATTCATTCGTTTATTCTTCCTTATGTTCCACTTATCATCATCATTAATTTCCGCTTTCATTACATAATACTTTACGTTCATCGGTAATAACATACCATGAAAAGCCACGAAAATATAGATAATAAGGAACATAAGGAAACATAGCATAAACATACATAACATAAGCATGCATAACAACCTCACTCATCACCATAAGACATCATATAATTATCATCCATCATCCCCGGGAACATCCTAAGTCATAGCCCAAAACTTCTTTTTTCCAAAAATTTCAAAAATAATTCTAAGTCTTAGGCGCATGGTGTAAGGCCCCGTTCCCGGGATGCTCACAGCTGGTCAATCATTGCACATAAAACATATAATTACATTTAACTTTCATAAAACATTACAGCTAAACATTAAAATAACTTTTCATTTCACTATAAATGATTTTGCAAGTTAATACAATCATTCATTTCGAAACATCGTTCGTTCGCATTACAATGCAAAAACATTATACAAAAGAATGCCATCCAAAAGAGCCAAGTAGCCGCCCCATGCCATCCTTAGCAACCTCACCTGCCAACTGGAAAAATGCATAAAAAGTCAGTATTGCTAAGTGAGTTCTAGTTTTAAGTAAAACATACTTTACTTTCATTAAGCCGTTCTTTACTTTTGCATGTGATCACACATCATACGTACACATAGATAATATCATTATTATCTTCACCATTCATTCATTAACTTCCATTTATTCATGCTTTCTTACTTTCATTCATAAGTTCATTGGATCTTGTATGCCCAAGACACATACAAGATTGATGTGGTTAGTACGTTATGATCCAAGTCGGGTCATACCTAATAATAAGCCAAACAAACACCAATAAATATTTATTTGTTGATGAGATCATACAATAAATATTGACACCAATTTAGAAAATGGGTTTTCTAAAGCGTTGCTTTTGTGATAAAGCAACATTATATGGATAATTTGTTCATGAGAAATTATTTGTTTCATTATTAAGTTGGTTAAATAATAACAAATAAAAGTGTGTTAATGTTATAAAATTAACATAGGTTTTATTTTTATAAACTAAGGGTTTAAAAGAGTGCAATTTTATAAAAGTTTCAAAATGGGGGGAACCCATTTTGAATCAATATTCGGCCGCCCCATGTGGGGGTTTGAGGAGTCTTTTAGTCTTAGGTTATACAAGAATTTCTCTATTCTTGCACTCTTCAATCAACACACACACACTCTCTTACACACACAAGCAAAGAACTGTCTCCAAACAAAGCTGAAAATTCGGATTCAAGGCACAAACAAGCTAAAATTTTTGGAATTTGAAGGTGCATAGGTATGGAGGTTTGGTGTTGTGCTCCCTAACTAGCTAGGTGTTTGGAAGAGCTTGTGGGTATACAACTTGAGGCTTTCTCTCTTGGGGGCTGGACATTCAAGAGCATCATCATCTTCATCTCATCCTCACTTCAACATCTTGTTCTTGAAAGGTAGTTTCAATAACATGTCTTTTCACATATATTAATGATCCTTGTTCTTGGGTTTTGTCTTTGGTTTAAATGCTTAAAAATTTCAGATTGTTTAACATACTTTAACCACCTATATCCGCTGCGTTTTTCAAGTTTAAATGATTAAACTTGCTTTGATAAACTTGTTACAAAACCCAACAACTTCTTTTCATTCCATCAAAGACCATGAACTTTACCCTATTGTCATGCATAAAGCTGGTACTGGGCCGAGATCTATCATAGACCCCCCATCATGGCGCATAACAGCCTGACCATAATACCTAGGGTAATTCAGGTGTACCATTGTCATGTGCTATACCCGCCGTCATGCATAAAGCTGATACTGGGCCGAGGTCTATCATGGACCCCCCGTCATGGCGCACAACAGCCTGGCCACAATATCTAGGGTAAGCGAAAAAGGTTCTATACAATGGTTGGTCATAAAGACAGACCCCGGTGTGCATCCTTCTGGGGTAGCTAACCCACATGCTGTTGAACTGACACCCTTCATTTGGCGTGTTTCCACATACAAGGCTTGCAAGACTTACTTTACTTTCCTTCGTTTCAATGCATGCATTCTTTCATTATGTTCCTCTTTTCATTATCTTCCACTTTACTTTACATAATACTTTCATTTTATCCATTAACATTCAACGTAAAGCCATGGGAAAATAAACATACATAATAAGGAACATCAACATACACAGTCAACATCATTATACAAGGCATCATACATACATAACATACATCTTACATACCATTATGCATAAGCATCAAACATACATGATAACATCATCATATAATGCCCATCACATCATCTATGACCTCAAAAGTCAGCTTACATGAACCCCCGAGAACCTCCCAAGTCAAAGCCTACATTTCACTTTTTCCCAAAAAATTCAGAATATTCTAAGTGTTCATCCGCATTTCCATTCTGTTCATCCGCATTTCTTTTTGTTCTATTCATCTACATTTCTTTTGTTCATCCGCATTTCTTTTGTTCATCCGCATTTGTTCAGTCGCATGAGCTTACTCATCCACATTTGTTCAGTCGCATGAACATACTCATCCGCATTTGTTCATCCGCATTAACTTTGTTCATCCACATTTGTTTAGTCGCATGAACTTACTCATCCCCATTAACTTTGTTTATCCACATTTCTTTTGTTCATCCGCATTTGTTCAGTTGCATGAACTTACTCATCCGCATTTGTTCATCCGCTTTAACTTTGTTCATCTGCATTTGTTCAGTCGCATGAACTTACTCATCCGCATTGGCTTTCTTATCCGTATTTACTTTCTTATCCGCATTTGTCAATGCTCATCCGCATTTGTTAACACTGAAATAGTTTTTCTAGACTTAGGCGTATGAACCATTGTTTGGGCGCATGAGCAGCCTAGGGCACACTTATCATCCTAATTCGGTCCCCAAACACCATCTATCATGTTCTAAGCTTAAATCATGTATTCTAAGCCTTAGAAACACAGCCATAACATCATCAAGCATGAACATAGTCCAAAATCACACCATACCCACAACATACACATATTCATACATATGGGTATAAAACCCAGTTTTATAAAAACATACATTCATGCATTTCCAGCCCCAAAATCAGTTAAAACATGTAAAAGAGGGGTTTTAGAACTCACCTTAGCAACCTCTTCGGGTAAGACTTCCTTCAAAGCCCGATTGCTACAAGTTCTCACCTAGAAACCCACTAAAAACACACAACCGAACACACACAACATACATAAGCACACAACCGAGGATGAAACCAGTCAAGATCATTATAAACACATGAATTCTTACCTTGAATTCGAATCTTTCCAGCTCTTGTTCTTCAAAGAATCCAAATCTGCACTTTCTTTCTCTAAAAATCCGAAGATTTGGGTGTTGTGGGAAGGGAGTGGGCCGCCTTGCGCACTTTACACCCACTTTCAAACCGTTTTGTCCTTTTGACACTTTTTACCCCTCAAATTAGGTAAAATATCTTTTCTTTCTTTCACTTCACTTTATTCTTTCTTTACTAACTTAAAAAAATAACCGGGTGTTACACATGGGCACTATTAGGACCATTTTCGGTACGGAGTACTAACTGATTTACGTGTGTACCAGACCAAATAGTGCGGAATCCTATTTGATTGGCGATCCAATCAGTGGGAACGCAAGTATAATCAATCCAAGAATGAAACTAAACGTTAAGAATAATAGTAAGATGATTTACTGCGATCTATGAACTTGGAACAGGTGTTCTTGGGTCTCTGGACGGCTAGGGTACGATTTAGTGCGTAGGGATTTGAATTGTTTTATTTTTCCATGAATTAAGTAGTATTTATAGGTTAGGATTTTCCATTCGTGCGACTGAACCATTTACATGGTTTAGTCGTGCGATTGAAGCATGTGGTTGATCCATCCGCACGACTGAAGATTCAATCGTGCGACTGAGTCAATCTCATGTTACAATCTTGTGACTGATCTAGTCTCCTGGTTCAGTCATGCGACTAGTTCATTAGCATGAAGTATTCATGCGTATGGTCCATTAGCATGGTCCATTCACATGAGAACTTCACACGATAAGTTTAAGCATGTTTCTTAATCATTATTGACTAAGAACTATGTAAACAACCACAAACCTATATAGTTAGTTCAATATGCTTTAACACACAATAATAAATGAAATATTAAACATTATAAGCATCTATTTCATTCATACCCATTCTGTTACATATATGTAAGACATGAAAGACATTTTACATTAAGCTCATAAACTAGGTACACATGTATCTACAAACTCCCCCTTGGACCTAGTTTACTCTATTGTCTAACATTCTTCATCAGCTCTTCAAACTTTTTGTACTTCTCCTCCCTTGTAACTCCTGCATGTATTTCGAATTCAAAGTAGAGTCTTATCACGTTTTGGAACTAGAGGGCTTGTATAATGTCTTGTGCGTCATAGAACAGTGGCCACTTGTATAAAGTTTAGACATCGTCAAAAGACAAGTTAGTTAACCACATTGGGTCAAATACCCTGATAGTTTCCATATTTCCATGTCTGTTCAAAACTATGACCGCCTCACCTGTTCTCCAGTCATAGTACCACCACTTGAAGTGTGGAGTGAAGTCCTGTGGCATTTCCTTTAGAGGGATTCTTGACATCGTGCGCGGAGGACTCCACTTCAGCATTATTTTTGGCTTTCCAGTAATGGCATCAACTTCAGACCGTCTGATATACCTCGTTAGTTGTTGAGGTTTGAAGTTGACCCACCTAGTGTGGTGCTCTTTCTGTAATGCAACCTCAAACCAGCCTGACATCTTTCTTCGATCAGTATATAACAACTTCAGTTTGGCCAGCTAGTTGAGCTCAATACCAGGGAGAGTCTTCAGATCATGTGGGAATCTGAAGTACTCGATTCCCTTCTCCCTCTTGACAGCATATACATTTAGATCTTCAAAATAGGCCTATGCGATAATCTTGCCTAACACCTTGTGATGCTTCTTCACTTTGTAGAGCTTGGTGTAGGCACTCGACTTTGGAGCAGTGCGTTAGGCTCAGATCTCCGCAAAACATGCCGCCTATTCAGCTTTTTTAATGTCGACATCAGTGTCCAAGGCTTGGGCTTGATCCTTATTCTTCTCAGATTCACTTTCCATCTGATCCAGTTTATTGAAAGTATCACTCACTAGAGTATCTCCTAGATTGGGGACCACATTTCCCTCTCTATCAGTATACTCAGGATAATGCTGGGTTGTGACGTCCTCAATCTTTATCTCGTCCACATCATTAAGCTCTTCGTCACTAGCCACGTCCACAGTAGGAGCATCTTTGACTAGTTCATCCGGATTCAGCCGGAACATCTCCACATATCGTGAATTATTTCTCCTTCTTAAGGAGTATAACTCACAGATCTCCAGACAATCCCTTGCAAATCAAGTATCATAGTGAATTGAGACTTGATTTGCTGTAAGGGAGCAACATCGTACTGGTCTTGCTAAGATGGATGATCTGCTTGATTTACACATTTAACACATCAATCATTTGTCAACAATCAAGACAGTTAAATAGAAAATATATATATAAACATTAAGGACACAAGTTTAATACATGATTCAATTACACAAGATTTAATTACATAAACGTCTAAATATTACTTTTATCTTGAATCATGTGCTCTGCTTCAGGCGGGGCTGAGGTCGAGGCACCCTGGTCCTGAGTCTTCTTGGTGCACCTCTCTCTAGCATGTGTGGCCTCTAAGCACCAGCATCCCCACCTTCCTCATCATCATCCTTATCATCCTCATTCCTACCTTCATCACCTCCATCGTCTGTCTCATCCTCATCATCATCCTCATCATCCTCATCCTCACCATCATCATCACCATCATCATCATCATCATCATCGTCTTCTTCTCTGATCATCAGAGGCTCTTCGTTTGATCCTTTCAGCTTGAGCATGATAGACCTGTTAGATGTCTCTAATTCCTCAATCTTCTTTGCTGATTGGGCTTTATGCTCCTTGAGTTGGGCAATTTCCTGAGCCTGCTGAGAGATATGCTATGATTGGGCAGCAGTTAGCTCCATTAGCTGTCGTTGCTGAGCAGTCTTCTCGTCATTGGCAACCAACAACTTTAGCACCATACGATTTAGTGCTGACAGCTGTTCCTCTACCCCATTGGGAGGTAGAGATGATCCTGAAGGAATGATGGGTGAAATGATGGTCCTGCTTGGTGGCTAGTGGTGGTAGTGGTGGATGTGGTGAATATAGGTGGTGTATGTGAGTGGGTGGAGTGGTAGTAGTAGCTATTCCTCTACCCTATTAGGAGGTAGAGATGATCCTGAAGGGAATGATGGGTGAAATGATGGTCCTGTTTGGTGGCTAGTGGTGGATGTGGTGAATATAGGTGGTGGTATGTGAGTGGGTGGAGTGGTAGTAGTGGTGGTGAGTGTGGTAGTGGTAGGTGGAGGTGTGGTAGTAAAGATGGTGGTGTAGTAGTAGTGGTGGTGGGTGAGGTAGTGGTGGTGGTGGTAGTTGTGGTGGCAGTGGGGAAGATGCTATGAGCATAGTGTACCTGCATCTCTTGGACTTCATCCAATGGGGCTGAGCCATCCTCTTTTTCCTCAACCCCTTTGAGGAGGATGCTCCCCTTAGGATGCTAGACCCAGCTGGGGTGTAGGTAGGATTAGTCATAGTCTCCCCAGACTCGCCCGAGCGTCCACCAACTGCCTGAATCCCTCTTACGGTGGCAACAACCTTGCTGCCCACCGTCCGAGTCAGTGGCTCCTCATCCTCCTCCTCCTCAGGAGGACAGAAATCCTGATGGAAACAAGCTGTGGTAGCATCTCCATGAGTGGGTGGTGAAGGTGTAACATCTGTAGTGGGGGCCTTAGATGAAGCGGGGCCAGAGTCCTCACCATCACTGCTGTCATCATCATCTGACTCATCAGTGGGGAGCACAATCTGCTCGGTATCTGAGTCGCTGTCATCATGGAGCCACTTCCTTCATGATGGGGCCACATAGTCCTCACGGGCCAGATGCCCGAACAGCCGCCTAACAGGGGGTTTCACCTGCTTCCCCCTGTACACCTTCATCCTTCCCAAGATGGTATTGTCCATCACCTCGAGCACCATTACGTCCTCCTTCTTCTTTGGTAGCTGTGGGAGCTTCTAATCAATAATCATCTGCATGAAGCGAGGGTACATGCAAAATCCCTCCTTCCCCTTCGCCTCGATGTTCTCCACCAGGTAGGTGAAGATCATCCTGGAGAAGTTGAACGGATGGTTCAGCACCAACGCCACGTAGGCGTTCTGAATCTGATCGGAAAGCTCATCGAAGCCTCCCTTCCTAGAGGCAATGCACTTGAGAAGCACGTGGGCCAAGTACTTGAATTGGGGGCACATGTTGCTCTTGTTGAGCACCCCTGCGGTGATATCCCCCAAGTACTTGGCCCGTAGAAAACAACCCCGTACTGTCAGTGGGTGTAATCGGGTCGGGCAATCAGCATCATCCCCAAACTCTAATATAGTCCTGAGATCGTCCTTAGTAATCTCAATGGCCTCACCAAAGATAGAGCTCATGATACGATGAGGCTTTGAGGTCCTGTCACAACAACCTGGCCTTCCCAGAAGGCCTGCTGGACGTGTTGTGCAAGGAGTTGATATGGCTCGAAAGATCCTTGATCTCCGTAGGAAAGTAATAATGACCGAGAAGTTGGCTGCGTTCCTGGATGTAAGATCCAGATGAGCACAGATGTTGTGCTTCATGCTCATGGTCCAACGACTAGCCATCTATTACACAATGTAGATAAACGTTAGCGTGTGTCGATGAGTAACAATTTGATTCATTTGAGCTTAAAGTTTATGTTCTGTCGTGCGAATGAAGTGTGCGACTGAGATTTAGTCATGCGATTGAGCTCTTACGCACGACTGGGCATGCAACTTGGATCAGTCGTATGCTATCTCATGCGGTTACACCAGTCGTGCGACTGAACTCATACGCATGGTACAGTCGTGCGATTGAGCCATTCGCCCACTCAATCGTGTGATTGAAGTTCATCAGGGTGTCCATTTGCATGACAGTCTATCTTCAATTCAAATTCAAATTTTGAGCAAAATTAATGTTAGACGTCGTGGTTTGGCTCCTTAGTCTCGCAAGTGACCGATATAACACCTCAAAACTTTTAATTTCACAATATACTTAGTTTTTTAGTTTATTAGTCAAACTAAGTCTCGGTTCTATTTAGGGCTAAATTCAGTCATTTAGGGCATAAATCGATTGACATTTGAGTAGATTGCATCGCACTGTACCTGTATAATCACTGGCAATTGTCAGAACACAATAATTTGTAGTCTAGAAAGGTCTGATGAAATCGGGCAGAGTAACGGTAGAGTCGTGCGATTTGGGGGTGATTTGGGAGTGATGAGCGACTGCGACCGACTCCCTCTCCTTTTATACTAGGGTTTCCTTTAGTCGTGCGACTGAGCCCAGTCGCATACTTAATTCGTGCGACTGAGGATCAGTCGTGCGACTGGCACAGTCGGTCACCTTTAATCGTGCGACTAGATGTTAGTTGTCCGACTGTGTCATTCGGTCACCTCCATTCATGCGATTGGTTCATTTTGTGAACCAATCATGTGAGATTATTCATGCTGATGGTCCAATCACATGTTTGGGCCATGCATGTGGTTTAGTCGTGCAATTGGACTAATACGAATGGTCCAATCATAAAGCTAGTCCATACTCATGGTCCAGTCGTGCGAATGGACTCATACGGATGGTCCAATCGTACGACTGGTCCGTACTCATGGTCTAGTCGTGCGAATGGCCTCATACTTATGATTTTGACTTTATGACCATTTGACACTAATTCCTTTTTCTTATTGATACGATATTTTGCCCATTCGATCATCACAGACATGACCATTTCAACTTCGAAAACTTTTGATCACCTCAGACGTGATCCTTTTAACATTAGAAAACCCATTTGGTCACCTCAGACGTGACCCTTTTTAGTGATTAGATCCCAGATAGAATTCCAATACGTAGTCTGACTTTTAACAACTAAATTGACAAAATTAAACAAATGAAACTACTAGAACTGAAAAATAGAAGTAAAACATATTTTTTGTAAATTTAGTGTGAGGTGGAAATCCTAAGATAGATATCTAACAGTTTTATTTCTAGAAAGGCAGCGTCAAGTTATTTTAACCATAAGTGGAACGATTCATTATGGAATCATACAGGTAAGTCAAATTATTCAGGACACGTTATCAAAACCTTTTGATGCTCGATTCTTGTTTTTATCGAGAGTCATTAGCAAGTCTAGGAAATCATACTAGTACCACAAGATGCACACAGTGGTGTTGACTTTCAAGAGTTGCAGCCACGATGATTGTCAGTATACTTGTCCTCTTAAATCCATACACAGAGTTTTGACACAGATTGGTGATGTTATAAGGTTTAATTATTTCAACAAGCGTTTTTAGATCCCACGCTGATATGGTAATCGACATTCCTCAGGAGATTTTTGAGCGATCTACGGGTAGTATTCAAGAAGAAACTATTCTAGAGCTTTCAAGGAGTTGCAAAGCCTCAGGTCAGTGCCATCGCACAGTAAAGAGGTGCAAACATCAATGAATTCTAGAATATTTTGGTTGTGCTTATCCTCAGGTTAGTGCCACCGCACAGCAGAGAGGCACACAACCTATCTTCTTGTTTGAGCAATTTTATTCTTTTTGCACAAATCGCACCAATAACATAGGTTATTAGCTTGATTGCTTTTTGCATTTTTCATCATGTGCTTTGCTCATTTTATGGTCATCTGCACACATTTGTGGCATTTATTTTGCTCGTCACCCCTTATTGGAACTCTGTTGATTGTGTTAACCAGGGATAAGATGATAACCCACAACTTATTGAACAACTTAGTTTGATCTTGAAATCACCAACGAGGTCTACTTATCTATTGTGTTGAATCTACCGACACATCATCTAATGGTCTAGCAACCTCTAGGTCTACTTTCTCCGTGTTACCTTAGTAGTAGCTAGTTTTACTGTCATTTTTCCATTTATTTTTGCTTAGACTTCTCAAACTTGAATTTTGCATTTTAAACAATTTCTTCTTTTAAAGTCCCAACTATTTGAATCTGTGTACTATCATTTTCCATAGTCATTGAATCAGTATCATAGATACGATCTCATTTCTCTTAGCTTGCATGTCCTCCTCCCTCGTTTTTTATGTACTAAAATTAAATACTAACTTAACCTATTCTCCCCCTAAAATTCTAAAACCGTAAAGGATTTGCGTTTTAGGATTTTAATAAGCGAAGAATAAAAATAAAATAAAACAAAATAAAATAAAAAGTAAAAGTAAAATAAAATCTACGTGTCGGACTAAGTACTGTCATCATTGGAAATCACATCACTTTTCTTTTTAACGCCATTGACCTCTAATAGATATAGAAAACGTGGTTTATCAAAGGCTTTTGTGTAGAGGTCAGCGCGTTGAAAATCCGTATTAATTTTAACAACATCGATTAAATATTTTCAAAACAATCACGTATAAAGTGATATTTAATGCCAATGTGTTTAGTCTTAGGATGTTGGACTGGATTTTTAGTTACGACTATAGCAGAAGAATTATCAACAAATATAGGAGTGTTAGAAAATTTCAAACCATAGTCCCGCATTTGCTGTTGAACCCAGATGATTTGAAAACAACAGCTTGCCGCAACAACATATTCAGCTTCACAAGTTGACAGTGCAACTGATGTCTGCTTCTTACATTGCTACGTGACTAATCTTCTCCCAAAGAAATGACATCCTGCTGATGTTGATTTGTAGTTCATTTTGCAACCGCCGTAATCCGAGTCACTATACACTGTAAGCTCGGAATCATCATCATGAGGATACCACAACCTGAGTGTTGGGGTACCCTTCAAATAACGAAATATCCGTTTGACTCCAATTAGATGGTTGACTTTTGGTTTCGCCTGATATCTTGAGCAGAGACAAGTTGCGCACATGATGTTAGGTCGTGAGATAGTGAGATACATGAGAGATCCAATCATGCCTCAGTACATGGTAGCATCAACCAGATCACCATTCTCGTCGGGCGCTATATCATGGTTTGTAGCAAATGGAGTCCAAGCAGCGGAAGCATTCTCCATATCAAATAGATTGAGAATATCGCCTACATACTTTGTCTGATGTAGAAATATCCCCTGTGGTGTCTGATCCACCTGTAACCTGAGAAAGAATTTCATCTCTCCCATGACACTCATCTCAAATTCAACCTTCATTACTGCTTCAAATTCTTTACATAAATCTTCATTCTTGGAACGAAAGATTATGTCATCAACATTGATCTGTAGAAGAAGTAAGTCACCATCCTTCTCTTTGATGAACAATGTACAATCAATCACTCCTCTTTGAAACCCGTATTTTACAAGATGAGTCAAGAGTTTCTCATACCAGGCTTTGGGGGCTTGATGAAGCCCGTATAGAGCCTTGTCCAGCTTGTAAACTCTGTCCCAATGATACGGATCCTCAAATCCCTTGGGTTGACTGACGTACAATGTTCTCAGATTTCACCATGAAGGAATGCACTTTTCATATCAAGCTGATAGACTTTAATTTTCATATACGATGCATAGGCTAGGAAGATACGGATGGCTTCCATTCTTGCCATGGGTGCATACACTTCGTTGTAATCGATTCCCTCGACTTGTCGAAATCCTTGAAATACAAGTCGAGCCTTATTGCTAATAATGACCCCTTGGTAATCCTTCTTGCATTTTAAAACCCATTTAGTGCCAATGACCTTAGCACCTTTAGGTCTGTCCACCAGAGTCCATACACCTAAATTCTTGAATTGAAGTAGTTCTTCTTGCATGGCACTCACCCAAGCCTCATCATTTAAGGCATCACGTACATATTTTGGCTCAAATTGAGACACAAAACATTGATAAGCACCATCGTGAAGGTAGCCTTTTTCCATGACTGAGGCATAATCAGCTGAATATAGCTGACTTCTTGTCTGTACTCCTGATTGTACATCTCCTATGACATTGTCTAGATGATGATAAACATTTAGACGAGATCCAGGAGTAATGGGTACAACTACCTCATTATCCAGATTGTGAACCACAGGTTCAATATCTGAGGCAGTGGGAGTATGGGGTTTCGAAGTGTCAGAGGCATCAATATCTGATGCATGTGTACTTGTAGTAGTTGGAACCTGTTCATCTTGATCCACTTGAATAGTTTCCAATTCTTCATCATCAGAAGATGAGTCACTTACTTCCAGTGCTCCCCTGAGTTACTAGAAGACTGGCCTTGGGAGCCGGATATTGTTGAGTCTAGGGGCGGTGTGTTTAAGACCTCATACATCATCTTGGTTGCTAACTCATCTTCAAAAGTGGAGAGAGGGATGTTGAAGGACTTAAAGAATCCATCATAATCGAAAAAGAAGGCGGGTCTTTTTCCAGCTGGGGGTGGTGTAGCTCTGAACGTCCATGTTACACCACACTTCTACTTGACCCGTTGAGTTATTGTAAACTCTCTTATTCGGTATGTTGTATCCTAGGAAAATTCCTTCTTCAACCTTCTCACTGAACTTTCCTTCCTGAGTTTTCTTCAAAAGGGTGCAAGGTGCACCAAATGGTTCGAGGTACTCTAGATTTGGCTTATGTCGTTGAAGTAGCTCGTAACATGTCTTACCATGACGTTTTACCACCAGGACTCGATTTAAAGTGTACATGCATTAGCAACTGCCTTATTCCAAAATTGGATGGGCAGTTTCGAGTCTGCTAGCATTTTCCTTGCTGTCTCTATCAAGCTGTGATTCTTTCTCTCATCAACTCCATTCATTTGTGGAGTGTAGGCAAAAGTGAACTGGTGCACAATTCCCTTTTCTTTGCAGAAAGCCTCCATCCACTAATTCTTGAACTCGGTACCATTGTCTGAGCGTACTTGTCTTACCTTTAGCTTGTATGGAATGAACTTTCTTTGCCTTATGAGACTTCTTAGTCTATTTGCCTTTCTTGCAGGCGACACAAAAATCCGGTAGTTGGAAGTTTTGACGTTTACTCCTTGCACTAGATCATTCTGGATCAAGTGGTTCATCTTTCGAGGATTGATGTGTCCTATTCTCCTATGCTAGGAGATTGAATCCTTCTCTGTAGCCTTGGACAAGAAGCATCGAACTTGATGATCCATTGTCGAGGCCTTTGAAAGATCCAAGACATAAAGGTCGTTATATCTTGAAGCTGACATTAAGACTTGGTCCTCCAGGATCACGTAGTCCTTTCTCAGAACATAGCTTTTCTTGTTGTCGAATACTACTTTAAATCCTTTGTTACAGATTTAGGAGACAGAAAGCAAATTATTTTGAAGTTGTTGAATATAGTTTACCTTGTCAAACTTCACTTTTTGATTCCCCACTTCCCCTTGAGCTTTGATGTAACCTCCTTTGTTTCCAGCAAATGAAACATGACCTCCTTTTATTTGTTTGACGTTTGACAGGAGTGCCAGGTTCCTAGTCATGTGCCTAGATGATCCACTATCTATGATCCAGGTATTTGTGGCAGCACTATAACGAACACCCTGCACATTCGAAGGAAATCATTAGTTAAGGTTAGGGACCCAAGCCTTAATCGGCTTGGGTGTCCAAGAGGCATCACACATCATAAATTCCACCCATTGTCCATTTGAGGGTGAGGGAAGATCATTCATCTTCTTGTTCTCATTACTAGACATTGAACTAGACTTTTCTTTCCATAAGCCAGTTCGTGTAAGGCCTGTTTGTGATAAACAGACGATTGGCTTATGGTTTGAACTTTATGTTCACTAACTCTTCTTGGTGGGTTATAGAACTCCTTTTAGAAGAACTGGGTTTAGGATCATGAAGTTCAACTTTCTTCCTAGGTGTCTAATAGTAAGGACAGTTAGACGTGATGTGTCCATACTTTCTACAGTTGTAGCAAGATCTACTTTTGACATGCTGGTATGGCTATTTCTGTGGAGAAGTGTGCGACACTCATGTGACTTTGACTTGGTTGGGTTTTCTCATTTCTCGTTTAGATGTTTTATCTTGTTTAATAAAATTAATTGTTGAACCTTCTTAACATCTTTACTCTTTTGTTTATTCGGACTTAGACATGATGCCCGTGTTTGGTTAACTTGTTAGTCTTTTTGGGTTCTGAAGTAGACATATTTGAACCAGACTTTACCTTAACCTTCTCAATTTGTTCATCCAGATTAACAATAGGCATTTTACCTTTTGACTTTAAAGTGGTCTCCTTTTGTTTAGTGACAGATTCAATGGGTTTATTTGTGGAATCTGGATCACTTACAAGAGGAGTGGACACGACATGATCCTTGATTGGGTTGTTATTAATTGGTTTGCATTTAGCATTCAACAAGGTCTCATGTGGTGGTGGAACCACTTTGTAATCCAACCCCTCCCCATTGTTTCTTTCTCTCACTAAGTGCTGGACTATGTGAGAAGAACTAGTCCAACTGTGTAGTTTTTGTTTTAATGAGTTTACTTCCACTGCCAAAACTGCTTTTTGTTTCTTGGTTTCTTCTAGTGAGTTTAAATAGAACTTAATGACATTATCTTGGTTAAAGGCCACAACTTCCATTTCCCTAAGTTGTTTATTTGACAGTTCTATTTTCTCTTTATAACTGTGCTTATTATGTTTTAAAATCTTGTTTGCTTCTGTGCATAGTTGTAAATAATTTACTAAGCTATCATTGTGATCTAATAACCGAGAAAATTTTAAGTCTATGCTTTCTCTAAATTTATTACATTCAATACAAGCATGACTATCAAACAATTGGTCTTTGGTACATACCTGAGCAGATTCGGTTGAATTAGCCATCATTGCAGAGTCTGACTCTTCTTGTGCTGGTGATTCTGAACATTTGTTGCTTGAACCCTCTTCATGATATTGTCATATGTAGTGTGTCCGTCGCTTGTCGAATAGTCTAGGCTTAATGTAATACACCTGATATGTTGTAAACACATGAAACTGGGTCATTTGCAGGGGCATATGCGAATGAGACTTAGTCGTACGATTGAGCCATGCTAATGGACCAGTCGTGCGACTGAGAGATGCAATTGGGCCATTTGTAAGACTGAACCATAAGTATGGTCTAGTCGTACGATTGAACTATACGCATGGCCCAATCGTACGAATGGGCCCAGTCGCATCTGATATGCGCTGAGGCCTATAAATACCAGTTTCATTGTGTAGAGAGATTAAGGATTGTGCCTGGGGCCTAGGTGCTGCCGGATGAGAGGGGAGATCATGCTCGATCTCCCCTTGCCAAGAGTCTTGATTCTTATGTTGTAATGAGCTTGTAGTCATTAGGTTTAATCAATGAAACCATTTTATTATAGTTTGTGTTTATTGTTTGTCTCTTGGTTTTGGTTTAGTTTTCCTTCCGTCAAGAACACGCTCGGATGTCCACCGATCCAGGGCCTTCAAAAGTGGTATCAGAGCTTTGGCTCTTAATTTGCATGTGATTCAATTGATTTTGATATAAAAATCGCGTTTTTCACTCAAAAACGTAATCTTTTTGTGTCAAACAGTGTTTTTGATGTCTCCAGGTCAAAAAGTTAACGTTTTTCTGGCATACGATAATTAGGGTTAGTGAAAAATTCGTGTTTTTGCGTCAAAGTATTCAAAACCTTCGTTTTTTCAAAAACAGCAGCCTCCAGTCGCACGATTGACTCAATCGCATGACTGAACCCACTCACACCACTCATACGCATGATTGGCTCAGTTGTGCATCCATTCGTACGACTGAAGATCTGTGTTCGCATTGTTCTTCCGCACCTGTCCAGTCGCATGATTGAACCATCCGCATTGTTCAATCGCACGAATAGTCCAATCGCATTCTTTTATTCTCACAAGTACAAAAGTTTGTTCTAAAATCAAAAGTTAATAGTAATGGAAGATCAGTATTCAGCATTCATCGCAGGTAGAGATTCACGGATCCAGAATCTATTGCTTCTGGAAAATGAAGTGGGAAATCACATAAGCCCTCTAAGCTTAACGTTAGATGATTACCCACAATGGAAGCAAAGGTTCGAGATCTACCTAAATGGTGTAGACCCAAATCTGTGGGAATCAATAGGTGCAGATGGAGTTAAACTTACCTTAGGAGGGATGACTAACAGTCAAAAGGTAAAGTACAATGCAGAGAAGAAGGTGTACGCTCTGTTAACTCAGTCCATTCCTAAGGATATATTCCATCATTTTTCTGAAAACAAGCAAGCAAAAAAGCTATGGGATGATCTGGAAAAGCGGTATGATGGGAATGCATCTCTAAAAGCTCTAAAGGCTAAAGCTTTGAAGAAGGAATTCGATAACTTCTCGTCAATGGGTAAGGAGAGTCTGGATGACGTTATCGACCGCTTCTACCACTTAATGAGTGAGCTGCACACTCATGGGGTTGTTATGTCCATGGAAGACAAGGTGTTGAATTTCGCAGATGGATTGCCAGAAAAGTGGGTTTCTTTTGTGTCAAACCTCAGACAGAATGATATGCTGGCGAAGTTGTATATCAACAATTTCATTCTGAAGCTAAGAGAGGAAGAGTTAAGGATGAAGTATAGGTCTCAAAAGTCATCATATGATCAGAACCCATCACTTTACAACTCAACTCCTCAAGCAAAAACGTTTGGAGCACCACTCCAAACGACGTTTGTGTCAAGTTCAGCCACTCCGTCTCAAGCAACTACTGTAGGATCTGACACGTCAGGGTCGTCTTGCACCCAATACATAGCACATGAAGCCAATGCTACAAGCATAAAACATACACATAACCATAAATCAAGTGTGCGTTACATTAAGCCTAGACTATTCAACAAGCGACAGACACACTATATATGACAATATATACACACGTATAGCCACTATGCGGGCGCATGGCCTCATTGGCGCATGGGAACACTTAGGCGCATGGGAAAATTTTTGGCTCATGAGCACTATGCAGACGCATGGCTGACACTTAGTCATCTGGGCAACATTCTAGGCACATGGGCACTATGTAGGTGCATGGGCCTGACTTAGGCACATGGCCAGCTAGGCCCATGGGAACACTTAAGTCTTTTAGGCATATCCTAGGCGCATGGATACTATTTGGGTGCATGGATTTCAAGGTCATGGGGACTAAGGCACATGGACAACTACCTTTTAACTAACATCAAAATCAGTCCCCAATTCATCATTCTAACATGTTCAAATCTGATTCTATCATGCCAAACATCAAAACCAAGCATAAAACATACACATAACCATAAATCATCCCAACATACACTCATCCGCATACATATTCACATAAACATACTAGTACACACACCCACATATACAAAACTTTTTAAAATGTAATTCCAACCATAAATTCAATTGAAACTTGCAAAAGTGGGGTTCTAGAACTCTCCTCTTGTAACTTTTTGGTATGACTTCTTGACACTCGAATGCACTTGGAGTTCAAACACCTATAACCCACCAAAAACACATAACCGAACACCCCAAAGCACATAAACACAAACCCAAGACTAAAAATTAGTCAAGAACACTTCAAAACATAGCTTCAATTCGACCTTCTTCATGTTCTTCTTGAAGGGGTTTGTTGGACCATTTACAACTTGTTTAACCATTTAAACATATGAAATGCAGCGGAATATACTACTTTAAACATGTTAAAGTTTCTGAAAATTACCATTTCATGTGAAAACCAACAAACCCATAGACAAAAGGATCTTTATTATGTGAAAAGCAAGCATACAATATGAACAAGAACACCCAAAAACATGACATTATCATACCATAATACTACCTTTCCGGATGCTATCAAAAATGACCAAAGAGAAGGCAGAAATGAGTCTGAAAAGGGCCAAGACTTCAAGGGTAGAAGTCCTCAAGTGTCCATACCCACAAGCCTCTAAGCAAACATCATGGTTGCTAGGATTTCAAGCACCAAAAACGCCCAAAGGCCTGCCGAAAACCGTTTTCAGCCGTGAGAACTTTAGGAGAAGAGAGGAAATCCTTTTTCCTTTCTTGCACAAATGAAGGAGCATAACTTGAGTCATGAGAGGACCCAAGAAACGACCAAAAGGAGTTCTAAAACACCTTCTTCAGCTGTGAAAATAGAGAGCATATGGAGTTTTTCTCTAGAAGTTCATTTGTGCAAATGAGATAGAGATAGGATGTTGAGACTTGCACTCAATCACTATCATAATGAGTGTACCTTTTTCAAGACAAATGGGGAAGGCCATACAACCTAAAGGGGCCGAAAATCTAGATTCAAAACCACATTCCCTCCCATTTGAATTACTTTGTAACACATTAGAAGTGGTGAGGTCATGTTACATATTTAAAAAGGTGTGTACAAGTTATATAACTAAGCCTTTTAGTTAAATAACATAAGTATACATTATAATGTGATTAGTTAATTGATAAGATATATAATTAACCTTTTAATTATATAACTCATACAATCTAAAATAATTAAAACAACTAACACATTAAGATTTTAACGTGTTATATAATAAAACCCTTTTGATTATATAACATAAGTACACATATTGTTTGTTGTTATTTAACCATTTAAATAACAATGTAAAGAATAATAACTCATGAACAAATTATCCGTATAATTTGTTCTCTCTCATTTCTTTAAATTAGAAAACCCATTTTCTAATTAGGTGCATATATTAATTGCATGATCATATCATCAATCAAATATTTATAGGTGTTTGCTAAGCTTGTTATTGGGCATGACCCGACTTGGATCATGACATACTAACCACATCAATGTTCTATGTGTCTTGGGCATATAGGATCCAACAATTTCCCACTTGCACAAGATTCATAGAGGATTGATGCAAGCAGTAAATACCGCCTAACAACGGTTTACTACCCTTAATACGCATGACTTAAAAGCCATTCAATAACATCATCCCTTTCAAGTTCCAAACTTGAAATGATTTAGGTGAATCGATCATCTATCCTTTTGTTACAGATGTCCTGTTAAATCCAAGGACACATAATGATCATTCCTTGTTGATTTAACTTAATCAGGCCCTAGACATCTTGCTCTCAACGAATAAGAGGAACAAATCCCATCTTGACTGCATATGTTTCTCACAATCACCTTGTGTCACACCTGAACATAGCCTTATGTATTGTCTATTATTTCAGAACAGTGAAGAACTAACTCAAGGTATAACATTTGGTGAATATCAAAACCCAATATGCATCTCAGGTCTGAGGATACTAAATGATATCCGCCTTTACTCAAAATACTTATGCTCAGTCAAAGAGATTCTATGTAGTAAAATTTGAGACGCGGGTCAGTCCAATATTTGAATCCCACAAATATCTATGAACCTTGGTAGAAACAATTGCTCTATATTCATACCTTATGAATATCTACCAATCCATGTTCATAATAGTCTTACATTCATATTTGTTCCCACAAATATGACCGACTATGGACATTTAAAATAATAAACATATTCATGGATGTAAACATGCTAAAAAGGAACATAACTCAAATATATAAAAGAGTTAAATATTACAATTGTTCCATATTTTATATGCTAAACAGATCAATTCCAATCACTAGAATATCGAAGTCCTAAGGCACAAGTATGACCCTCATACTTTGCCCTCACAAGGAGCTTCATGAGTGGATCCGCAATGTTTTGATCTTTACGAACTTTATGAATACATATTTTTGGCCTTTTTCAACTCCATCCCTTATGATGTTGAATCTCCGCTCAAGGTGTTTAGTCTTTTGATGAGTACGGAGTTCCTTGATTTGAGCAATCGCACCCATGTAATTACCAAAGATTTCTAGGGGTCTTGAATGGTAGAGACCACCCCTAGATAAGCAATGGACAAACTTATCCATGCAGCTTACCAAGTGCCAATGAAGCGGCTATGTATTCGGATTTTGTAGTGAACAATGCTACCGTGTCCTACTTTGAACCTTTCAAGGACACTTCTCCTCCATTCATAATGGAAGTATACCCCGATTGTGATCAAGAATCATCTCGATCAATTTTGGAAGCCTGCATCCGTGTAACCCTTTACAACGACTTCCTCTTCAACAGATCCTTATATTAGAAACATATCCTTAGTCCTACTAAGGTATTTCAATATACTTTTAACAGCCATCTAATTGATAAGATATATAATTAACCTTTTAATTATATAACTCATACAATCTAAAATAATTAAAACAACTAACACATTAAGATGTTAACATGTTATATAATAAAACCCTTTTGATTATATAACATAAGTACACATATTATTTGTTGTTATTTAACCATTTAAATAACAATGTAAATAATAATAATTCATGAACAAATTATCCATATAATTTGTTCTATCTCTCATTTCTTTAAATTAGAAAACCCATTTTCTAATTAGGTGCATATATTTAATTGCATGATCATATCATCAATCAAATATTTATTGGTGTTTGCTAAGCTTGTTATTGGGTATGACCCGACTTAGATCATGACGTACTAACCACATCAATGTTCTATGTGTCTTGGGCATACAGGATCCAACACTTCTCTCTAAAACCATAAATTCTCCACTTTCTTTCTCTAGAAACCGTATGAAAAGGTTGATGGTATAGGAGTGTGGGCGGCCATGCTCCTTTTGTACCAAATATTATTTACATTTTGTTCTTGTACACTTTTAACTCCTCAATTTGGGTTTTTATTACTTTTCTTTCTGTTTCTTCACCTTTTCTTTCTTTTAAATTTTCTGGGTGTTACAAGTCCACCTCCCTTAGATAGGTTTTGTCCCTGAAACCTGTTATTCCTCAAATAGGTGTGGCTAATGCTGTCTCATCTCTTCTTCAGTCTCCCACGTAGACTTAGATCCCTTTTTATGCTTTCACTATACTCGCACCAAGGGAACCACTTTATTTTGTAGCCTTTTTTCCTTTCGATCAATCATTGTCAGTGGTTGCTCCACATAATTGAGCCGCTCATCTACCTCAATGTCCTCCATTGGTACGACTATACTTCATCAGGTAAGCACTTCCTCAGGTGAGATACATGGAATGTCAGGTGAATTTACTTAACTCATTGGGCAGTTCCAACCTATAGGCCACCTCTCCTACACGAGTAATGATTCAAAAATGCCATATGTACCTCGGGCTCAAATTACCTCGCTTCTTAAACCGAATGAGACCCTTAAGGTGAGACCTTCAACATAACCATATCACCCACCTTGAACTCAATCGGTTTACGTCTCTTGTCAGCGTACGGCTTTTGCCTATCTTTGGCTGCCTTCATAAAGGCCTTGATCTTTTCTAGTTTCTTAGTTATAGCCTCAATCACTTCAATGCTCCTAAACTCCTTCTAAAAAATATCAACCCAACATACGTACGTTCTACATCTCCTATCGCATAGCATCTCAAAAGGGGGCATACCAATGCCGGCATGATAACTATTATTGTATGAGAATTCGGCTATTGGTAAGTGATCATCCCAACTTCCTCCAAAGTCAATGACACATGACCGAAGCATATCCCTTTGAGTCTGAACGGTTCTCTCTGAATGACTATCTGTCTGAGGATGAAAAGCCATGCTAATGTGTAACCTTGTCCCCATCGCATCATGAAATCTCTTCCAAAAATTGGAGGTAAACCGAGTGTCACGGTTAGACGCAATAGACACCGATACACCATGACGAGTTACAATCTACTTGATAAACAAATCTACCAACCTCTCGGATGAATACGCCTCATGGATTGGTAGGAAGTGAGTACTCTTCGTTAAACGGTCAACTATCACCCATATAGAAGTACCCCCTTGCGGTACGTGGTAGCTTCGTAATAAAATCCATGGTGATGTGCTCCCACTTCCACTCAGGTATATCCAAAGGTTGGATCATCCTGTACGGCTTTTGATGCTCCGCCTTCACTTGCAAACAAGTAAGGCCCTTACTCACGTACTCTGCTACATTGCGCTTCATACCCAGCTACCAATAATGTTTCTTCTTATCATGGTACATCTTTTTAGCACTAGGATGAATAGAGTATCGAGTCATGTGAGCCTCATCCATGATCTTTTCACATAGATCCCCATAACAAGGAACCCATATTCGTCCAAATTGGGTTCTAACACCGAGAGTGTTTTCATCTAATTCTGCAACTAGACCTGTCATCATTTCGGAGTTAAGGTGATCTTCTTTCAACTCCTCGTCTTGAAACTGCTTGACCTACTTCATCACATCTGAGGTCATAACCAATTGATAAGCCTTCACCCAAATTGGTTCAGGCCTCTCCTTTCAACTAAGGGCATCTGCCACTATGTTGGCCTTGTCCGGATGGTAATAGATGTCACAATCATAATCCTTTATGAGTTACAACCATCGCCTCTACCTCTTATTCAAATCTTTCTGCTCAAACAAGTACTTCAAGCTCTTGTGGTTAGTGAGATAGTGCACTTCATCCTGTATAGGTAGTGCCTCCAAATCTTTAAAGCAAAGACCACAACTGCAAGCTCCAAATCATGTGTAGGGTAATTAACCTCATGAACCTTCAACTATTGGGATACGTTGGTTATAACCTTTCCTCCCTGCATCAACATGCAACCCAATCCTGAATAAGAAACATTTGAATAGACCACCAAATCCTTGCTTCCTTCGGGTAATGAAAAGACAGGAGATTGAGTCAACCTTGTCTTTAACTCTTTAAAAGCATTCTTGTCATGACCTGGTATTTGAACAAAATACCTAATGATTAACGTGTAAACCATACCAAATAATGCGGAATCCTATTTGATTGGCGATCCAATCAGTGAGAACACACGTAGAATCAATAAAGTATTGAATCAAACGTTTAGAATCGATCTACAGCGTTCTATGAACTTGGAGTATCAACTTGGAGATTTCTAGACGGCTAGGGTACGTCTGGAATCGAAAATAGAATCAATTCTCTCGTTTTTCCACGAATTGGGTTGTATTTATAGGTTAGTATTGTTCATTCGTGCGACTGAACCATTAGTATAATTCAGTCGTGCGATTGAACCATACGGTTGATTCATCCGCACGACTGAGTGTTTAGTCATGCGACTGAGTCATTTGTACGAAGTTATTCATGTGTATGGACTATTTAGGCGCATGGACACTTAGTCGCATGGCCATTCGGACGCATGATCACTGTTGGGACGCATGGTCCAGTCAGACGCATGAGAACTTCACTTCACCAAGTTTGAGTGTATTTAACATTATAACATTATGCATGACACTTCAAATAGTCACAAACCTAATTAACCAATTCAACATCAACTCATTAATGAACTATTAAATGTTATAAATACCAGACAATCAATATCATTTCATTAATCATTCGAACCATTACATCCGAAATAGACAAACAAGATCTATTACATTCATAACATGATCTAGGGACATATATGTACCAACAAACTCCCCCTTGGACCTAGATCTCTCTAGTGTCTTGTTGTCTTCATTACCTCCTTAAACTTCTTGTACTTATCCTCTTTTGTAACTCCCGCATGAATCTCAAATGCAAAACAGAGTCTTATAACATTTTGGAACTGGAGGGCTTGTACTATGTCCTACGTATCATAGAATAGTGGCCACTTGTACAGAGTGTAGACATCATTTGCTGACAAGTTGGTGAGCCACATTGGGTCAAATACCCTGATGGTATCTATTTGGCCCTCTTTGTTTAGGACTATGACCGCTTCTCCTATCCTCCAATCATAGTACCACCACTTAAAGTGTGGAGTGAAGTCCTGTGGCATTTCCCTGAGTGGGATTCTTGACATCATGCATGGAGGACTCCACTTCAACACTATCTTTGGCTTTCCAGTAATGGAATCAACTTCAGATCTTCTGATGTATCTTGTAGGCTGTTGGGGTCTGAAGTTAACCCACCTGGTGTGGTACTCCTTTCTTAGGGCAGCCTCAACCAGCCTGACATCTTTCTCGTGTCAGCATACAACAACTTCAGTTTGGCCAGCTGGTTGAGCTCAAAACCTGGTAGAGTCTTTAGATCATATGAAAATCTAAAATACTCTATGCCCTTCTCCCTCTTAACTGTATAAACGTTAAGGTCATCAAAATATGCCCATGCTATATCCTGCCTGACACCTTATGATGTTTCTTGACTCTGTAGAGTTTGGTGTAGGCGTCATGTTTAGGTGCAGCTCGTTGGGCTCTAACTTCTTCAAAACATGCAGCCCACTCAGCCTTTCGGATATCAACATCATCATTTGAGGCTTGGGCCGTTTCTTCTGTCTTCTCAGACTCCTGCTCCATTTTGTCTAACACCTCAAACATATCACTGATAAGGGATTCACCCAGATTGGGGACACATTTCTCTCATTGTCAGCATACTGAGGGTAGTGCTCTGCAGTGACATCTTCTATCTCTATTTCATCAACGTCGTTGAGCTCTTTGTCACTTGTCGAGTGGCACGTTGGAGCATCCTTTACAATCTCATCGGGATTTAGCTTGAAGATCTCAGCTAGTTGCTCATTTGATAGATCATGAATTATTTCCCCTTCTTCAGGGGTATAACTCACCGACCTTCTAACGATCCCTTGCAGATCAAGAATCATAGTTAGCTGAGTCTTGATCTGCTGAAGGGGAGCAACATCAAACTCATCCCTCTGATAGTTTGGATCTGTTTGATATAAACATGTAGTACATCAACCATTAGCTAATAATCAAAACAGAAAAGCATTAATCTTAACATAACCATTAAATACATGATTCAAATACAAAAGTAATTAATACATAGACATCTAATTATTACTTTTGTCTTGGATTACTGGGTCATCACTTGGTGGAGCAGAGGAGTAAGCTTTTTGGTCTTGATTCTTCTTAGACCTCCTTTCTTGACCTTGAGCAGAGGTAGATGCAGCTGCATCACCTCCTTCTTCATCATCATCCTCATTCCTCTCCTCTGTCCTCTCGTCCTCAATCCTCTTATCATCCTCAGTCTCATCATCATCATCTTCATCATCATCATCACCATCATCACCATCTCCCTCTTTAATCTTCAGAGGCTCATCTTTAGATCTCTTAAGTTTGAGTATGATGGTCTTCTTAGCATTCTCCAACTCCTCAATCTTCTTAGCAGAAGTGACTCTATGCTCTTGGAGTTAGGCGATCTCATGGCTCTGAGCAGCCATTTGTTGGGCCTGCTCCTGATCAGCCGAGCCTGCTCCGAGATCTGGTGTGACTACGCAGCTGTGAGATCTACAAGCTGTCGGATCTGTGCAGTCTTCTCTTCATCAGCAGCTAACAGTCGCATCACCATACGGTTTAGCACTGAAAGCTGGTCCTCTACCCCAAATTGAGGTAGATGAGATCCATATACATGTGTGGGATGAGATGAGGGTCCTGCTTGGTGGCTAGTAGTGGTGGTGGTGGCTTTGATGAAAATGGGGTTGGGTCTGTGAGATAGTGGAGGTGATATAGGAGTGAATGATATGGTGGTGGTTGGCATATGTTCAGTGGTGGGAGGTGTGGTGGTGGTTGTTGTGGTGGCTGTGGTGGTGGATGGTGTGGCTGTAGAAGGGGTAGTGGTGGGGTAGATGTAGTGGCTATGGTGGAGAGGAAGGTCAGTCTTCTCCTCTTCTTCTTCTGGCCATGGGGCTGAGCCATCCGTTTCTTCCTCGATCCAGTCGAGGTGGATGCTCCCCCTAGAACACGGCTAGTAGACTCAGGAGCATAGCTGGGATCTGCAGTCGTCTCTCCCGAATCTCTGGGGCGTTCACCAACCGCCCGGAGTCCATACTCTGTGGGAACAACCTTGCTTCCCACAGTCCTAGTCAATGGCTCCTCGTCTGACTCTTCTTCCTCCTCACCAGGTATAAAGTCCTGGTGGAACCCGACTGACTCAGCTATGTCTCCCATGGGGGCAGATACTGGAGGTATAACGTCTGTAGTTGCGCCCCTCGGTGGAATGGGCATGTCATCTCCAGCATCCCCACCGTCATCATCATCAGAGTCATCGGCAGGTAAAGCAATCTGCTCAACATCAGAATCACTGTCGTCGTGGGCGCCACTTCCTCCTAGCTGGCACCACATAGTTTTCACGGGCCAGATGCCCAAACAATCTCCTAACAGGGGGTTTCACCCCTTCATCCGCCCAAGGTGGTATCATCCATCACCTCAAGCACTACAACATCATCCTTCTCCTTTGGCAGGGAGGGGAGCTTCTGGTCTATGATCATTTGCATAAATCGGGGGTACATGCAGAAGCCCTCCTTCCCTTTCCCCTCAATGTTCTCCACCAAGTAGGTGAAGATCATCCTGGAGAAGCTGAACGGATGGTTCAGCACCAACGCAACAAAAGCGTTCTGGATCTGGTCAGACAACTCATCAAAGCCTCCCTTTCTGGATGCTATGCATTTCAGCAATACGTGAGCAAGGTACTTGAGCTGGGGACAGAGGTTGCTCTTGTTGAGCACCCCAGCATTGATGTCCCCAGCGTACTTGGCTCGAAGAAAACATCCTCTGACAGTAAGGGGGTGTAATTTAGTGGGACAGTCAGCATCGTCCCCCAACTGTAACACGGTCCTTAGATCCTCCTCTGTGATAGCTATAGCCTCTCCAAAGATAGTACCTCTGATACAGTGAGGCTCAGAGGATCGATCAACAACCGCACCTTCCCAGAAGGCCTGCTGAATAGACCGATAAGGTGTACATGGAGCAGATATAGCGTGTGCAATCCTCGATCTCCTTAGGAAGGTTATAATGCCCAAGAAGTCTGAAGCATTTCTGGATGTGAGATCTAGATGAACACAATATTGTGCTTCGTACTCATAGTCCAACGGCTGGCCATTTGTTACACAAGGAAAGTAAACATTAGTACCCATTGGTTAAGAATGTCATGAAACACTCGGACTTGAACACAATTCTTTTCTGTCATGCGAATGAGGCTGGGCGACTGGGATTCAGTCGTGCGAATGACTCCATACGTACTACTGAGTGTGCGACTGGACTCATGTATATGTAGCCTCATGCGGTTACACCAGTCATGTGTCTGAACTCATACGCATAGTTCAGTCGTGTGGTTACGCTATTCGCACTCTTCAGTCGTGCGACTGAAGCTCATCAACCTGTCCATTCGCATGTCTTTCTGTCCGCTCAATTCAAATTCAATTTTTCACCAATTTTGAGTTTTAAGCTTCGTGTTCTGGTTCCTTAGACTCGTAATTCATTCGTTTAACACCTAAAACCTTTAATTTCATTTGTTTACGTCGTTTAGTTAGGTTATTTTGCCACACAAGACACGGTTTTTCTAACGAAGTCGATCGATTGTCCAGATTTAGAGTCAAATTGAATGATTTGATAATGTTTCTGCACCGCAAATTACCTGTAGAGTCAATGCAAATGGTCAGTATGCGAGAATCGAGGGTTTATAGTGATCAATGAATTTGGGCAGCGTAAGGTTAGTCGTGCGATTTAGGGTAAATTTGAGAGTGGTGAGTCTCTGCGACCGACTCACTCTCTATTTATACTAACCCTAAATTCAATCGTACGACTGGGCTCATACGCACGTTTCATTCGGCGAATGTGCCTCAGTCGTGCGATTGATTCAGTCGCCCCATTCAGTCGTCTCATTCAGTCGTCCGACTGGAGTTCAGTCATGCGACTTACCCATTCGTTCACTCTTAAACATCCGACTGGGTCAATCGTATGGGCCATTCGGTTGAATGGTCCATACTTATTGTCCATTTGTACGAATGGCTCCCATTCGTATGATAAGTCCATACTAAAGGTCCATTCGTGCGAATGGGTCATACTTATGAAATTTTCTGCATTTCTTACCATTTACATTTAAACCCTTTTCAAACTATAGTATAAACATTATAATCATTTGATCATCTCAGACATGATCCTTTTAGGTGAGTGAATCCCATACTGATTTTCATGATATAGTCCAACGAACAAACAAGCTAAAATGACTAACTAACTAGAAACTTAACTAAATACAACAATAAACACTTTTTTTGACTTTTTGTGAGAGACAAATCCTAAGATAGACATCTCTACAGGACTTGGTTCCAGAATAGGCAGCTTCAACTAAGTTTGACCACACCTGGACCAATTCAATTTGAATCATACAGGCAAGTCAAATCATTTGGGACTAGTTATCGAAACTTTTGATGCTCACTTCTTGTTTTCATCCAGAGTCTGTAGGCATTTTAGGAAATCACATGGTACTATTAAATTCCCACATTGATTTGAACTTTCAAGAATTGCAGCCACAATGATTGTCAATATATTTGTCCTCTAAGTTCTACACAGACTTTAGACACAAACTGGTGATAGTTTGGTTAATATTTCAACTAACATTTGTGGATACACTTATATGGTAATCAACATTCCTCAGGAGCTTTTGAGTGGTCTACGGGTATTTTTACAAGAAGAGACTATTCTTAGAGCTTTCACAGAGAAGCCAATCCTCAGGTCAGTGCCATCGCACAACAGAGAGGCGGCAAACAACAATGAAGTCTAGAATATCTAGGTTATGCTTATCCTCAGGTCAGTGCCATCGCACAGCAGAGAGGCACACAACCTATCTTCTTGTTAAAGCAGCTAATTTTCTTTTGTACAGAATGCACCAACAACATATCATTAGCTTGATTGCATTTGTCTTTCATTTTTTCGTGCTTTGCTCTAATTTTGGTCATCCGCACACATTTGTCGCGTTACATGCTCATTACCCTTATGGAATATTGTTGATTGTGTTAACCAGTGATAAGATGGCAGCCCACAGTCAGTTGAACAGCTTAGTTTGATCTTAAAATCACCAGTCAGGTCTACTCGCCATTGTGTTGAATCTACCGACATATCATTTGTGGTCTAGCAACCTCTAGGTCTACTTTCTTTGTGTTACCTTAGTAGTTACCAGTTTTTCTATCATCTTCCCTTTTATATGGCTTAGACTACACAGACTTATACTTTGAATTTTGCATCTTTTCTAAATTAAATTTTAAAGTCCCTTTTGATTTGTTCCTGTGTACTATCATTGTCCAAAAGGTTTGAATCGGTATCACAGATACGATCTACCTATATCAGCTGTCTACTCCTCCCTCGTTTTTTTTAATGTTACTAGCTGACCTACTCTCCCCTTAAAATTCTAAAATCATACTGGATTGAATTATTTTAGGATTTTAACAGACAGCTAAATAACATGAATTTAATTTAAACAGAATAAAATCAATAAGGAAAAATGAAAAAAATGTAACTACAATGCATCGGACTACACATGATCATCATCAGGAATAACATCACTTTTCTTTTTTAACGCCATTGACCTCTAACAAATATAGAAAATTTGGTTTATCAAAGCTTTTGTATAGAGGTCAGCGCGTTGAAAATCAGTATTAATTTTTACCACATCTATTAAGTTCTTTTCAAAACAGTCTCTTATGAAATGGTATTTATACCGATGTGTTTGGTCTTTGGATGTTGTACCGGATTTTTAGTTACTGCAATTGCAGCAGAGTTATCAACAAAGATAGGAGTAGAAGAAAACTTTAAACCGTAATCTCGCATTTGCTGTTGAATCCAGATGATTTGTGAATAGCAACTTGCAGCAGCAACGTATTCGGCTTCACAGGTTGACAATGCAACCGAGGTCTGCTTCTTACACTTCCAGGTAACTAATCTCCTCCCAAAGAATTGACACCCTGCTGATGTAGACTTGTAGTTCATATTGCAGCCCCCGTAATCCGAGTCACTATACGCTATGAGCTCAAAGTCATCATCATGAGGATACCACAACCCAAGTGTGGGTGTACCCTTCAGATAACGAAATATCCTTTTGACGATCGGCTTAGCCTGATATCTAGAACATAAACATGTAGCATACATGATATCAGGTCTTGAGCAGTGAGATACATGAGGGATCCAATCATTCCTCGGTACATTGTGGCATCTACCAGATCTCCATTTTCATCAGGTGCTATATCATGATTTGTAGCAAGTGGAGTCCCAGCTATAGAAGCATGCTCCATGTCAAACCGACTGAGAATGTCTCCCACATACTTGGTCTGATGTAGAAGATCCCATTTGGTGTCTGATCCACCTGTAACCCGAGAAAGAATTTCATCTCCCCCATAGCACTCATTTCAAACTCTTTCTTCATAACTGCTTCAAACTCTTTGCATAATTCTTCGTTCTTTGAACCGAAGATTATGTCATCGACATAGATTTGTACTAGCAGTAGGTCTCCATCTTTTTCTTTGATGAACAGTGTGCAGTCAATAACTCCCCTGCGAAAGCCGTGTTTCACAAGATGAGTTGAGAGTTTCTCATACCAGGCCCTAGGAGCTTGATGAAGCCCGTATAAGGCCTTGTCGAGTTTGTAAACTCTGTCCTGATGATAAGGATCTTCAAATCCCTCAGGTTGACTGACATACACTGTCTCTCTAATTTCCCCATGAAGGAATGCACTCTTCACATCTAATTGATAGACTTTAATCTTCATATACGATGCATAGGCAAGGAAGATACGGATGGCTTCCATCCTCACGGGTGCAAACACTTCATTGTAGTCAATCCCCTCGACTTGGCAAAATCCCTGAACAACCAGTCGAGCCTTGTTCCTGATAATGACCCCTTGGTCATCCTTCTTGCATTTCAAGACCCATTTGGTGCCAATGACCTTAGCACCTTTAGGTCTATCTACCAGAGTCCATACTCCTAACTTCTTGAACTGAAGAAGTTCTTCTTGCATGGCACTCACCCATGCCTCATCGTTTAGTGCATCACTGGCGTATTTTGGCTCAAACTGCGAGACAAAACACCGATAAGCACCATCATGAATGTATCCCTTTTCCATAACAGAGGCATAATCAGCTGAGTACAGCTGATTTCGGGTTTGTACTCCTGATCTAACATCCCCAATGACATTGTCTAAGGGATGATAGACGTTTAGACGTGATCCTGGAGTAGTAGGAACAACTACCTCAGAGCCAAGATGATGAACATTTGGTTCTGCATCTGAGGTAGAAGGAGTTTGAGGTTCCAAGTCGAAGGTGCATCACTGTTAGATGCTTGTGGACTTTCAAGAACTGGAACCTGTTCCTCCTGACTGTTTTGTTCATCTTCTTCAGCTTTATCTTCAGAGGAGGAGTCACTGTCGTCGACTACTCCCCCTAATTGAGTAGATGATTCTCCCTGTGAACTCGATGATGTTGAATCAAGAGATGGTGTATTCAAGATATCATTCATCATTCGAGTAGCTAACTCATCATCAGAAGGATAGATAGGGATGTTGAAGGACTTAAAGAATCCATCATAGTCGAAAAAGTAGGCGGGTCCTTTGCCAGTAGGTGGTGTGGTATATCTCTGAACATCAACATTACACCACACTTCTACTAAACCCATTGAGTTGTTGTAAACTCTCTTGTTCGGTATGTTGTATCCTAGGAAGATTCCTTCATCAGTCTTCTCGCTAAATTTTCCTTCTTGAGTTTTCTTCAGAAGTGTACACGGCGTGCCAAATGGTTCGAGATACTCCAGATTCGGTTTACGTCGTTGTAGTAGCTCGTAACATGTCTTTCCGTGGCGCTTGACTATCAGAACTCGATTCAGTGTATAACACGCATTAGCCACTGCCTCATTCCAGAATTGATAGGCAGTTTTGAGTCTGCCAGCATTGTCCGTGCTGTTTCTATCAAGCTTCTGTTCTTTCTCTCAGCAACACCATTCATCTGAGGCGTGTATGCAGAAGTGAATTGATGCACAATTCCCTTTTCCTTGCAGTAATCCGCCATCCACTGATTCTTGAATTCAGTTCCGTTGTCTGAGCGTACTTGTCTCACCTTTAGCTTGTAGAGAGATTCCAGTGTGGTCACTACTCCTTGAAGACTCAAATGTTTCTGATTTGGACTTTAGAAACATTACCCAAGAGAATCTTGAGTAGTCATCAGTAACCACAAAACAGTACAAGTCGCCTGCAATGCTCTTTGTACTGACTGGGCCAACAGATCCATGTGAAGAAGGTCAAGAGGAAGTTCTATTGAATGAACTTTCTTTTCCTTATGAGACTTCTTCGTCTGTTTGCCTTTCTTGCAAGCTACGCAAAAATCAGGAAGTTGGAAATTCTTGACATTTAACTCCTCTCACAAGATCCTTCTAGATCAAGTGATTCATCTTCCGTTGATTGATGTGACCCATTCTCCTATGCCAGGAGATGGAGTCCTTCTTAGTGGCTTTTGATAGAAAGCACTGAACTTCATGATCGTTTGTAGAAGCTGTTGAGAGATCCAAAACATAAAGGTCTTTATATCTTGAAGCTGTCATCAGCACTTGGTCCTCCGGAATCACGTAATCTTTCTTAGGACGTAACACTTCTTGTTGTCGAATATGACTTTAAAACCTTTATCACAGATTTGGGAAACAGAAAGTAAGTTGTTTTGAAGTTGCTGGACGTAGTTCACCCTATCAAACTTAACTTTCTGATTTCCACTTCTCCTGAGGTGATATAGCCTCCCTTGTTTCCCGCAAACGAAACATGCCCTCCTTTTATTTGCTTTACGTTTGATAAAAGAGCCCTGTTTCCTGTCATGTGCCTGGATGCTCCGCTGTCTACAATCCACGTGTTGGTTTCAACACTGTAGTGAACACCCTGCACATACCAAGTAAAACCGTTAGTTTAGGTTAGGAACCCAAGCCTTTACTGGCTTGGGTTTCCCAGAGGCATCACACATCATGAATTCCACCCATTGACCCTTAGAGAGTAGGGTAGCTCAGGTTCCTTCTTGTCATCATTACCAGACACAGAGGATGACTTTTCTTTCCATAATCCAGATTTGTGCAATGCCTGTTTGTGATAAACATTCGACTGGCTGACGGATTGAACATTAGTTCGCTAGTTCTTCTAGGTGGAGTTAAAGAACTCCTCTTATAAGACCTAGGTTTTGAATTCTGAAATTCAATCTTCTTCCTAGGTGTCTGATAGTAAGGAAAAAAGGAAGCAATGTGTCCACACTCTCCACAGTTGTAGCACGACCTGCTATCAACTTTATGATAAACTTTCTTTGTGGAGATGTGTGTGACACCCTAGTAACATCACTTAGTTTGGGTTTTAACTCTGTGTCTTTGATGTTTTCTTCTGTTGAACAAATTTATTGTCTTAACATTTGTAACATCTTTTTCCTTTTGGTTAACTGGTTTTGACATGAAGCTTGTGAAAGATTAGCATTAGCCGTTCTTTTAGATTCAGATTTGACTTTGTTTGACCTGGACTTTATATTACCTTTTCAAATTCTTTTTCCAGATTAACGCAAGGCATTTTACTATTTGCCTTTGAAGTGGCCTCCTTCTGTTTTGTTCCAGATTCAATTGATGAACATGAGGTATCTGGATCACTAACAAGAGGGTAGATACCACATGATCCTTGATGGGGTTGTTATTTATTGGTCTACTCTTCGTGTTCATCAAGGTCTCAGGGGTGGTGGAACCACTTTATAACCCAAACCCCCCCCCCCCGTTGTTTCTTTCTCTTACTAAGTGCTGGACAATATGTGATGAACTTGTCCAGCTGTGCAGTTTTTGCTTTAATGAGTTTACTTCTACTTCTAAAACTTCCTTTTGTTTCTTAGTGTTTCTAGGGTGTTAAGATAGTACCTAATATCATTAGCTTGGTTAAATGCAACTACTTCAGTTTCCCTAAGCTGTTTAGTCAAAAGGTCTATCTTTTCTTTGTAACTATGCTTATTTTGTTTTAAAACTCTATTAGCCTCAGTGCATAGTTGCAATTCTTTCACTAAGTTATCATTATGATCTAATAACCTAGCAAATTTCTCATCTATGCTATCTTTAAAGTATCACAATCAGAACAAGCATGTTTTTTAAAAATTTGTCAGTTGTACTTACCTGAGGAGATTCAGTAGAGTTAGCCATCATCGTAGCATCGGATGTCTCTGGTTCTGGTGATTCTTTCTTTGCTGTTGTCTCTTCAATATTTGACATTGCTATCTCAACTGCAATATCTCCCTCACTCGCGGAATCATCATCCAATCTTCTACACTTGCAATATTTGATTCCCCTGGACAGACAAACCGAAAGCTCCAGTCTGTCCTTCATCATCATGAGCAGTCAAGGCTTTTGGATTCTTGCTTGATGAAGTAGAGCTGCTGGCTTGCTTGTCTTGATGAGTGAAGGATGAGAATGGGTTCCCGTTCCCAGTCTTCTTTGGCTTCACACATTCTCTCTTGAAGTGCCCTTTTCTCCACAGTTAAAACAGGTCACTTTACTTTTGTCAAAGCCAAATGTGGTATCCTTAGTAGCAACCAAGTTTTTGTCCGGTCTTTTTCACAAACTTCTTCGCCCTCCGGACAACACTAGCTAAGGCCCACATAATATCCATTCTTTCCAGCTCCAATTCATCCACCTGCTCGTAGTCCTCATCTGCCAGATGGCAGTTTCCAATCTTCCCAGCCCAGTCCATCATAAGACTGAACCACTGCTGCCAAAAGATCCATGTGCTCTCGAGCTACTTCCACAGACACATTACCGAGATTCTCAGTCTTTAGTCTAGTAGCATTTGCTTCAGTTCCAATGTACTGGGTATAAGAGGACCCTGAAGTTTCTGAACCTGAAGGAGAAGCTTGTGAAGGACCGATGAGCTAGACACAAATGCAGTCTGAAGAGGTGCTCCGGACGTCTTGGCTTGTGGCGTGGCATTGTACAAAGCTGGATTCTGAGTGTACGACGACTTCTGAGCTCTGTACTTCATCCTAAGTGCTTCTTCTCGCAGCTTTAGAATGAATTCATTGATATCCAACTTTGCCAGCATCTCATTCTGTCTCAGATTTGACACAAATGAAGCCCACTTTTCCGGCAAACCATCTGCAAAATTTGACACCTTTTCTTCCATGGTAGTAGTAACACCATGTGTATGCATTTCACTCATCTGGTAGAATCTATCAATCACATTGTCCAAACTCTCATTCCCATCGATGAGAAGTTGTCAAATTCTTTCTTCAATTCCTTAGCTTTAATTGCCTTCAGCGAAGCATTCCCGTCGTATCTCTTTCCAGCTCATCCCACAATTTCTTGGCCTGTTTATTCTTCGAGTACTGGTGGAAAATATCTTTAGGAATAGACTGAGTAATCAATGCATAAACTCTCTTCTCTGCATTATACTTGACTTTTTGAGCATCAGTCATTCCTCCCAAAGTAAGCTTTACCCCATCTGCTCCCACCGGCATACTATACCCAATCTCGATAGCTTCCCACAAATTTGGATCCACTCCATTGAGGTATATCTTGAAACATTGTTTCCAGTGGGGAAACTCATCTAACGTTAAAAGTTTTGGTGGTTTATTGTGATTCCCCACCTCACTCTCAAGTAACAGTAGGTTCTGGATCCTTGAGTCCTTACCGACAGTAAACGCTGACATCTGATCTTCCATCTCGATTAACTTTTAAGAATGCTAACCAAACTGTCAAACTGCTGCGACTGGGTAAAGCGAATGGGCTATCCGTGCGTATGAACTATGCGATTGGTTCAATCGTGCGGCTGAACTGAGTGATTGGTTCAGTCGAGCGAATGAAGCTGAGGCATATGAACACTGCGAACGGATGGTTCAGTTGTACTAATGGAGATGTGACTCAGTCCAATCGTGCGTCTGGTGTATGCAAATGAGTCCAGTCGTGCGAATGGCCCACTCGTGCGACTGAAGCTGCTGTTTTGCGAGAATTTCTAGGTTAAACGTGTGTTAGCCGTAAAAATTCAAAATTTCGTAAACCCTAATCGCCTAAGGCCGTAGAACCGAAACTTGATGAGCAGGGAACGTCCAAGACACCTTTTGACACAAAGATTCTGTTTTTAGTGTAAATACACAAACCTTTTATCAATCTTGATTGAATCACACGTAATCAAGAGCCAAAGCTCTGATACCACTTGTCAGGACCTGGTATTTGAACAAAATACCTAATGATTAACGTGTAAACCAAACCAGTTAGTGCGGAATCCTATTTGATTGGCGATCCAATCAGTGAGAACGCACGTAGAATCAATAAAGTATTGAATCAAACGTTTAGAATCGATTAAGAATTGATCTACAGCGTTCTATGAACTTGGAGTATCAACTTGGAGGTTTCTGGACGGCTAGGGTACGTCTGGAATCGAAAATAGAATCAATTCTCTTGTTTTTCCACAATTGGGTTGTATTTATAGGTTAGTATTGTTCATTCGTGCGACTGAACCATTAGTATGATTCAGTCGTGCGATTGAACGATACGGTTGATTCATCCACACGACTGAGTCATTTGTACGAAGTTATTCATGCGTATGGACTATTTAGGCGCATGGACACTTAGTCGCATGGCCATTCAGACGCATGATCACTGTTGGGACGCATGGTCCAGTCAGACGCGAGAACTTCCTTCACCAAGTTTGAGTGTATTTAACATTATAACATTATGCATGACACTTCAAACAGTCACAACCTAATTAACCAATTCAACATCGACTCATTAATGAAATATTAAATGTTATAAATACCAAACAATCAATATCATTTCATTAATCATTCGAACCATTACATCAGAATTAGACAAACAAGATCTATTACATCATAACATGATCTAGGGACATATATGTACCAACAATTCTCTTGCTCTTGACCCCATACAAACTTCACATCTTTACGGGTCAATTCAGTCAACGCAGAAGCTATCTTAGAGAAGTCTTGGATGAATCTTCTAATAGCCTGCCAACCCCAAGAAACTATGGATCTCGGGATGGGTCTTGGATTCTTAATTGCATTACAACTTCCACTTTAGCCAGGTCGACCATGATCCCTTCAAGATTCACCACGTGACCCAAAAACTAAACCTCGTGAAACCAGAATGTGTACTTGTAGAACTTGGCATTCAACTTTTCCCTTCGAAGCGTTTCAACACCTCTCGAATGTGACTGGCATGCTCCTCCTCGATTTTCGAATAAATCAGGATATCATCGATAAACACAATCACTGATTTATACAACATCGACCGACACACTCAATTCATAAATCCATAAAAGTAGCTGGCGCGTTTGTTAAACAATAGTGTCCACAACACGTACAAAAAGCTGTTTTAGGAATATCTTGTTCCTTCACCTTCAGCTGATGATATCCATATCGTAGATCTATTTTGAAAACCGACTGGCACCTTGGAGTTGATCAAACAAATCATCAATTCTGTTAGGATTGTGTATGTACAGAGTACTAACTGATCTGCGTTTAAACCAGATCAAATAGTGTGGAATCCTATTTTGTTGGCGATCCAATCAGTGAGAACGATAACCTGATCGATATAAGAATGAACTAAACGTTAAGAATGAGTAGGAATCAATCAGGAACAAACTACGAACTTGGACAAACTGTTTGGGATGAACATGCAAGGTTCATATGGTAACTCCAACAATCAAATGGGTTCAGCCCTACATGTGGTTGAAAGGGATAGCATAGAACCCAAACATCATCTCTTATGCTACCCTGACAACTCACCCAAGGGCCCTTTCATCACCTTCCCAGAGACACCAAAGGAGAACTACACTCAAAGAAGCCCATTCCAAGAGACAAGTTCTTCTCAAGCTTTTGTGTCTTCTGATGAAAGCTGTGGCAATTCTCTTTTCACTCTTGAAGACCTGGACTGTATCCATCCAGATGATCTGGAATACATGGAAATAGTCTAGCAGATGGCTCTTGTCACTCACAGAGCCAAGAAGTTCTATAAGAGGACTGGAAAGAAGTTTCCAAGCAATGCAACCAGTGGAAAGTTTGGACTGGACAAAGGCAAAGTCAAATGTTACAACTGTAACCTGATGGGCCATTTTGCCAGAGAATGTAAGGCAACTAGAAAAAATGGTGGCCAAACACAATCCAGACCAAACTACACTAACAAAGCTCTCCATAATGAGCAGTCAAAGCAGCAAGCTGCTGTTGCTGTTGAAGAACGAGGCTTTGACTAGAACTTTCAGGTTGAAGATGCCTCTCCAAACCGAGCACTGATGGTAGATCATGATGAAGCCAAGGTATTGGAACATCTCTGTACTCCTGAATGCATTGCTAAAGTTAACAAGTACAGGTCCTATAACTTGGAACTGAGATCTGATGTTGAGTCCTTAAACATTTTAAAATCTGATTTTAGAAAGTCTGAAAATGATTATAAGATGAAATAGAGGACTTAGAGAAAACCATTTCAGTTCTAAAACATGAACACACAGATTTTAGGACTCAAATTAAAGATCTCATAACCAAGTTAATTGAGTGCCAGGCTGAGCTTGTGATCAGCAAAGCCAGGGTAGAAAAGAGTGTTCTTGAAGAAGATACCTTCAAAAACATGATATCCTCATCCCTGCACAACAAAGTGTGCTATCAAAACAAACAGGGACTGGGATCCAATGAGATAGCTCCTCCACACACAATCTTGTCAGTAAGATCTCCTAGGTGTGGAACTTGTGAAGATGAGCTTCCTCTCATAGATCCTATGAGTGAGGAGGATGAAGAACAGATAGTGAAGAATCCCTCTACAAAGAGTGAAGAGGAGGATTCCAAGAAGGGCCACTCTCCTTCTGAGGAGAAAGTGAAGATTATGATGACTAAGTCCATGAGAAAGAACTTGATCAGAAAGAGCAAAAGAAAGGCAAGGAAGGCTCAAGAGATCAAGGCTACTTTTGACTCTAAGCAAAAACAAGTTTTTATTTCTGCAGGGTTTAAAGTGGTAGGGACTGAAGACATCAACCAAAACTCTGCTAAGAGTTCTGGTTCTTACTCAACTCATCTCAACAGGAAGAAGAAGACTGATCTGGTGTGTACCATTGCTGCACAGCCTGGTCCACAAACTTCAAGCACAGTTCTCAGCCCAAGAGGACTGTCTCAGCATCTTCAAAGATGAAGGTGGAGAAGGGAAATGACCAAAGACAGTCTTACTCTAAAGACAAGGCTCTTGTGAAGAAGAAATGAATTGTGTTATGTGTGACAACACCACTCACATAGCAAAGGATTGTCCCTTCAATCCTAAAGGTACTGTCCATATGGCCAAAACAAAGGCTTCAAAGAGTTCTAAGAAGATTCAAGCTTCGGAAGGAAAACCAGTTTCCTTTGAAAGTTCCAAATCTAACAAGAAGGGAAGTGGAAAATTCTCTTTGGAAGAATATTTGGTCTCGGAAGAAAGGAGTTCTTCCAAAGCACTGAAGTCTGCTGCAGTGTTTGCAGAATCTTCCGAAGGTTCAGTCATCAAAACTTCTGAAGCTCCAAAAGATTCTAAAGTTTTGAAGGTCAAGTCCAGGACTCCAAAGGTGGTGTGGACGTTTAAGAAAGGCCAAGTGACTGAGATTTCTCCCTCAAAAACAGCTCAAGATCCTCTTAGTACAACCATAGGATCTATTACTGTTAAATTACCTTGTGCAAATGAGCCCAATACAAGCAAGGCTTGGGTTTCCAGATGTAACTAATCATTCTCTTTTGTACAGGGACAGCTGAAGACAGACAGAAATGTCTGGATCATAGACAGTGGCTGCTCCAGGCACATGACTGGTAATAGGTCACTACTCCAGAACTTTGAAAGGATTGATGGAGGACCTGATGCTTTTGGAGGAGATGAAGGTGGTTATATTTCTGGTAGGGGCAAGGTCACAAATGGTAAGCCCAGCATAGAAAAGGTAAACTTTATAAAGGAGCTTGGATACAATCTTCTGAGCGTATCTTAATTTTGTGATAAGAGTCATAACATGCTCTTACTGAGCATGAGTGCATTGTTCTAAGCATGGCGTGGTCATTCCTCATGAGCATATCCTGCTTAGAGCCCCTAGGAAAGGAAACATGTACAAGATGGATTTGCTAGAAACCTCTCCCTCTGGAGAAGTTTCATGCTTTCTGTCTAAAGCCAATAGTGATGAGTCTTTCCTATGGCATAAAAGAATGTGCCATGTAAACTTTAAGAACATGAATAAGTTAATTAAGCATGACTTGGTAACTGGAATGCCAAAGAAAGAGTTTACAAGTGATGACCACTGTGTTGCATGCCTGAAAGGGAAGCAACATAAGGTATCTCACAAGCCTAAGGAAAAGAACTCAATCATTATTCCCTTACACTTGTTATATATGGATCTCTTTGGCCCCACCAGTGTAATGAGTTTAGGAAGGACCTTATACTGTCTAGTGATCACAGAGACTTTACAAGATTCACTTGGGTTTTCTTCCTTAGAACTAAGGATGAGACTCCTGAGCTTCTGAAGAATTTCATCTTAAAGATTGAGAATCAATTGATCACAAGGTCAAGATCATAAGATGTGATCAAGGAACCGAATTTAAGAACCATATCCTTGACACATTGTTTGATGAAAAGGGTATTACAAGCCAATTTAGTGCTCCCAGGACTCCTCAGCAAAACGGTGTTGCTGAGAGGAGAAACATGACACTGATTGAAGCTGCAAGAACAATGTTGTCTAACTCTAAACTGCCTATCACCTTCTGGGCAGAGGTAGTCAACACTGCCTGCTATGTGCAGAATAGAGTTTTAGTAGTTAAGACTCATGGCAAGACTCTTATGAACTTTGGCACAAGAGGAGACCTTTCATTGGTTTTCTAGGTCATTTGGATGTCCTTGTACCATCTTGAATACCAAAGATCAAATTGCCAAGTTTTTGAGAATCAGATGATGGACACTTTATTGGATACTCTTCCCAAGCTAAGGCTTATAGAGTGTATAATCTCAGAACTAGAATTGTTGAGGAGTCAACCAATGTGACTTTGAATGAACACACACCTTGTGTTACTGGTTCTGGTCCAGATTGGTTGTTTGATCTTGATTTGGTTACCAACTTTTTAACAAATCTTGTGAGAATGTTTCAGGATCTGCAGAAAATTTGAATACAGATGATCCTGATCCAAGATTTGAGCTAGGAAAGATCTTCAAGACACATATCTCCAGCTCCAGTTGGAACCACTTCTGCAAATGAGGTTTCTATCAGCCTACAATGACAAATTCAGCTGATACATCTGGTATGCCTTCAAATTCCAGCTCAGAGGCTCTACAACCAAATAAGAATACCTCAACTATGGAAGACAACAATGGTGATGGTGACAGTGATCAAGAATTTCTTGATGCCACTAACCACACCACAGAAGAGAACATCAATGATGTCACACACTGCTTGGATCAAGTTTCACTTGAAAAGTGTGCCGATGTGGTGGGAGAAACATCTATGCCAGATCTAAATTTCTCAATTTAGATCTTTCTCATCAACTTGTTATGATCCCTCAGCTTAGGATCCACAAGTCTCACCCTACCACAAACATCATTGGAGATGTTATCTTAGGGGTAAAGACAAGAGGACAAACCCATGAAGCAAATTTTTGTCTTCACTCTTGTTTTCTATCCCAGATAGAGCCAAAGAAAGTTGATGAAGCTCTAAAGGATGGAAGTTAGGTTGAAGCTATGCAACAAGAGTTGCTTCAATTCAAAAGGCAGAAAGTTTGGAACCTTTGTCCTCTTCCTTCTGGGAAGACTACCATTGGAACCAAATGGGTGTTTAGGAACAAGAAAGATGATAGAGTCATCATCATCAAGAACAAAGCTAGACTGGTTGTTCAAGGATACACACAAGAAGAAGGGATTGATTACACTGATGTCTTTGCTCCAGTGGTAAGATTAGTAGCTGTTAGGATATTCCTGGCATTTGCTGCATCCAAGAACTTCAAGGTTTTTCAACTTGATGTGAAGTGTGCCTTTTTGTATGGAGTGATAGATGAAGAGGTTCATGTCAAACAACCACCTGATTTTGTAGATCCTAATCATCCTGATCATGTCTGTAAGCTTGACAAAGCTCTCTATGGGCTGCATCAGGCACCCAGGAAGTGGTATGAGACACTGTCCGAGTATCTCTGTAAACATGGATACAAGAGGGGTACTATAGATGGAACTCTCTTCATCAAAGGACAAGGGAAAGACATATTGCTAGTTCAAGTATATGTGGATGACATCATCTTTGGTCAACTAATCCAAAGCTCTGCAAAGACTTTGAGAAGCTGATGAAAGACAGATTTGAAATGAGTGCTATGGGGGAACTCAATTTCTTTCTGGGAATTCAAGTGAAGCAAGTTGAAGATGGCATCTTCATAAGTTAGTAAAGTATGTTTAGGACATACTCAAGAGGTTTAATATGACTGACTGTAAGATTGCTAAGACAGCTATAGACAGAAACCACTCTTGGTCCTGATCTTGAGGGGGAGTGTGTAGATGAGCAATTATACAGGGCTATGATTGGGTCTATATGTATCTTACTGCTAGCAGGCCTGATATCAAGTTTGCTACATGTATCTGTGCAAGATATCAAGCTAACCCTAAGATGTCTCACCTTATCACTGTCAAGAGGATTCTAAGATACCTCAAGGGTGCATCAACACTTGGCCTATGGTATCCCAAGAGTTCTGACTTCAATCTTTATGCCTATACAGATAATGATTATGGTGGCTGCAACATAACTGCAAAGTCTACATCTGGGGGATGTCAATTTCTTGGTGGAAGGGTTGTCTCATGGCAATGCAAGAAACAATCCTGTGTCTCTGCATCAACTGCTGAAGCTGAATACATTGCTGCTGTAAGCTGCTGTGCTCAAGTACTTTGGATTCAAAATCAGATGCTTGACTATGGGTGAAACTTCAAGGAGACTCCCATTCACATAGACAACAACAATGCTATCTCAATCACAGAGAACCTTGTGCAGAACTCAAGGACAAAGCACATCAATATCAGGTATCATTTAATAAGAGATAACTATGAAAAGGGATTAATTAAACTAGTCAAGGTTCATATAGATGAACAATATGCTGATCTGTTTACAAATTTAAATATCTTATATCAGCTATTGGGATGATAAACCTTGAGTAAGGTTTTCTTAAAACTAATTCTTATTATTTCTTAAAATATGTGTGTCCTAAGTTGTCTAGTTCATCACTTTCATAAGCTCATGTTTTCTTTGGATGAAAATTTCTTTTTGAAGATTTTCCTTAGATTTTTGAAAATTTATGATACTTTGGAAGTTATGTTTTTAACTTCGGAAGTAAATCATGCCTTCAAATTAAATAACTGTCTAAGAAGTTTACCTACGGAAGAGTTTTCAAAATTTATCTTCCGAAGCTTAAATATTTGTCTCAGACACTTACTCATTTTTAAGGACCATTTACTTCCAAAGCAAAATTAACTCTCGGAAGCTTTGTCAGTTTACACACAAAGCACTCAAGTTTTAATTTTTCTTCCGAGGAAAATTTTCAAACCTCTCAGGAAATTCTTCCGAAGTCATTTTAGCTTCGGAAGCTTTTTAATTAAAACTTCGAAGATAATTAACCTTCGAAAGCTTTTTGACTTCCAAGAAAACTACTTTTTGAGCAAAAAGTAAACTACTTTTTTTAGAGGTGGGACCGACATCCGGATTTCAAAGTTTATCCTCTTTCATTGAACTTTGTCTGAAATCCTTCTCACATATAAACCCAACGGTTTCCCCCCTCTTTCTATCATCTATTCTTCCTCCAAACCTAAAAACCCAAATTTCTCTCTAAATTTCTTTCTTTCTTCTTCCTTGTCCTTAAGCTACTTCAAAATGGCCAACCTTGCTCACAGAAATGATCCTAACTTTACCATGCAGCTACACAGACAACACAATCAAGTTGCTCTATTATGCTCTGAGAAAGATCCTCATTTCTCAGAGGTTTGTCATTTCTTGTCTCTATCAAAATACTTCACCTCCCTCACCATTGATTCTCCACTCTATGAGGATCAGTTGCTTGAATTCTGGAAGACCTGCCAAGAGGTCATTATGGATGGGGAGAAGGCACTGTCTGCCACAGTGCAGGGGAGAACAATCTTCATCACTCCGGCCATCATCAACCGACATTTTCAGCTGGATGATGAAGAAGATGAGGTGTTCTTCCCAAAGGAAGCTGTTAATCATTCCTTTGAGCAGATGGGGTATGAGGGAGATTTCTCTGTAAAGACCTTCAAGAAAGGGAAGGTCTCATCCCAATAGAGATTCCTGCTCCATGTGGTCATCCACAGCTTATCAAACAAGCATGGTGGAGGGGACCAGATTCCTGAAGATCTCTCCTTCATGGTCCATGGAATGGTTCAAGGGGTCAAATTCAGGTACTCTCAGTTTGTTTATACAAATTTGCTTGCTAATTTAGACTCCTTAGAATATTACATGTTTCCTAGATATGTCCAGTACATTCTTAACTGTGAACTGGGCTCACAGTTAAGGGAAACAGGTAACATTCTAAAATTGGGACAGATGAAGCCCGGCATCTTTAAAATATTGAGAAAGTCCATTGTTGGATTCTCTGGGGTAGAAACAGCCCTAGTCTAAAAAATGTTAGAGCTCATTGCTCAAGGTGACAACCTAGCAGCACAAGCTAGTGTTGAACCCCCACCTGCTACTTCCCAACCACCCACACAGCCTCAAATCTTCATCACCTACCAAAGAAAATACAAACGAACCCCTGCTCAGACTATTCAGTCTGTGGAGGTCCCCATACACTCACCCATATAGGAAGAAGTGGACACTGGAGCTCCCATTTCTCCTGAGGAGCAGACCACTCCCATCTCTTCAAGAATCAGTGCTGAGGTTTGTCATGCTCAGCCTGATGAGCTCATTAGCCCTACTGCCTTAAGCCATCACTCTGAGTCTCAACACTTAAGTGATCAACCTTCAGGGGACAGTTACCATCCCCAGCCTATAGATCTTAACCAACCCATTCCCAACCTTGACTTCTATATGATGAAGATTAGGTTTCAGTGAGTATAATGAATCTCTCTTCTTTCCCTCTACTCAAAGAGAGTTGAGTACTACTGAGTCTCCTACATCTATCCCACATCAGTCACCTACAACTGAGGTGGACACTACTGAACCTGTTCAAGATGTCCATATGGATAAGGCTCTCACTTCTGAAAGTGACTATATCATTAAGACCTCAACCATGGCAACTCAGCCCACTGACATCTCAACTGAGACTGCTAGTGAGCAGAGGAAATTCAGTAGCCAAGAACTTAGAACTGGTCATGAGAGAAAGGACTCTGGTCCAATCTTCTCCACCCCCAGTGATTCTTCTGATAAAGATGAGGGGGATCTGAGACTAAAAGTGCAAAAACTATCTAAAACATGCACTTACCTAGTCTCAAAGGTCAGTCACCTTGAATCTCAGGTGACTACCTTACAAAACAGGATCAATGATCAGCAACTTGAGATTTCATATCTTAAGGAAAAACTAGCTGGGAGACCCTTAAGGAGAGCTCAACCAGGACCACAAGAACCTGTGGATGTGATTGACCTATCCTCCAGTTCACCTATGCAAGTGGGTGATGCTACCAAAAAGGGAGAGAAAGTCATCCAGCCACAGAACCTAGGAGTTCCTCCGAGAGAATGGACATTGAGGACTCACCATCCACAGTTGCAACTGTGCATTCTCAGCAACCTCCTCTAGTTCACATTGATGTGGACTACACAGACTCCTTCATACAGAGTCTGTTGAGGATGGGATACCAAGGTCTATGTCACCTTCATCATCCTTCAATCACATTATTGGGTGGAGGTATGACAACAACAGGAAAGCCCTCATTATCATAAGAGTTCAAGGACAACAAAAAGTCTTTAATTTTCAGAACTTGGACTACTATGAAGGTCTAGATCTAGTCAACATGCCACTTGTCAACCCAAGCCAATCAAGACAAGCTAACAAACTGACTAGAAGAATCCAAGACAGGATCATTGCAGAGTTCAGTCTAAGAAAGAGACTAAGGCAATCAGGCAATGCCATCGGTCAACTGGATGTTGAGCCAGACACTAAGATTAGCTTCATAGGGGAAACCTTGACTGAAGGCCCAGTGACAAAACCTGAGAGCCTTGTCTCATCATCTCCAACTGCTGCAGAGATCCATATTCCTTCTGAGACACCTGCTGGTGAAGGTGCTTCTCAACCTCTCTCTGGCCTGAGCTCAGATGCTACAACGAGCAATGAAGGCCAAAGCTCTCTCCACCCTGAGTCATAAAGGTCTGAGAGTGACAAAGGGAAAAGAAAGATGACATCTGAGGAGATTAAGGAGGAGGAGAGAGAGAGGAAAAGGAGGCTAAGGGGAGAAAGTTCCTCTACTGAGTCTCCAAGACTCATGGAATCTACAATCAGGGCTGCCCCCAGACCAGATACTCAGAATGATGAGTTAAGGGCAGTCAGGATCAACTATCTGCAGACTAGGAACTATGACATAAATAATATCATTTCTCTCCCCTTGGATGAATTGAATGAGCTGGTTGATCTGGAAAGGTCAAGAGAGAAGAAGGAGGCAGAAGATGCAAAACTCCTAGTACAAGTCAAAGAAGAGAAAAGAAGAAAAAGATTGTATAGAGGTATGCCTACCCTCTCACCAGTTCAAGAAAGTCCTGAACAAGAGGATGTGGTTCAACAAGAACCTCAGGTAGATAAGGAGGAAGACAGAATCAAGATGATTAACTACCTGAGTGCCATAGGCCTTTATCAGGCAGATGCACTCCCTCCCTTACCTTATGACTATATTGAGTTTGAGTACTTAAAACAACTCGAGCTTGAGTTAGTAAAGGAAAGAAAGACAACAAAGAAAAAGCTGAGGGAAGAAGCTGCAAAGTCAAGAGCCATCATCCAAAAGAGCATGACGAAGTCTACTGATAGGCAGAGGATGATGAGCTTCTTGAAGCTGTATGGATTCTCCGGAAGGAGACTTGGACCCATGTCTCTATCCACTATGGATGAGCATATCAGGGTAATCAAGCAGAAAATTAAGAGTGGAGAGCTCACTGACTTATACTCCACTCCAAGTCAGGCCCTACCTGAAGTGGAGGTTAAGGTTAAACAAATAGACACAACACAACCTGGACCTCCTGCTAATGCTCAGCAAGCTTCATCTTCTGATCCATAGCTGGGTCAACCTCCTTCTCCATCTGAACCTGAGAGAGAGGAAGTCCCAATTGAGAAAGACAGTAAAGATCAATATGGTGCTGTGGGCCAGTCTTATCAGTTAAAATTTGGAAATAGAAGGAAAAGGATGGCTTCTAAACCAAAGTCTAAGAAGAAGAAGAAGCCTGTATCCCCTTCTGAACCTCAGGATGAATCAGAACAGCCTGAGGATGTGCAGCCAAAGTAAGCTCAATCAACTCCAACTTCAGTAGCTCCTCTAGCATCAGGAAGACTCATCTTGTCTTGGACATACACCACAAATCTAGAAAGGTGGCATGTTACTAGAGATCAAGGCATTGAAGTCATCTATACATGGCGAGATATATTTCAGTTGCCTCTGCTTGATCTCTTTGACATGAGAAGACACTTTGACAACCTGAAGGATCCTGATCATCTTATGAAGAAAGGAATGGTGATCATTCTAATGAGGACTGTTAATATCTGAAGTTTTCTAAATGTTTTGGTAGCATCAGCCTAGGGTAAGTTTGTAGAGATTAATGAAGAGGCTGATGCAACCTAAACATCTTTAGTCTTTCCTGCATGCTGCATAAGTGCATTGAAGTGGAATGCTTTGGAAGTTTCACATGTGCAACAGAATACTCTAACTGTGAAATCTTCCGAAGCCAAGACCAACATCTTCCGAAGCCAAAGATGAAGTCTTCCAAAGCCTCAGAGACAAAGTCTTCCGAAGCTTGAAGTTCATGAAGACAGATTTCTTCCGAAGACTTTTAGTATCATGCTTTATCTGATGTACTATTTCATAAAGCTGGACACCTTTCCGCTGCAACTCTGCAAGTCACCAACTAACATGGTTTGGTGAAAAGGTCCATGCTTTTGGTAACTATACATTGAGGTCTTGAGTCTGTAACTTTCTACTTTATGTGCTTTATCCTTTTTGTAATAGATAAGGATGTGAGCTATGGCATGTCATAGTCACTAGTCAAAAGGCAATCTGCCTTTTGACTCTACAATTGATTTTGGGTGTGTCTAGTCAGTTGTATCCAGCTGGCTTTCAAAGTATAGCCGGCTGTAGGATGTTGTATAAGTATCTCATGTTCTTGTATCTTTAGAATATGCTTTTGTAACACTTGTAATAGAACATAGAGAAGGCAATATACTGCATTCTTGAAAACCAAACACTTGTGTTCTTTGTGTTCTGTCTCATATATTACTTGTGTTCTTAGTGTCACCACTTGGTTAATCCAGTTTACTGTTTGATCTAAGTTTAGTTTATCTCCTCTTTGTGTTGTTATGTTGTAACTCTTCACCCTTCAATGATACTGCAGTTAGTGATTTTTATTCGTACGACTGAACTATTAGCATGGTTCAGTTGTGCAACTGAATCTATGCGATTGAGTCATACGCACGACTGAAGGTTTGGTCGTGCGACTAGGTCAATCTTATGTCTCAATCATACGACTGATCCATTCTCCTGGTTCAATCGTGCGACTGGTCCATAAGCATGATATATTCATGCATATGGTCCATAAGTATAGGCCATTAGCATGAATACTTATTCGACTAGGTTGAACACAGTACTCAATCATTATTGACTTAGAATTGTGTACAACAACCTCAAACCTATATAAGAAGTTCATACATATGAATTTACTGTTAGGACCGTTTTGGTAAGGAGTACTAACTGATTCTGCACGTATACAAACTCAAATAGTGCAGAATCCTATTTGATTGGCGATCCAATTAGGGAGAACACAGTTAATATCAATCTAATGCTTAATGAAACGTTATGAGTGATTATAACACGATCAACTGTGATCTATGAACTTGGAACAGGTTTTCTGGAGTCTCTAGACGGCTAGGGTACGATTATGTGCATAGGTATTTGAATTGTTAAGTTTTTCTACGAATTAGGTGCTATTATAGGTTAGGGTTTTCCATTCGTATGACTGAACCATTAGCATGGTTCAGTCGTGCGACTGAAGCATGCGATTGATCCATCCGCACGACTGAAGGTTCAGTTGTGAGACAGAGTAAGTCTTATGTCTCAATCGTGCGACTGATCCAGTCTATTGGTTCAGTCGTGCAACTAGTCCATTAGCATGAAGTATTCATGCGTATGGTCCATTAGCATGGTCCATTCGCATGAGAACTTCACATGATTAAGTTTGAACATGTTTCTCAATCATTATTGACTAAGAATTATGTAAACAACCATAAACCTATATAGTTAGTTCAATATGCGTTATCACACAATAAAGAATGAAGTATTAAACATTATATGCATCAACCACACATTGCATTTCATTCATACCCATTCAATTACATATATGTAAGAGATGAAAGACATTTTACATTAAGCTCCTAAACTAGGTACACATGTATCTACAAACTCCCCCTTGGACCTAGTTTACATCATTGTCTAACATTGTTCATTAGCTCTTCAAACTTCTTGTACTTTTCCTCTCTTGTAGCTCTGGCATGTATCTCAAATGCAAAACAAAGCCTTATAACATTTTGAAACTAAAGGGCTTGTACAATATCCTGTGAGTCATAGAATAGTGGCCACTTGTATAGAGTATAAACATCATCAGCAAACAAGTTGGTTAGCCACATAGGGTCAAATACCCAGATAGTATCCATTTGGCTCTCCTTTTGTAAGACTATGACTGCTTCACCTGTTCTCCAATCATAGTACCACCACTTGAAGTGTGGAGTGAAGTCCTGTGACATTTCCCTTAGAGGGATTCTAGACATTGTGCGCTGAGGACTCCACTTCAACACTACCTTAGGCTTTCCAGTAATGGCATCAACTTCAGACCTCGTAGGTTGTTGAGGTCTGAAGTTAACCCACCTGGTGTGGTACTCTTTCCTCAATGCAACCTCAAACCAGCCTGACATTTTTCTCGGGTCAGCATACAACAACTTTAGACGTGCCAGCTGGTTGAGCTCAAAATCGGGGAGAGTCTTTACATCATGTGGAAATCTAAAGTACTCTATACCCTTTTCTCTCTTCACTGCATATACATTTAGATCCTTAAAATAAGCCTATGCTATGATCTTGTCTGATACCTTTAAGTGTTTCTTGACTTTGTACAGCTTGGTGTAGACATTAGGCTTTTGTGCAGTGCGCATGGCTTGGATCTCAGCAAAACAGGCCGCCTATTTAGCCTTTTTGATGTCAACATCGACTTCTGAGGCTTGGCTTGACCCTCATTCTTCTCGGACTCTTTCTCCATCTGATCCAGCTTGTCAAACGTATCACTGACGAGAGTATCACCCAGATTGGGGACTACATTTCCTTCTCTGTCAGCATACTCTAGATAATGATCAGTAGTGACGTCCTCAATCTCGATTTCATCTATGTCATTGAGCTCATCGTCACTTCTAACTTCAAAGGTAGGAGCATCCTTGACCATCTCGTCCGGTTGAGCCGGAACATCTCAGCAAGCTGTTCATCAGTAAGGTCATGAATGATTTCTCCTTCTTCAGGAGTATAGCTTACAGACCTTTTGACCATCCCTTGCAAATCAAGAATCACTGTAAGTTGAGACTTGATTTGCTGAAGGGGAGTAACATCATACTCATCTTGCTGAGATGATTGATATGCTAGATTTAAACATGTAACACATCAACTGTTAGTAATTAATCAAGACAATCAAACATTTGATAAAGATATATAAACATTAATTACATAATATAATACAAGATTCAAGTACAAAAGTTTTCAGATACATAAATATCTAATCATTACTTTTTCCCTGAATAGCAGGCACGTCAGTAGGTGGGGCAAAAGATGAAACTCCTTGGTCTTGATTTCTCTTTGCCGTCTCTCTTGACCCTGAGCTGAGGCAGATGCAGCTGCATCTCCTTCGTCATCATCATCATCATCATCATCATCATCATCATTCTGCCTTTCCCTTGTCTCTTCATCTTCACTGGCCTTATCATCATCACTATCATCATCATCATCATCATCATCATCATCATCATCATCTCGTTCTCTGATCTTGAGTGGTTCATCCTTGATCCCTTTAACTTGAGCATGATGGTCTTGTTAGAAGCCTCTAACTCCCTAATCCTCCTAGCTTATTGGTCGTTTTTCTCCTGGAGTTGGGCAATTTGCTGAGCTTGCTGTGAGATCTGCTATGCTTGGGTAGCATTTAGCTCCGCAAGCTGACGTAGTTGGGTAGCCTTCACTTCATCAACAACTAATAGCTTCAGCACCATACGGTTAAGTGCTGACAGCTATTTCTCTACCCTAGTGGGGGTTAGAGATGGTCCTGTGGTGAATGTCGGGTGGGATGATGGTCTGGCTTGGTGGCTGGTGGTGGTAGTGGTGGCTGTGGTGAATATGGGTGGTGGTATATGAGGGGTGGTGAAGGGTAGGCTGTAGTGGTGGTGGATGGGAGTGTGGTAGTGATAGGTGGTGTGGTAGTGGTGGTGGTAGGAGTGGTGGATGTGGGTGATGTGGTGGTGGTTGTGGCAGTAGTGGTGGTGGCTGTGGCAATAGTGGAGGTCAATGTAAATCTCTGCCTCTTCTCCTTTTTGCCATAGGGGTGATCCATTCTCTTCCTCCTCAAGACCTTTGATATAATGGCTCCCCCTTGGCTGATGGGTGGGTCTGGGGTGTAAGATGGATCAGTAGTAGCCTCCCCTTCACCCTAGCATCGACCTACCACCCTAATCCCTCTCTCGAGGGCAACCACCCTACTGCCCACCGTCCGAACTAGAGGCTATTCATTAGTCTTCTCCTCCTCCTCTATTGGAAATCAAGGTGAATGGGAGCAGACTTGGGTCCACCCTAACCATCACCACCCTGATCATCATCGTGGTCATCCCCGTCAGAGTCATCAGAGGGTAGAGAAATCTGCTCATCATCTGAGTCACTATCATCGTGGCCCCATCTGAGTCACTATCACCTGCTTGCCCCTGTACACCTTCATCCTCCTAAGGGTGGTGTCGTCTATGACCTCGAGAGAGACTGGATAATGACTCTCCTTAGGCAGCGAAGGAAGCTTCTCGTCAATGATCATCTGTAGAAATTGTGGGTACATGCAGAAGCCTTCGTTGCCTTTGGCCTCTAAGTTCTCAATCATGTAGGAGAAGATCATATTGGAGAAGTTGAAGGGGTGGTTTAATACTAGTGCCACGTAGGCATTCTGGATTTGGTTAGAGAGGTCATCGAATCCACCCCTCCTTGATGCAATGCACTTGAGAATGACGTTTGCTAAGTACTTAAGTTAGAGACACAGGTTGCTTTTGTTCAGCACCCCTGCGTTGATGTCCCCAGAGTACTTCATCCTGAGAAAGCATCCATGAACAAGCAAGGGGCGTAACCTGTTTGGGTGAGCAGCAGCATCACCCAGGTCCAGAACTCGTTGGAGGTCTGCTGCTGTTACCTCAATCTCTTGCCCAAAATTGGTGTTGCGAATACGGTAAGGCTTAGTGGATCTGTTGACTGATGCACCTTCTTAGAAGGCCTGCTGTATAGACTGGTAGGGTGTGCATGGTGCAGATATAGCTCTATAGATCCTTGATCTCCTCAAAAATGCAATGATGTTAGCAAAATCTTCAGCATTCCTAGTGGTGGCATCCAGATGAGCACAAATGTTGTGCTTGGTGTTGATGATCCACTTCTCTGCCATGTTTCTGTAACACAAGACATATAAACATTAGATTTGGCCATAATAGAAACTGTTGACCCTTAAACTATTTTGAAATCAGTCTGGTTCAATCATGCGATTGAACCATACGACTGAGTTCAGTCGGGCGATTGAGCATGCGGCTGAGTTCAATCAGGCGACTGAGCATACGGCTGAGTTCAATTGGGCGATTGAGCATACGGCTGAGTTCAATCGGGCGATTAATGCTCATACGTCCTGTTCGTTCGGCCGATTGAGTCATTCACCCTATTCAATCATTCGATTAAAGTTCATTTGGAGTGTCTAGTCGCGTAACTCTCTGTTCGACACTTTGACCCCGAATCTAGGTCAAAACGTGACGTTAAACGTTGTGTTTGGATTCTTTAGACTCGCACGAACCCTAATTGTTGCATTAAGTCTTTCATTTTAACCAATTTGCACGTTTACATGTTCTGTTAGTTGATTATGACTTATTTTTTGATTTTACACAGTCTAGGCCTGTTAGGGTTAGATTTCACGGTGCATTTTGTGCGATTTGGAACGTTTATTACCTGTAGAAGATGTAACAACTCTTTAGTATCACAATGGTGAAGGGAAATCGATTCTATCAAATTTTGGTAGTGTCTCGCTACTATCGGGCGATTTTAGGGCGATGGAGGTGTGATGAAAATATGCGACCAACTTTAGCCCTATTTATACTAAGTCTGGCTTCAATCGGCAACTGGATCCATTCACACTCTTCATTCGTGCGATTGGCTCTGTCGGTCAACTTTAGTCACGTGACTAGGTTTTAGTCGTGCGCCTGACTCATTCGGTCACCTCCATTCGTGTGATTTGTTCATTCTGATGATCCAATCGTATGGATTGACCCATGCTGATGGTCCAATCGCACGTCTTGTCTATACATGTGGGTTAGTCATGCGATTGGGCTCATACGTATGGTCCAATCATTCGACTGGTCCATACTCATGATCCAGTCGTGTGAATGGCTCATACTTATGAGTTTGACCTTATGACCATTCATACACTTAGCTCTTTTACTTATTGATAAGACATTTTGACCATTGATCATCTTCGACATGACCATTTTAATTTAGAAAACTGTTGATCACCTCAGACGTGATCCTTTTAAATTTGAAAACCCCATTGGTCACCTCAGACGTGACCTTTTTAGTGAGTGATTCCCAAATTGACTTCCGATGTGTAGTCCAACATTTAACTACAAAGTTAACTGAAATTAACTGAATTAAACAACTAGAAATAAAACAAAGCTAAAGACATATTTTTGTATTTTGTGTGAGGTTAAAATCCTAAGATAAGTATCTACTAGATTTTTCTTCCTGGACAGTATAGCGTCAATTTACTTTGATCATAACTGGAATGATGCATTATGGAATCATACATGTTTATCAAAGCATTTGGGACATTTTACCGAAACCTTTTGATGCTAGATTCTTGTTTTCATCAAGAGTCATTAGCAAGTTTAGGAAATCATACTAGTGCTACAAGATGTACACAGTGGTTTTGACTTTCAAGAGTTGCAGCTCACGATGATTGTCATTATACTTATAGATTTTTGACACACATTGGTGATGATTTAAGGTTTAATTATTTCAACAAGCATTTGTGGATCCCATGCTTATATGGTAATCAATGTTCCTCAGGAGATTTTTGAGCGTTCTATGGGTAGTATTCAAGAAGAAACTATTCTAGAGCTTTCAAAGAGATGCTAAGCCTCAGGTCAGTGCCACCGCATAGCAGAGAGGCGCTAACAACAATGAATTCTAGAATATTTAGGTTATGCTTATCCTCAGGTCAGTGCCACCGCACAGCAGAGAGGCACACAACCTATCTTCTTGTTTTTATGGTCATCCTCAGGTCAGTGCTTATCCTCTTGTTTGCACAGATCGCACCAACAACATGGGTTATTAGCTTGATTGCTTTTTTCATTTTTCATGTGCTTTGCTCATTGTAATGGTCATCCGCAGACATTTGTGGAGTTTGTTTTGCTTGTCACCCCTTATTGGAACTTCGTTGATTATGTTACCAGGGATAAGATGATAACCCATAGCTTGTTGAACAAATTAGTTTGAGCTTGAAATCACCAATGAGGTCGACTTATCTATTGTGTTGAATCTACAGACACATCATCTAATGGTCTAGCAACCTCTAGGTCTACTTTCTCCGTGTTACCTTAGTAGCAGCTAGTTTTACTATCATTTTTCCTTTTATGTTGCTTACACTTCTTAGACTTATACTTCGAATTTTTCATCTTAAACAATTACATTCTTTTAAAGTCCCAAACTCTTTGTTCCTATGTACTATCATTTTCCATAGACGCTGAATCAGTATCATAGATACGATCTCATTTCTATTAGCTAAACTGACCTCTTCCCTTGGTTTTTTGTTTTTTTGAGTACTGAAATTACAAAAAACTAATTTAATACTAATTTAACCTATTCTCCCCCTAAAATTCTAAAACCGAAAAATGTGATTGCCTTTAGAATTTTAATAGGCGAAAAAATAAAATAAAATAAAAGAAAATAAAATAACAAATAGAAAATAAGTCTACTTATCGGACTAAGTACTGTTATTTGCTTAGTTAAAAGCAACAACTTCGGTTTCCCTTAGTTGTTTATTTGAAAGCTCTATTTTTTCTTTATAACTGTGCTCATTTTGTTTTAAAATCCGGTTAGCCTCTGTGCACAGTTGTAAGTCATTTACTAAGCTATCATTGTGATCTAATAACCTAGTCAATTTTGAATCTATGCTTTCTCTAAATTTATTACATTCATTACAAGAATGATTATCAAAGAGTTGGTCTGTGGTACTTACCTGAGAAGGTTCGGTTGAATCAGCCATCATCGCAGAGTTAGACTTCTCAGTTGCTGGTGATTCTGAAACTGTAGTTCTGAGATCCTCTTCATTCAAGTGAGTGACCACATTAGCAGTATCTTCATGGTCTAACATTAGTAGTTCACTAACAGTGTCACCATCCAAAACTTCAACATTTGCAATGTTGACTCACCGGGTATATGAAACGAAAGGTCCAATCTTGACCTTCATCATCTTGTGCAGTCAAAGCCTTAGGATATTGCTTGATGATCCAGCTTCACTTGTGGGTTTATCTTTACGGTTGAATGATGAGAAAGGATTACCATTACCTGTCTTCTTAGGCTTCACACATTCACGTTTGAAGTGCCTCTTTTCTCCACAGTTGAATTAGCTAACTTTGGTTTTGTCGAAACCAAAAGTTGTATCCTTTGTAGCTATCAAGTTCTGTCCAGTCTTCTTTACAAACTTCTTGGCTCTACGAACAGCACTTGCCAACACCCACATAATGTTAATTCTTTCCAATTCATTCTCATCCACCTGCTCGTAATCCTCATCAGCCAGATGGCAATTTCCGATCTTTCCTACAACTAGACCATCGAAAGAATGAACGACCGCAGCTAAGAGGTCCATATGCTCCTTTCCAACCTCCATAGTGATATTCCCGAGATTCTCAGTCTTCAACTTCATAACATTTGATTTAGGTGCCATATATTGGGTGCTTGATGACCTTGACATTTCAGATCCTGAAGTAGAGGCTTGCGGAGGAGCTACTGAACTTGACACAAATGCAGTTTGAAGTGGTGCTCCTGAGCTTTTTGAGGTGGAAGTTGAATTATACAGAGACGGGTTCTGATCATAAGATCCTTTTTGAGACCTGTACTTCATCCTCAGTTCCTCCTCCCTCAGTTTCAGGATGAATTCGTTTATGTCTAGTTTTGCTAGTAAATTGTTCTGTCTCAAATTAGACACAAATGAGTCCCACTTCTCTAGCAGACCATCGATAAAACTTGATACCTTATCTTCCATTGACGTTGTAACCCCATGAGTGTGCAACTCACTCATTAAGTGGTAGAATCGGTCTATGACATCATCCAAGCTCTCCTTACCCATAAATGAGAAGTTATCGAACTCCTTCTTCAAAGCCTTTGCCTTTAGAGCTTTTCACTATGCATTCCCGTCGTATTGTTTTTCCAGAGCCTCCCATAATTTTTTTGCCTGTTTATTCTTAGAAAATTGGTGGAATATATCCTTAAGGTATAGACTGAGTCAACAGAGCATACACCTTCTTCTCAGCATTGTACTTCACCTTCTTGCTATCAGTCATGCCGCCTAGAGTAAGTTTGACGCCATTAACACCAACCGGCATACTATAACCGGTATCGATTGATTCCCACAGATTGGGATCAACACCATTTAGATAAATTTCGAACCTTTGCTTCCATTATGGGTAATCATCTAACGTGATAAGCTTAGGCGACTTATTGTGATTCCCAATCTCGTTTTCCAGAAGTAACAGGTTCTGGATACGTGAGTCACCTGTAGTAAACGCCGAGTACTGATCTTCCATTTCCTTATACTTTGAGAGTTAGAACAAAACTATTTCACTGGTGCGAATGGAGAGGTGGGATTGGGTCAATCGTGTGGATGGACCAATGCGGATGACTCAATCGTGCGATTGAATCAATGCGGATGAGTCAATCGTGCGCTTGAGCAGGTGCGGATGAGTCAATCGTGCGCTTGAGCAGGTGCGGATGAACAATGTGAATGGGGGTGTTTAGTCGTACGAATGGATGGGCGACTGAGTTCAATCGTGCGTATGGGAGGTGCGATTGAGTTCAGTCGTGCGATTGAGCAAATCGTGCGACTGAGGCTGCTGGATTTGAAAATTCAAAGGTTTTCAGTACTTTGACATAGAAATGCGATTTTTCACAAACCTTAATCTGCCGTAAGCCGAAAAAAAACGTGAACTTTTAGATCTGGAGACACTGAAAAACACTGTTTTACCAAAAAAATGGTGTTTCTGAATGAAAAACGTGAGCTTTACACCGAAAACGATTGAATCACACGCAAAATCACGAGCCAAAGCTCTGATACCTCTTGTTAGGACTGTTTAGGTATGGAGTACTAACTGATTCTGCGCGTATACCAACTCAAATAGTGTGGAATCCTATTTTATTGGCGATCCAATCAAGGAGAACATAGTTAAGATCAATCTAACAATTAATGAAACATTATGAATGATTAGAACATGATCAACTATGATCTATGAACTTGGAACAGGTTTTCTTGAGTCTCTGGACGGCTAGGGTACGATTATGTGCGTAGGTATTCGAATTGTTAAGTTTTTCCATGAATTAGGTGGTATTTATAGGTTAGGGTTTTCCATTCGTACAACTGAACCATTAGCATGGTTCAGATGTGCGAATGAAGCATGCAATTGATCCATCCGCACGACTGAAGGTTCAGTCGTGCGACTGAGTCAATCTTATGTCTCAATCGTGCGACTGATCCGGTCTCCTGGTTCAGTCGTGCGACTGGTCCATTAGCATGAAGTATTCATCTGTATGGTCCATTAGCATGAAGTATTCATCTGTATGGTCCATTAGCATGGTCCATTCGCATGAGAACTTCACACGATTAAGTTTGAACATGTTTCTCAATCATTATTGACTAAGAATTATGTAAACAACCACAAACCTATATTGTTAGTTCAATATGCATTATCACATAATAAACAATGAAATATTAAACATTATATACATCAACCACATATTGCATTTCTTTTATACCCATTCAATTTCATATACGTAAGACATGAAAGACAATTTACATTAAGCTCCTAAACTAGGTACACATGTATCTACATTAAATATAATTAAACGTCAAATCATATATCACATTTCATTACTTCGTCATATTACACATATTTAAGACATGAAAGACTTTTATATTTAAGCCCATAAATTAGGAACAACATGTATCTACAAACTCCCCCTTGGACCTAGTTTACCCTATTGTCTAATATTCTTCACATGTTCTTGGAACTTTTTGTACTTCTCTTCTCTTGTGACTCCTGCATGTATCTAGAATGCAAAGCAGAGCCGTATAACGTGTTGGAGTTGAAGAGCTTGTACAATGTCTTGCGTGTCATAGAACAGTGGCCACTTGTATAAAGTATAGACATCTTCAGCAGACAAGTTAGTGAGCCACATTGGGTCAAATACCTTGATAGTCTCTATCTTTCCATGTTTGTTCAGAACTATGACCGCTTTCCCTGTCCTCCAGTCATAATACCACATTTGAAGTGTGGAGTGAAGTCCTGAGGCATTTCCTGTAAGGGAATCTTTGACATTGTGCATGGAGGACTCCACTTCAGTACTACATTAGGCTTTCCATCTGGTATGGTATTCCTTCTTCATGTAGCCTCAAACCATCCTGACATCTTTCTTGGGTTAGCATCTAACAAATCTAAGCATGCCAGTCGGTTGAGCTCAAAACCAGAAGAGTCTTCAGATCATGTGGATATCTAAAGTACTCAATCCCTTTCTCCCTTTTCATAGCATATACTTCCAAGTCTTCAAAATATGCCCACGCTATAATCTTTCCCGACACTTTCTGATGTCTTTTGACTCTGTAAAGCTTGGTGTAGGCATTTTGATTTGGGGGTGCGCGTTGGGCTTTCATCTCAGCAAAACAAGCTGCCTATTCAACTTTCTTAATATCAACATTTTCATCTGAAGCTTGAGCTATACTTTTATCTTTTTCTTTTTCTTTCTCCATCTCTTCCAACTTATCAAAAGTACCACTGCCAAAGGTGCAGGATTGGTAATGTCACTAAACACTTGGTTTTCTCTCAACTCACTTAAACAACACTCGGATGAAAGCAAAGTCTCTAAGAGTTGATAACAATATAATAAGTAATAATCAAACACAAGAAGTAATTTTCAAGGTACTTGCATATATTGCTTCTCAACTCAAATATTACAAGACTTACACGCATATTGTTATGAGTTACAATGAGAAACTATATATAATATTACCTACAGCCGGATATACTTTGATACCAGTTGGAATCCTCAAACTAAAGCAGATACTACAAAGCTATAGTTTAAGGTATCTCAGATAAGACTTTATCTGAGATATGGTAGTGAGGACATGTCCCTGAGTTACCTTTTGTCACCAACTAAAGTTGGTACTTGTACTAACATAAAAAGGTGAACGGTGGAATAAAGTATGGTCAACTACATGGCTCTTTGAGAAAATGCCATGCAGTATCATAGGTCTGCAGTGGAGTATCAGAGACCATACTTATGTCCACTAGTTCATAGTAGTGTCTTCCGAAGGTTAAATGGCTTCGGAAGAACAAGTACTTCCGAAGCCACTTACACTTCGGAAGAGGCTACTTCTTCCAAGGCTTGAGGACTTCTTCTTTCTTCATACTTCGGAAGTAGTCTTCTAATTTCTTCTTTTAAGAGTTGATCTTCGGAAGTGAACACTTGTCTTCGGAAGCAAAACTTTCATTCTGTCTTCGGAAGAACTCTACTTCCTTCAGAAGCTCCACACTTGGCTTCGGAAGCCTTTGTAAGTAGCACCTAAATTTCTCTAAGTGATTTGGTTTTGGTTGTACCAGGCTTCTTCTTGATCCAACAAACTCCCCCTAGGCTGATGCTACCAAAACCTCACTTGTGTCTACTCCTCAAAACTTGCAGCACCAAGGAGAGTAAATACTTATTAGTTTCCTTGTTCTTCCTGAAGTGGTGCTGAGAAGTTTGTACAAATCTTTGGTTGATAGGATCTCCAGTCTGTCACCTTGAATGATATGTACCCTTTGTTGTGTCCCTCTAAAAAGAGTTAGTTGATGGGAACTATAATCATATTCCCATCAAACTATGGGTTCCAATTCAGGACCCTCCACCATCTGTAGAAAGGCAGTGCCCTTGGTGGGAGGTCTATCCTTGTCTTCCTTTCTTCTTAACTTCAACTCTTCTTCAATCTTGGCTTTTGTATTTAACTCAGCCAGATGAAGACTTCTGAGATGGTTTCTGATTTGTGCAGCAGTTTCAGAGTTGGAGGGGTTAGAGAATGGTTTCTCTGCTAACTCAACAATATCAAATCTGCTAGAGTGTAGCAGAGAGGTGGCATTTAGCCTGTTGACTTCACCATTCTCTCTTTCCACAACAAATTTGTGAGTAGCTTCATCGAACCTCTACTGGATTATTTTCTTTGAGTAGCTTCATCGAACCTCTACTGGATTATTTTCTTTCTAGGCACAAGAGACTGACTAGGAATCTTGTCCTCTTTCCTTGTATCCAGTAGAGTCACCAGTTTCCTTTTTGTCTCTTCTCTTCATCATTTAATGAGTCTGAGTTGAGGCCTAGAAGTTTTGCAGCATGGTACAGTGTTCCTCTGGGCATATCAAGAAATTGATCTCTTGTGAGGGAATGTGAAGATCCATCAACATAGGTTAGTTTGATGGAGTCTTCCTCACAGGATGTCGCTCAAGGTTATGAAGTTGGTGAGCCTAGTCTTGATCGTCCTAAACTCTTCTAGAGAGAGATGTTTAGAAGGCTGAGGGGATGGTTTGGAAGGTTGTTGGGTAGGATGTGGTATGGTGGTTCTGGTAAGAGTTTTGGGTTGAAGGATGGGCAGTTTTGGTGGTTAAGGTAAGGAAGTGGATGAGGGTAAAGGTGTGGGTTCAGGAGTGTAAGGTTCAGTTCTGATGGTGAATGGAGAGGGAATTGGTTCAGGTTGGGGTTGAGTGGTTGGTGTGAAGGTTATCCCTTGTACCCTTGTGTACATCTCTCTCCTTTTCCCCGAACGAATGTCAACTTTGATTTCACTAACAATTCATTGGAGTGTCCTTTCAGACATGGGACCCACCTGCCTTCCAAAGAAGCCATGAGCCTAGAGATAATCTGTTATCTAGGCTTTGTCACCTATCTTCTTGGTTGCAGTGGCCTTTGCTTCTTCTTCCCTTTTCTCTTCTCCCTCAACTTGTCTCTTGCAGCTCTTTTTCTCTCTTTCTCTAATTGATCATGCTCTTTGTCAAAGAGCCATAGGATCGTTTCATCATTATGTGGAGACAGCTCTTGAAGAGAGAACCCTTTGGAGGCTATCCTTTCCCTCCTGAGCTGCATGTTAGCTTCCTTCTGTTCCTTTTCTTTCTCTTCCTCTAAGGCCACCGTGCTGCTTCTTATTGCAGCCTCGTTGCCTTTTCCAGTTCCACCAATTCCTCTAATGGTAGCAGGAGTGTTTCTTCATTGGCAACTCTAAGCTTGATGAGCTGGTCAATGATCTCCTCTCTCCTTTTGTTTTTGACTGCCTCCTTGTTAGGATCAGTGATCTACGTTTGATCGATTAGAGAGTATAGCAGCGGAATTCTAACAATGAATTAGCCAATTCACAAAAACGAAAAGATATTCAATGAAGAACAAAAACGGTTATAGATAGAGAGAATTCTGCAAATATATTTCATTCAATATACGCCTTCGTGGTAACGGAATGTCACACTTACAATTAGGTCGACACCTCTTATATAAGAGATGTGACGTCTGCTGATGTCACTTGATAGTGACATCTAACAGAATTATTCCAACTGAAACACAACTACTAAAGATGTCAAAATAGCTGACATCTTCTTACAAAAATACTAAGTGTTATCAGTTACTATAACTACTGAAAAACATAAAACTACTCATACTACAACGACTGAAGAACAAGCTCTTCCGTCGTTTTACAAAACTACTGAAAGTAAAAACATAAAACTATTGATATCACAACTACTGAAGAAGTACTCTTCAGCTGTTGCGACAAACTACTGAAACTTCAGTACTTGGTCTTCAGACTTGAACTTCAGACGTTTTATCAGCTGATGACTTCAGTAGATATCATCAGCTGATGTCTTCAGTCTTTGTCTTCAGACTTTGTACACCAGTTGTTGATCTTCAACACTTGTAGACTCTTCAGCTGTTGTACTTCAGTACTTGGTCTTCAGCTTCAGCACTTGTGTTCTTTAGCTGTTCAGCTTCAGCACTTGTGTTCTTCAGCTGTTGAACTTCAGCACTTTAGTCTTCAGCTGTTGAAGTCTTGAGCACTTGATCTTCAGCTGTTGGAGTTTTCAGCACTTGTCGAACTGCTGATGAAGCCTTCAGCAGTTGTTGTGATATCATGTGGGACTTAGAGGTTTTCTGATCTTGGCTCATTGGTTCTTTTGGTCCAACACTCCTGGTTGGCTACAGCTGCTTTTGTATGTGAAGCTAACAGTTTCTCAGTTGGAAGTCTTCCTTTTCTTTTTAGTTTTTCAATTTTCTCCGCTTCCTGAAGCTCTTCCGCAGTCATCTTCTTCTTTCTTTTGTCATCTTTTGAAGAGCTTGACTTTGGTGGTTCTTGGAGAGTGGATTCGGATTGTGAGAGAGGCAGAGAGGGTTTATGGAGAGGTTGATCTAGAAAGTCCTCACTATTCACTTCAGATGCCAGTTCTAGGATTGCATCTATAATGAATAGTTCCTTGGACATTATAAACAGTCCTTCCATTCCATTTTAGCTTCGGAAGATTCGGCTTGTTCTTCTGAGGCTTTAGCTTCAGCTTCGGAAGTTTGAGGAGATGCAGATTCTGTCCCAACTGTTTCAGTTGCTGGGCCATTAGTCCCCATTTCCCCTTCGGATTGAATCTCAGGTTCCATGTGGACCTTAGGTTGACCAACTTCTTCCACAGTGGTAGAAGGTGCACTTAGCCTCTGAAGTTCTTCAGCTCCGAAATACATCATCGCTACATCAGGGCTTTGTTGATCAATAGAAGATCTCTATAGAAACCTGGAGAAGAGTCTGTAGAGATCTTTGAGCATTTTGCAGTAAGACTTGGGATAGCTCAAAGAAAGTTGTAATGGGAGCCAAGAATTGAGAAATTGAAGTTTGACTCTGTGATTCCTCAGATGTTTGTCTCTGAACACTCTCCCTCTTTTTGGTAGCATCGTCTTGAGAGCTAGATGAGCTGGAGGAAGAGGTCAAGGAGACCTGAACAGGTACATGCCTAACAGATCTCTCAATCTGTTTCTCAGCTAATTGAGCCTTGAGATTGTCAATCTTAATTTGCTGAGTGGCAAACCTTTCTTCTAAAGTCTTAACCTTGGATTCAAGGTTTGAGACTTTAGATAGTAGGTTCTGAATGAAGAGTTGCATGCTTCCCTCATCTTCTTTTGAAGAATCATTGGAGTTGAGGTAACATACCTAGTATGTTCAGCCTCACCACTAGATGTGCTTTCTTGGCACCCTAGTTTCCCCAGCTTAGTGATGTATCTTTCAGAGTCATCAAAAGGCATGCTTGCTGTAGATCAGTCACATAAATGTTATCACTGTCCATAACGTCCACTGAGGCACCTTCTGTATTGGCAGCTGAATCTGCATGAGTCCCCCCCATATCAGTAGGACTCACCTCAGTAAGGGTTTGCTAATGGGGGCTAGATATAAGAGGTCTCTCTAGGCTTGGTTGATCTTGGAAATGGTGTTGTAGATCAACTTCATTGCCATGGAGGGACGTTATCTCTTCATCAGTTTTGAAGAGAAGGTCAGTGAAAGATAGGGAGGCTGCACCTACTGACCCGGGACCTTGGTCAATGTCTACAGGCATTGAGCCTTTGATGGGGTTGTCCTTTATAGGCTGCTTAGAGGAGTGTAAATACTCACCTTGAGGGATTTCAGATTGGGTAGTGGGCTCATGGGTTTGAGACGAGGAGACTCAAGACCCATATTGAGGTCAATGGTAAAGGATGGTGAGACCACAAACTGAGTGGGAGCCCAATGTTCCACTCTAGCCTTTTTAGGTTGAACAGGAGGAGCTTGTTCAATCAGAGTAGATTGAACAAGGGTTTATTTAGGGCGTCTTTTGTAGGTGATACTGATGGGGGGAGAAGGTGAAATTGGCATTGTGGGGGCAGTTGCTAGTGTGGGTTCATCACTTGTGGGTTCAATAAGGATGTCACCAGGAGCTATTTGCTTAGCCATACTAGGAGGTAAAGAAGTGTACCTTCTAGTGAAGTTGGTGGATACCTTCTTTAGTGTCTTGAAGATGGTTGGCCTCATGTGAGGGACAGGCAGAGTGGCTGCATAGACAAGTCGACTCTGGTACAGCTCACAGTTGATAATGTGCTGAAGAAATCTAGGATACATAAAGAATGTTTCCCTCTGTAGATTTCCAATAAGATTAGTCAACACAAATCTTGAGTAGTTGAAGTGGAGGTCTCTCACCAATCCATGAACTAAGCACCCTAGTTCATATGGGATTTGGTCCCATCCCCCAGATTTGTTTGATAGACAGTGAAGGACAATGTGCAGGAGGAACTTCTAGTTATAGGAGAAGTTGAATTTGTAGACAGTCGACCTGCTCACGTCTCCACCATATCCCATGAGGATGTAGGTGCTGTCTAACTCTGCCTTGGGGAACTCTATAGGGGCAACCTTATCGTGAAGCTCTAGATGCTCCCTGATGAGTTGTTCAAGGATGACCAACTCCTGGGCACAAATGCGGGATCGTATTACATGAACCCCATTTAGGGTTTCAACCTGACCGTTACACCAAAATTCAGTCATGTGATTGAGGTAAACCGTGGGATTAATAGTCAAGGCGATATAGTAAGATGATTGGGAGAGGAAGGAGATGATTTCAGAGAATTCCACATCTCTTGAAGAATCAAGAAGTGCGAGTTGGTTGTGTTGAGGATTCAGGGCCATTGAGAAAATATGCAGGTAGAAGAGTTTGAGATTGGGTGAATTTGGGGAGAAAGGAAACTTTTAGGGCTGTAAAAACTTGTGGTAAGAAGATGAGAGTGAATAGTCGGGATTATTTAAAAGAGGATGAAATGGCGGTAATGTGTTAGGATAGGGTGATGTGATGTTTTAATGGATGAAGTGACAGGGGCGGTAAGGTTAATTCAGTTAAATAATCTGACATCATTAACAAAATTGTACTTTTTATAGTGTGAGGCCCAGAGATTTCCATTACACAGTAAAATCTCTCTTCCGAATATAACATTTCCGAAGGTAATTTGTCTTCCGAAGGCAATTCCTACTTCCGAAGGTAAAAGTTACTTTTGAGAGAAAAGATTGCTTTCTGAGTGGAGAGTTTTGTAAGCTTCAGAACTAGATCTGATATGAAATCAATTGCTTCTTCCAAGACCAAAAACTCTTCCCAGAAGAAAAATTATCCTTGGAGAAATTTGCTTCGGAAGATATGTAAAATGTCTTCCGAGGGTTAATTTCTCTTCGGAATAAATTTATACTTAGAAAATTTCAGAGAGATCTTTTGTAACAGGCTTAGATTGTATTGACATAAGACATTACATATTTTTCAAAGAGTTAAGCTAATCAATGTTTATCATCCCAATAGCGGCTATGAGATACTTAAATCTTTGTTCATCAAAAGCTTTGGTGAACAAATCAGCATATTGTTCATTTGAATCAACTTCGATTAGTGTAATCAGATATTTTTCATGAATATCTCTGATGAAATAGTACCTGATATCAATATGCTTCACCGGATTTTCAGTAATGGAGATAGCATTATTGTTGTCTATATGGATAGGAGTACTCATAAAGTTATATCCATAGTCCAATATCTGATTCTGAATCCACAGCAGCTGAGCACAACAACTAGCAACAACAATGTATTTAGCTTCAGCAGTTGATGTAAAGACACTGGATTGTTTCTTGCATTGCCATGAGATGATCCTTCCACCAAGAAATTGACATCCTCCTGATGTTGATTTCTTGTCAATGTTGTAGCCACCATAGTCACTATCAGAATATCCATAGAGATTGAAATCACTATTCCTTGGATACCAGAGACCTAGTTTAGGTGCTCCTTGAGGTATCTGATGATTCTCTTGGCAGCAGCTAGGTGAGACACCTTTGGAGCAGCCTGATATCTTGCACAGATGCATGTTGCAAACATCATATCAGGTCTACTGGCTGTAAGATACATTAGAGAACCAATAATCGCCCTATACTGATATTGATCAGTATCCTCCCCCACAAGGCCAAGACAAAGATTATGGTTTCTGGGTATGGGTGTCTTGGCTGGCTTATAACCTTTCATCTCAAATCTTTCTAAGATGTCATTAACATACTTAATTTGATTGATGAAAAACCCTTCCTTCAGTTGCTTCACTTGAATTCCAAGGAAAAAGTCCATTTTACCCGTATGTATGAATGTGTGTATGATGATATTATGATGTGATGTTGGACTGTGTTCATGCTTGATGATGTTATGGTTGTGTTTCTAAGGCTTAGAATGTAAGATTTAAGCATAGAACATGATAGATGGTGCTTGGGAATTGAAATATGATGTTTAGGGCTCATATGTCTAAGTTTTAGAATCTGCCCAAGTATGCAAAAGAAATGCGGATGAGCATTGTTCACTAAGTCAATGCGGATGAGTATTGGAAGGAATGCGGATGAATAGTTAATGCGGATGAGCATTATTCACAAAGTAAGTCAATGCGGATGAGTATTAGAGAAATACGGATGAACAGTTAATGCGGATGAGCATTGACTAAGTATAGGAAATGCGGATGAACATTAACTACATATGGGAAATGCGGATGAATAGTTAATGTAGATGAGCATTGTTCACTAAGTAAGTTAATGCAGATGAGCATTAACCACTAAGCAAGAGAAATGCGGATGAGTACTGAGGAATGCGGATGAGTACTGAGGAATGCGGATGAACTAAACAAATGCGGATGAACTAAACAAATAGGGATGCACTAAACAAATGCGGATGAACTAAACAAATGCGGATGAACTAAACAAATGCGGATGAATTAAAAGGGCAAACGTGGATGAACACTTAGAGTATTTTCTGACTTTTGGGGAAAAAGTGAAACTTAGGCTTTGACATGGGAGATTCCCGGGGGCTATGTAGGTTGACTTTTTGAGGTTATAGAGCATGTGATGGGCATGATGTTATTATGCATGTTTGATGCTTATGCATGATTGCAGGATCGTTGAAGGGTGTATGTTACAACACAACAACACAAAGAGGAGATTAACTAAACTTTAATCAAATAGTAAACTGGATTAACAAAGTTGAGATACTAAGAACACAAGTAATGCAAGAGATAGAACACAGAGAACACAAGTATTTGGTTTTCAAGAATGCAGTATATTGCTTTCCCTATGTTCTATTACAAGTGTTACAAAGCATATTCGAAATATGCAAGAACATGAGATACTTATACTACATCCTACAGTCGGCTATACTTTGAAAGCCAGCTGGATACATTTGACTAGACACAAACAAAATCAAGTGTAGAGTCAAAAGGCAGATTGTCTTTTGACTTGTGACTATGACATGCCATAGCTCACATCCTTATATATTACAAAAGGATAAAGTACATAAAGTAGAAAGTTACAGACTCAAGACCTCAATGTATAGTTACCAAAAGCATGGACCTTTTCACCAACTCATGTAAGTTGGTGACTTGTAGAGATGTAGCGGAAAGGTGTCCAGCTTTATGGAATAGTATATCAGATAAAGCATGTTACTAAAAGTCTTCAGAAGAAATCTATCTTCATGAACTTGAAGCTTCGGAAGACTTTGTCTCTGAGGCTTTGGAAGACTTCATGTTTGGCTTCGGAAGATATTGGTCTTGGCTTCAGAAGATTTCACACTTAGAGTATTTTCTGTTTCATTTGTGAAACTTCCTAAGCTTATTTTTTAATGTACTTGTGTAGCATGCAGGATAGACTTAAGATGTTTAGGTTGCATCAGCCTCTTCATTAATCTCTACAAACCCCCCTAGGCTGATGCTACCAAAAAACTTAGAAGACTTTAGATATCAACAGTCCTCATTAGGATGATCACCAATCCTTTCTTCATAAGGTGATCAGGATCCTTCAGACTGTCAAAGTGTCTTCTCATATCAAAGAGGTCATGCAGAGGCAACTGAAACATATCTTGCCATGTGTAGGTGTCTTCAATGCCTTGATCTCTAATGACATGCCATCTTTCTATATTTATGGTGTATGTCCAACAAGATGGGTCTTCTGATGCTAGAGGAGTTGTTTGAATTGGAGTTGATGTAGCATCCTCTGGCTGCATAATCTCAAGATGTTCTGACTCATCCTGGGATTTAGAAGAGGGTGCAATCTTCTTCTTCTTTGGCTTTGGTTTAGAAGCCATCCTCTTCTTTCTCTTACCAGATTTTAACTGAAAAGACTAGCCTGCAGCACCAGATTGATCTACATTGTCTTTCTCAGTTGGACTTCCTTTCTCTCAGGCTCAGAAGGAGAGGGAGTTGACCCTGCTTTGGATCAGAAGATGATTCTTGCTGAGTTTCAGCAGGAGGTCCAGGTTGTGTTGTCTCGGGTTGTTCAACCTTAACCTCCACTTCAGGTGGCACTTGACTTGGAGTGGAGTGTAAGTCAATGAGCTCTCCACTTTTGATCTTCTGCTTGATCACCCTATATGCTCATCCATAGTGGATAGAGACATAGGGCCAAATCTCCTTCCGAAGAAACCATATAGCTTCAAAAAGCTCATCATCCCTGCCTATCAGCAGACTTCTTCATGCTCTTCTGGATGATGGCTTTTGATTTGGCAGCTTCTTCCCTTAGTTTCTTCTTAGTTATCTTTCTGTCCTTGATTATCTCAAGTTCAAGCTATTTTAAGTACTCAAACTCAACATAATCATAGGACAAGGAAGAAGTGCATCTGCCTGATAGAAGCCTGTGGCACTCAGGTAGTTGATCATCTTGATCCTTTCTTCTTCTTTGTTCTACCTGAGGTTCTTGTTGAACCACATCTTCTTGTGCAGGACTTTCATGAACTGGGAGAGGGTAAGCATATCCTTGTACAATCTTTTCTTCTTCTCTTCTTTGACTTGCACTAGGATTCTGCATCTTTTTCCTCCTTCTTCTCCCTTGAACTATCAAGTCACCCACCCTTCATTCAACTCATCTAAGGTGAAGAGAAATGATATTGTCTATGTCATAGTTCCTAGTCTGCAAATATTTATCCTGACTGCCCTTAACTCATCATTCTAAGTATCTGGTCTGGGGGCAGCCCTGATAGAGACTCCATAGTCTTGAAGACTCAGCAGAGGACTTTCTCCCCTTAGACTCCTTTTCCTCTCTCTTCTCTCTCCTCCTTAATCTCCTCATTTCATTTTTCTTTTCCCTTTGTTGTCACTCACCAGACCTTTGTGACTCAGGGGTAGAGAGCTTTGGCCTTCATGCTTGTTGCAGCATCTGAGCTCAACCGAAGAGGGTTGAGAAGCAACCTTCACCAGCATGTGTCATCAAAGGAATGTGGATCTCTGCCGCCGTTGAGGATGATGATAATAGGGCTCTCGTTCTCTGCCATGGCCTTCAGTCAGGATCCCCTAGAAGCTCATCTTATGGTCCTCCTCAACTCACAGTTGATCGATTTTGGGAAAAAAAAACATGCCTGATTGCCTAAGTCTCCTCTTAAAAGCCTGAACTTTGTAGTTATCTGTCTTGGATCCTTTTAGCCATTCTGTCGCTTGTCCTTGATTGGCTTGGGTTGACAAGTGGCAGGATTTGACTAATCCAACCTTCCGATTAGGCCAAGGCTGAAAATTCAAGACTTTTGTTGCCCTTGAACTCTTATGATGATTAAGGCTTTCCCTTATTTGTCATACCTCCATCCCAATGATGTGATTGGAAGATATTAGGACATAGCCCTTGGTATCCCATCCTTCATCCTCAACAAACTCTATCTGAATGAGTCTGTGTAGTCCACATCAATGTGAACTTTGACAGGATCAGTGATCACAAGTTTGATGTATTAGAGTTCAAAGCAGCGGAATACGAACAAGAATTAGACAAATTGTAGCAAGCAATCGATACTTGTATGCATTAAGAGCACATACGGTTTAGGGAGAGAATATATATTTCTGATTTCAAGGAATGTTTATAGATGTAGAATATTTCTAATCAAATCATTCATTCATTCCATTCATTCATTTCCCATATACAATAGGTTGTCACTCCTTATATAGAGTGCAACAATCACTGCTGTTATCACGGAAAGTGACAACTGGCAGATCTAATACAAAAATAACTAACTCTTAACAAACTACTGAAATGTTCACAACTACTGAGAACATATCAGAGTGTTAAGTACAAAATATAAAACTACTGAAACTACAACGACTGAAGAACAAGCTCTTCAGTCGTTTTACAAAACTACTGAAACATAAAACTACTGAAACTAGAATATAAAACTACTGATATCACAACTACTGAAGAAGTACTCTTCAGCAGTTGTGACAAACTACTGACGCTTCAGTACTTGATCTTCAGACTTTGACCTTCAGATGTTTCATCAGCTGATGACTTCAGTAGATATCATCAGCTGATGTCTTCAGTCTTTGTCTTCAGACTTTGTACATCAGTTGTTGATCTTCAGCACTTGTAAACTCTTCAGCTGTTGTACTTCAGTACTTTGGTCTTTCAGCTTCAGCACTTGTGTTCTTCAGCTGTTCACTTCAGTACTTGTGTTCTTCAGCTGTTGAATCTTCAGCACTTGATCTTCAGCTGTTGAAGTCTTCAGCACTTGTCAAACTGCTGATGAGTCTTTCAGCAGTTGTTGTGATACCATGTGGGACTTAGAGGTTTTCTGATCTTGGCTCATTGGTTCTTTTGGTCCAACAAACTCCCCCTGAACCAATGCAGCCAAAACCTCTAATTATTCGTTGTCCCACTTATTGTTGGCAAAGTGTTGGTCTTTTTCCTTCTTGATCAGTAGAGAAGATGACCCATGTAAGCTCCGGCCTGGGAAGAAACCTCAAATATTTGTTTGGCAGAGTATGAATGGGAACTCTGTTTTGGGGAACAGGACACAGAGTTGTTATCCCATTCATGAGATTCACTTCCCCATAATGAGTCTGTACGACTCTCTTGTGTAGGCCTCAAGGAAGGTGATTTGTTCCTCCATGGTTAGCTCTTCAGCACCTCCTTCAAACAATGATTCAGGCCCATAATACTCAGACAGGTATTTGGCCTGTTTCCCATTCTTTAGCTCCACAGTTGTTATTATTCTGTAAGCAAACTCATCCGGTGATTACCCTCTAGGAACAACTGGAGCTCATTTTTCCTGACTTCCTCAAGCCTCTTGTAAACTAACCCCTTTTTCACTATTTTGTTTTCCAGCATCTTCTGAGGGGTTAGATTAGCTTTGTAGGCTTTCTTGAAGTCTTCTAGGATTTCCCAGGGTGAAACTACAAAGACCAGAGAGATCACTTCATCTACGATCTTTTTCACCTGGCCAATGTATCTCTGAGGTATATTTTTCTTATGAATTCTGTGAGAGACCCTGGGATCAGGCCAAATCCTCACTCTTTCCTTTTGATATTGAAAGGTATGCCTGAGAGTGTAAAGTCTGAGGCTTGCTTCTTCATATTGATGATAGAAGATGTGGCTGCATAAGCTTTGTCAACTCTCTTCAGCAATTCCTCATCATGCTGTTTATGAAGCTCTTCTTCTTCTAGCTTCACTTTAACCATTTGTCTCTGGACTTCAGGAGTAATGCTGAGGAGTGACTTGTGGCCTTAGGCAACTGAATCACAGCTGAGAGTGGCAGCCTATCTTCATCATCTTCTTCATCATCTTCTAGCCTCAATATCCTTCTCTTCTTCTTCAAGGGTATATCATCGCTATGGGTTTTGAGGGTAAGGGAGTTGGTTTGGTGGGTTGTGTTTTGGGTGGTTTTGGTGCGGGAATGTTGACAGGCTGTTCTAGCATCCTTGAGGTGAGTGTGGCTTTTGATTGCTTGGCTAGCTCAGTCCTGCTCCCAGCACCCGCTTCATTCAAAGCTTCAATAACAAGCCCCTTAGTATATGCTTCAGACGAACAGATCTTGGTGGTGATTGCCAAGATACTGTCCCTGGACCAAGCTTTGATTTCGATCATTGATCTTCCAAGATATTTTGCAATAAATCTAATCATGATTTCAAGCCTTTCTCTTTCTAACACTTCATAACTTGCCCATCTATTCTGGATTTCTTCAATCTCTAGTCGTCGAATCTCAGAGTCAAGTTTATTGGTGTCATGGCCTTGCCTAAACAGCTGATCAATGATGTTGTCCATTGATCTGCTGTGTTCGGCATCAGCCTCTTTTATCAGTAGCTCCAAGGCTTTATCTTCAGCAATGTGATCATCAGCACCTTTCTTTCGCTTGTAGGTGAGCAGTGGTTGCTGTTCTTTCTCCTCCTTTTGGCTTGCTTCGCTTCCTTCTTTTCCTCCTCGATCTTTTCCTCTTCTTTTCTTTCACTGCAGTACTCTCCCCCTTTTTGGATGCATTGGAGGAAGGGGTTTGTACCGCAGAAAGAGTCTTTTGTACAGCAGCATCAATCAGGGGCTGTAAAGTGAGGAAAGCCTCTCATCAATGGCTTTAGTCACAATATCAGTGATTATGGGTGTGATGAGAGGGAGGGAATTTTGAAGTACAGCACCTATTTGCTCAGGAGGGTTCTGTTCCTGAGAAGTAGGGCCTGAAGCAGAGGCAGGTGGTTGAGTTTGGAGTGGCTCAGTGTTTGGGAACCTTCAAGTGAAGGTGCCATCTGTGGGTGGGTAGAGGCAGATGGTCTTTCTCCTTGTGAGAGTTGATCAAGTAGGTTTTGCAGCCTACTGACTTTCTCTTCAAGGATTGTGTTCTGGGCAAGAACATCGTAGAAAAAGCCCAGGTCATCATCAGCCGAAGCTGAATCATCTGACCTCCTGCTTAGAGCAGGATTTACATGCACTGGGTGTAGACCAGTTGATGCATGTGCCCCTTGTGCTTGGTACTGGGGACTTCCAGCCTCAGGACAGTGTCCATCATCAGCTGTTGCCTCTAGTGAGGTCTTAGCAATGTTACCAGCCTCATTCTGATCATGTGCTGAGTCAGAGGAGGTGGCAGCCTCACTAGATATTCTAAGCTCCTTGTCTACACCAGGAGATAGAAGTGGTAAACCCCTGTGCTGTGGTTCTCAAGTGCACTGTGTTCCTCCCCCTCAATTGTAGAGGTATTCCCAGTAGTAAGTGGTTTCTGGGGAGGGGGTGAGGAGTGCAGTTGAGTCAGCACTTGTGCAACTATTAAAGTTGGGCTGTGAGGGGCGGTTGTTTGGGGTGAAGGGATAGAAGCAGTGTGCACTTGGGGAGGTTGGTGCTCTTCAATGGCAATCCCCTCAAGTGAGGAAGATCCCAGATATGTAGGTACCCCTTTTGTGGTTGCTGCAGGCTCCTGTTGAGAGGAAGCCTGAGCGGCTATGGCTGGAAGAGTCATTGTATCCACTAGGGGTTTTGGACTAGTGGATATATCCTGCGTTTGTGTTGCAGGGGCATCCTCAGGGGACTCAATTCCCTGAGTAGCCGTTTTGGGTTTCTTTTTGGTGGGTTTGGTGGGACTTTTGATTTGGAGGTGGTGGCTGTGGGTTCCAGCTGCGTGGGTTTTCGCAGCTTGGCAGCCATTTTGAGTGTCTGGTCAGAGTTGTGCCGGGAGTATACTTCCGGCAGAACAGCCGTAGCAGGGACTCCCAAGCCAACAAGTCCCTCAGCATTAAGCTGGTTTGTAATGATGGCCATTATGAACCGTGGATAAGTATCCAACGGTTGGCAGTTAGTTTTTGAGCCATATCTTTGAGCTCTGAAAATATTATTTCTGAAAAGTTTAGCGGTTGTTGCTCAAGGATAGAATACATTACCTGCTGCCATTTCGTCGACATTTGATCCCAAGACGACGTCTTAGGGGCCAAACATACATTCACCATGTGAAAGATTAGGCGCTCAGCGTCATTAAAGTGTTTCTTCAAGATAGTGGAGGCACTGAGATCGCCTTGATATCCATGTTGGGCAAAGGATAGATCTGTGGTGCCCTTCGGATATCCAGCAGGAGAACTAGCATCATTCAGATGAAGAATTTTGCGGATTATTGCAGGAGTGATGACTACTTCTTTGTTGTTTACGACCGACTGGAGGGATGGTGTGTTGTTCTCCCCAGTGGTAACAGTAACGTTCATCCAAAATTGGTGCAGGGATTCGGCATGTAGTATGGGATTCAGAAGAAATGCCGTGTTGTATTGGGACTGAACCATAAGATCGATAGCAGTATCGAACTTAGTCCAGATGGGCGATTTAGTGAGGTAGGCAACACAGTTGTGTCGCGGTTTAATTTGCATGGACGCCATGGAGAAGAGGGAAGTTTTGGAGAGGAACGTTAGGTTTGAAGAAGATGAAGCATTGAGAGCTTAGTTAGGGATATTTATAGGGTACGGGTAAGAAACGACTGAAGGATGTGGTGTTAGTCATCAGTAGTTTAAAACGACCGTTGACATGGTATTATCCTTTCAGACGTTGAAACAGCTGAAGTCGTGGTGTTAGGCATCAGTAGTTTAGAAAACTACTGAAGACCGTGGTTTTGACTTCAGATGATTGAAACAACTGAGGACTTGGTGTTTGTCATCAGTAGTTATGAAACTACTGAAGACAGTGGTTTTGTCATCAGCTGTTGTAAACAACTGAAGACTTGGTATTAGTCATCAGTAGTTATAAAACTACTGAAGAGTGGTTTTGCTTCAGTTGTTTAGAATGAAACAGCAGTTGTACAAACGACTGAAGAGAAATTCTCTTCAGCTGTTTTCGTCAATTCTTAGCTTTCAGCTGTTTCATACTGTCCTCAACACATTCATCAGTCTTTTTGGCTGATTTCAGTTGTTTCATAGGACATCAGTACTTATCTGTTTTTACTGATTGCAGTAGTTGTAACTGCATCAGTAGTTGTAACTACATCAGTAGTTTAGAACAGATGAAGTACTTCAGTACTTGTGAGACATTTAGCCTTCAGTAGTTATAAAACTACTGAGGGTAAAAGAGCTCATCAGTACTTATATGTGACATAGGTACTAATGATCATCAGTACTTATTACTAAGATCATCAGTAGTTGTCACTTATTCTAGCTGCAGCATACCAAGCCTTAACACCAGGTTTTGGAAAGTTGAACTATCCAAAGGCTTAGTAAAAATGTCTGCAAGCTCATCAGCACTAGGCACAAACTTAGGATCAATCAGACCTTTTTCAAAACAATCCCTTATAAAATGATGTCTGATCTCTATATGTTTGGTCCTAGAGTGCTGGACTGGATTTTTGACAATGCAAAGAGCTGAAGCACTATCCATTAACAATGGAGTCTTAGTCTCTGTAATGCCATAATCCAAAAGTTGGTTTTGAAGCCAGAGTACCTGAGATGTACAACTTGCAGCAGCAATGTACTCTGCTTCAGCAGTTGATGTAGCAACTGAGGTCTGTTTCTTGCTCTGCCAAGAAATCAAGCAGTTGCCTAGGAATTGACATCCACCAGAAGTTGATTTCCTGGTCAACTTACACCCTGCATAGTCACTGTCAGAAAAAGCAACTAATTTACCAGAATGTCCAGTAGAATACCATAAACCTAGAGATGGAGTGCCTTGCAGATATCTAAAGATCCTCTTGACTGCAATCAGATGAGACTCTTTAGGTGCAGCCTGAAATCTAGCACAAACACATGTAGCAAACATAATATCTGGTCTAGAAGCTGTTAAATACATCAAGGACCCAATCACATCTGTAAAGTGTTTCATCAACCACTTTACCTTTCTGATCTGTATCCAGTTGTGTGGTGCTGCACATGGGGTAGAACAGGGCTTACAGTTTTGTAAATCAAACTTTTGCAAAAGATCTTTTGTGTATTTGGACTGATGAATGAAAATTCCATCAGCCTTTTGTTTGATTTGCAACCCCAGAAAGAACTGTAATTCTCCCATGGCACTCATTTCAAACTTCTGTTGCATCAACTTTGTAAAGGCATCACACAACTTTGGATCAGAGGATGCAAAAATGATATCATCTACATTTTGAACAAGTAGATTATGCTGCCCAGCTTTCTTAATGAATAAAGTCTTATCTATGGAGCCTCTAGTGAAATTGTTTTCCAGAAGAAAGTTTGATAATGTCTCATACCAGGCTCTAGGAGCTTGTTTTAACCCATAAAGAGCCTTATCAAGCTTATACACCCAATTAGGATGTTTATTGTCCTCAAAGCCTGGAGGTTGACATACATAAACCTCTTCTTTAATTTTTCCATACAAAAATGCACTTTTGACATCCATTTGAAAAACTTTAAGGTTTTGATAAGCAGCATAAGCTAAAAACAATCGAATTGCTTCCAGTCTGGCTACAGGGGCAAAGGTTTCATCATAATCCTTCCTTCTTGTGCAAACCCCTGAACAACCAGTCTGGCCTTGTTCTTAACAATAAGCCCATTTTCATCAGTTTTGTTCCTAAACACCCATTTAGTGCCTATTGCACTTTACCTGGAGGTAGAGGAACCAGTTCCCACACTTGCTGTTTCTTGAACTGAAGAAGCTCAAGCTGCATGGCATCAACCCATCCATTGTCCTTTAAAGCAATGTGATAATTCTTTGGCTCTTGCTGACTGATGAAGAGCATAGAAGCAGAAATTTGACAATTGACTTCTTGTTGATACTCCAGCAGTGATATCACCAATGATTTGAGACATAGGGTGATTCTTCAGATCTTGATACACAATGAGATCTGTGCAAGTGTTTGTAGCAGGCTCAGCAGTAACAGATGGTGATGGTGAATCATTTCCTTGAAACCAATCAGTGGATGGTAATTCAAAGGAAGTTGAATTCGAAGAGATCTCATCAGCATTTGTTGTGGATGGTGCTACTGGAGCTACAGGAACATCAGGTCTAGCTGAATCAGGCAGCTGATCACTAAACCTGAAGAGGTGAGTACTGCAATCATCATCATCATCAGCAGTACCACCAGGTGGTGAACTGTTGACAGGAGCAACAGCAGGAGTTTGATAAGGAACATATTGCAGTATGTCCAAATCAAATAACTCCACAGGGCTTTGTGGAATCTTGTCCTTTGGAGATTCATTGAACTTAACATGTAGAGTTTCTTCAACCATCTTTGTTCTGCAGTTGAAGACTCTGTATGCCTTGCAAGTAGATGAATACCAACAAAATACCCTGCATCCACCTTAGGATCAAATTTATGGAGTTGATCCTTTGTGTTGAGAATAAAACAGGGACACCCAAATGCTTTGAAAAATGAAATCAGAGGAGCCAAATGATGGAGAACTTCATATGGAGTCTTCATCAACCTCTGATTTACTAAAACTCTATTTTGCACATAGCAAGCTGTTGACAGCTTCAGCCCAAAAGGTCAGTGGCAAACCAGAGTCAGCCAGCATGGACCTTGCAGCTTCAATGAGGGTCCTGTTCTTTCTCTCCACTACTCCATTTTGTTCTGGAGTCCTTGGAATGCTGAACTGCCTTTTGATTCCCTTTGAAAGATAGAAGTCATCAAGTGTATGATTTCTGAATTCAGTTCCATTGTCACTCCTAATACACTTGACTGGAAGGGAATACTGCTTCTCAATATACAACACAAAGTGAATAATCTTCTGAGCAGCCTCATCCTTTGAATGTAGAAAGAAAGTCCATACAAATCTGGAGTAATCATCCACAATTACCAGACAGTATTTCTTCTTTGCCATGCTCATTACTCTCACAGGACCAAATAGATCCATATGCAGTAATTGCAAGCAGGCAGTGGACTTAGGCACTTCAATAGGAGGGAATGAGACTTTGTGCTGTTTTCCTTTTAAACAAGCAGTGCAGGTTTCATCACAGTGGAACTCCTTTATTGGTAAGCCTCTGACTAAACTATTGTGGGTAAGCTGATTCATGTTTTTGAGATTAACATGACCAAGCCTTCCTGTGCCACAGTTTAGATTCTTGAGAAGAGGCTTTGGAAAATAGGCAAGGATTGCCTTTGAGATCTATCTTCTTAGAAAGATCTAAGGCATACACTCTTCCTGTCCTGTTGGCTTTCAGGAGAGTGTGATCATCCAACACCTTGTCAATCAAGTGCAAAACTTTGGATGACAGAATCCTACAGTTTTGACTGGTGAAAAGAGCAACATGGCCTTTATCACACATTTGACTGACACTCAAGAGATTGTACTTGAGATTTTCCACATGATTAACATCATCAAATTTGATTTCTCCATTGGAGACAAAGCCCTTACCAATGATGTAACCCCTAGCATCATTGCCAAAAGAAACAAATCCCTTCTTTCCTTGAGAGTAGTCATGAAGAAGAGAGCTGTTCCCAGTCATGTGCATAGATCCCCCACTGTCTACATACCAGATGCTACTTTGGCATGTTGAAGAACCCTGCAATAATAAACAATCAGTTAGTTTTAGAGACCCAAACCTTTTTGGTTTTGGCCTGGTCTCATCAATAGATGGTAAACTAACAGGTTTATTTGAAACAACAGCCTGAGAGGAAGAAGATGGTGTAGAAGAGGAGTCCTTTGGCTTGGACTCCTTTTCTGTGGTTTCAACATAGGAGCATCTAGTTGGTTAACTCTACCCAACAGATGTTGAACCATCATACCAGCTGTGTCTGATTTTGTGATAAAGCTTTCAGCTCATCAGACACATTGCCAGTGGAGTTTGATAAGTTCCTATGTTGCACCTTCTTCTTCTGAGCATCTCAGCTGTCACCTGTTTAACCCCTTCCTTTTTGGATTTCTTTGAGGACTTAAGGGTTACAGGATTTGATGTTGCTGATACAAATGTGGTCTCAAACTCAGTTTTCATTTTTACCATTTTCTCTTAATTTCTTCTTTTTGTTTGAGTTTGGAACCTCTTTTGTACCAACAATCATCTGTAAGATGATTGAACAAACCACATACTTCACATGGTTTCTTCTTCATCTTAGGTTGATCATCAACTAAAGAGGGTGAAGCAACTGAAGACTTGTTCTTCAATGCTTTGGAAGCATTGTTTGCTTTCTTGACTGCCTCTTTAGTAGTCTTCAAACTCTTTCTACTGTCAGTTTTCTTCTCTTCAGTACTGACAGCAGTTGAAGTTTGAACTTCAGGTGTTAGATCCTGCTCTCTAGTCCTTTCAGGACCTTCAGAATTAACTCCTGAGTTGATCAACTCATTAATCATGTGAATGTCAGCATTTGAACCATCAACATCAGCTGATAGGTTCAAAGTGGGCTTGATGCTGACTGCTACTTCTGATTGTGCTGTATCAGAAGGTAGATCACATGATGTGATGGATTGGTTATCACTCTCACCATCAGATTCTACCTCTGCTCTTGGGGTAAAATCTGTAGGTGGAGCAGTGTGATTGTAACCAATTCCAAACTTCACATTTGAAGCAGATTGCTTACTAAGAAGCATTTCAAAACCTTTGCATGATTGTACCCATCTATCACACTCGACCTGGGTAACTGCAAGGGTTTCTTTGAGATCTTTGTACTTCTCTAGAAGTACTTCTTCTCTAGCCTTATCATCAATTATTTGGCAATTCAGTTTATAAATCTCATCATTTTTATCTTTAGCACAGACTCAAACTCAGCTTGTTTTTGGAAATTATTTGTTCTAGCTCAATGTTCTTATTAATTAGAGCTACATTTGCTTCTCTAATGGAAGCAAATGCTGCTATGCATGGTTCAGAACATAATTTGGCTTTTGCCTCAGAGGATACCTGTGATACCTGAGGTGTAGAGGCATTAGAAAATGAAGTATCAGCAGACTCCAAAGCCATAAGAGCTAGATTCCCAAAAGGACTGTCACCACCATGTTGACCAGCACCTGAAACAGTTGATCATGACCAGACATGTCATCTGGTAAACTGCTCCAGTCAACAACTCCTGGGGTGAAGAAGCTGTGTTGTTGAGGTTGAGTTTGTTGATGAGATTGGGATGGCTGAGGTTCTGGTAGTGCATGAGGTTGTGGTGCCATAGGAACTTGAACTTGATTTGACTGTGGCATGTAATAACAAGGGTACGGATATGGCATTTGACCCTGAGGAACAAAATATGCCGGAGATTGTTGTTGAGGATGATGACTAGAGGTGACAGGATGTTGCCCCTGTGTTGTTGACTATTGCCAGGAAAAGTCACAAAGGGTGCAGTGGAGTTAGATCCAGTTGATCTACACTCTCTTGCAAAGTGTCCAAGCCTTTGGCATTTGTGACACCTCAACTTGCTCTTGTCAAAACCAACTTTGGTTTTGCCAGAGAGTCCTGGGAATTTTCTTCCAGTTCTTTTATAGAACTTCTGAGATCTGATATTTATCAGGGCCATTTGGCTCAAAATATCCATCTCTTCTAAGTCATCATCAGCAATCCCCTTGAGATCATCCATAATGAAGCATAGATTGTCATTATTACACCCAGTAAACTGACCATCAACACTCACAAATGCAGAATCAGAAGTGCTTGAAGAGAAATTAATATGCTCATCATACTGGCATTCAGATGAAGCATATTCTGACTCATGACCCACCAAGGCAGTGTTGCCTGGTACAAAGTCTTCAGTGAGCTTTCCAGATGAAGACAGCTTTCTCTTCTGTTCTATCTCTCTCTCAAAATGAGCAGTTTCCCATGAGTTGGTGGTGAGAGATAGTTTGTCCAAACTTGCACTGGAGCGTAGGACAATAGTATATGTGTCCCATCTCTCAGGCAGTGATCTGAGAAATCTGTTATTCATCTGAATATTTGTGTACTCAAGTTTGACCATTTTTAGTTCAGAGATCAACAAGAGAACCGCTCATATTGTTGAGTCAGTGTCTCACCCTTTCTATGAGAGAATGTCTCATATTGTTGGGCAAGAATTTCTCTATTATTTGCCAAGACCTCATCTGTTCCTCCAAATTGTTCTTTCAAGGCATTCCAGAGGTCATGGGCAGTTTCATGATGCATTAGCCCAGAATAGATTTCATTTGGCAGTGCCATGGCCAGAATTCCATGGGCTTTTGCATCAATTTCAAGCAACTTCTTATCCTCATCTGAGTATTGCTCCCTCCTCTTCGGAACCATTTGATTGGTTTCCGGGTTATTCACCATAGGCTTGTGTGGACCATGTACCACTGATGTCCAACAACCTGCGCTGTTAACAGACAGGTGATGGAGCATACGTCTTTGCCATATGTTATACTCATTCCTAACCAGCATTGGTGGCTTGGTTGAGGAACAGTATTGTGAGGATCATTGGAGGGAGTGGTCATTTTCAGTTCAAAAACAATTTAATTCAAGCTTTTAAAAGTTTTAACAGACCACAACAAACTCAATGAAAACCAAGAAAAGATCTCAGGATGAATGAGAAATACAGAAAATTCAATCTCTATAACCGTTTCTTGCAAAAACAAAAGCTAATTCAATCAAACTTAGATCTTGAATAGCAGTTTCAATGATCAATTATTAGATCGATCAATGATTAACCTGCTCTGATACCATTTGACAGGATCAGCGATCACAAGTTTGATGTATTAGAGTTCAAAGCAGGAATACGAACAAGAATTAGACAAATTGTAGCAAGCAATCGATACTTGTATGCATTAGAGCACATACGGTTATAGGGAGAGAATATATATTTCTGATTTCAAGGAATGTTTATAGATGTAGAATATTTCTAATCAAATCATTCATCATTCCATTCATTCTTCATATTACAATAGGTTGTCACTCTCTTATATAGAGTGCAACAATCACTGCTGTTATCACGGAAAGTGACAACTGGCAGATCTAATACAAAAATAACTAACTCTTAACAAACTACTGAAATGTTCACAACTACTGAGAACATATCAAGTGTTAAGTACAAAATATAAAACTACTGAAACTACAACGACTGAAGAACAAGCTCTTCAGTCGTTTTACAAAACTACTGAAACATAAAACTACTGAAACTAGAATATAAAACTACTGATATCACAACTACTGAAGAGTACTCTTCAGCAGTTGTGACAACTACTGACGCTTCAGTACTTGATCTTCAGACTTTGACCTTCAGATGTTTCATCAGCTGATGACTTCAGTAGATATCATCAGCTGATGTCTTCAGTCTTTGTCTTCAGACTTTGTACATCAGTTGTTGATCTTCAGCACTTGTAAACTCTTCAGCTGTTGTACTTCAGTACTTTGGTCTTTCAGCTTCAGCACTTGTGTTCTTCAGCTGTTCAGCTTCAGTACTTGTGTTCTTCAGCTGTTGAGATCTTCAGCACTTGATCTTCAGCTGTTGAAGTCTTCAGCACTTGTCAACTGCTGATGAGTCTTTCAGTTGTTGTTGTATACCATGTGGGACTTAGAGTTTTCTGATCTTGGCTCATTGGTTCTTTTTCCTTTCAAGTTTGGTCCACAGAACTTGAGGAGTTGCGAGAAGACATTTGCAAGTGAGGATGGTGAGATCCTAATGTCTCATTCCTCTGAAGACCCTCCCAGGTTTCTATGGCTGGTAATGACTTTCTCCCCCTTTTTGGTAGCATCACCCACTTGCATAGTGAGCTAAAGAAGGTCAATCACATCCCGAGGTTTTTGTGTTCCTCCTGTTTTTGTCTCTTTTCTTAAGGGCTCCCCAGCTATTTTTTCCTTAAGATATGACTCTCAAGTTGCTGTCTTGATCCCTGTTTGGTGTAAGGTAGTCACTGATATTCAAGGTGACTGACCTTTGAGACTAAGTAGTGCCATGTTTTAGACAGTTTTTTGCACCAGTAGCTCAGATTCCCCCATCTTCAGCAATATTCATTGGTGGTGAGATATTGGTCCATAGTCCTTTCTCAACACCACTTGAGGTTCTTGCTGGTGGTTTTTCCTCTACTCATGGCATCTCAGTTGAGAGTCCAGTGGGCTAGTTGCCATGTTGAGGTCTTACTGATGTAATACCTTCAGAAGTGAGAGCTCTCCATATGGACAATCCTGAACAGTTCAAGAGTGTCCACCTCAGTTGTTAGGGTGACTGATGTGGGATAGATGTAGAGACTCAGGAGTACTCATCTCTCTTTGAGTATGGGAAAAGAAGAGAGACTCATTATACTCATAGACATAGATCTCACAGTATAAGAAGTCAAGGTTGGGAATTGGTTTGTTGAGATCTATAGGCTTGGATGGTAATTGTCCCCTAAAGTTGATCACTTCAGTGTTGAGACTTAGAGTGATGGCTTAAGGCAGTTGGGCTAATGAGCTCATTGGCTGAGCATGAGGAACCTCAGCACTGATTCTTGAAGAGATGGGAGTGGTCTGCTCCTCAGGAGAAGTGGGAGCTCCAGTGTCCACTTCTTCCTGTATGGGTGAGTATATGGGGGCCTCCACAGACTGAATAGCCTGAGTAGGGTTCTTTTAGATTTTCTTTGGTAAGTTATGGTGATTTGAGCTATGAGAGGGTTGGAAAAGCAGGTGCGGGCTTAACACTACTTGTGCTGCTAGGTTGTCACCCTGAGAAATGAGCTCTAACATTATTGAACTAGGGCTGTTTCTATCCCAGAGAATCCACAGTGGCTTTCTTAGAATTTTAAAGATGCGGGGCTCATCTGTCCCAATTTAAGAGTGTTACCTATTTCCCTCAACTGTGAGCCCCGTTCACAGTTAAGAATGTACTGGACATATCTAGGAAACCGTATACTCTAAGGAGTCTAATTAGCAAGAAATTGTATAAACAAATTGAGAATACCTGAATTTGACCCCCTGAATCATTCCATGGATTATGAAGGAGAGATCCTCAGGATCTGGTCCCATCCACCATGCTTGTTTGATAACTGTGGATGACCACATGGAGCAGGAATCTCCATTGGGATGAGACCTTCCCTTTCCTAAAGGTCTTTATAGAGAAATCTCCTCATATCCCATCCGCTCAATGGAATGATTGACAGCTTCCTTTGGGAAAAACACCTCACCTTCTTCATCATCCAGCTGAAGATGTCTATTGATGATGGCCAGAGTGATGAAGATTGTTCTCCCTACACTATAGCAGACAGTGCCTTCTCCCGTCCATAATGACCTCTTAGCAGGTCTTCCAGAATTCAAGCAACTTATCCTTATAGAATGGAGGATCAATGGTTAGGGAGGTGAAGTAGGTTGACAGAGTTAGAAAACAGCAAACCTCTGAGAAATGAGGATCTTTCTCAGAGCTTAACAGAGCAACCTGATTGTGTTGTCTGTGTAGCTGCATGGTAAAGTTGGGATCATTTCTGTGAGCAAGGTTGGCCATTTTGAAATAGCTTAAGGACGAAGAAAGAAGAGAGAAAGAAATTTCAGAGAGAAATTTGGGATTTTAGGTTTGGAGGAAGAGCAGATGACAGAAAGAGGGGGAAACCATTGGGTTTATATGTGAAAAGGATTTCTATATAAAGTTTAATGAAAGAGCATAAACTTTGAAATCTGGATGCCGGTCCCACCTCTGAAAAAGTAGTTTACTTTTGCTCAAAAAGTAGTTTTCTTGAAAGTCAAAGAGCTTCCGAAGGTTAATTATCTTCGGAAGTTTAAATTAAAAAGCTTCCGAAGCTAAAATGACTTCGGAAGAATTTCCTGAGAGTTTTGAGAATTTTGCTTCGGAAGAGAAATTAAAACTTGAGTGCTTTGTATATAAAACAACAAAGCTTCCGAGAGTTATTTTGCTTCGGAAGTAAATGGTCATTGAAAATAAGTAAGTGTCTGAGACAAGTATTTAAGCTTCGGAAGATAAATCTGAAAGCTCTTCGAAGGTAAATTTCTTAGACAATTATTTATTTTGAAGGCATGGTTTGCTTTCGAAGTTAAAAGCATAACTTCCGAAGTATCAGAAATTTTAAAAAATCTAAGGAAAGCCTTCAAAAAGAAATTTTCATCCAAAGAAAACATGAGCTTATGAAAATGATGAACTAGACAACTTAGGACACACATAATTTTAAGAAATAATAAGAATTAGTTTTAAGAAAAGCTTACTCAAAGTTTATCATCCCAATAGCTGATATTAGATATTTAAATCTTTGTTCATCAAAAGCCTTTGTAAACAGGTCAGCATATTGTTCATCTATGTGAACTTTGACTAGTTTAATTAATCCTTTTCATAGTTATCTCTTATTAAATGGTACCTGATATTGATGTGCTTTGTCCTTGAGTGCTGCATAGGGTTCTCTGTGATTGAGATAGCACTGTTGTTGTCTATGTGGATGGGAGTCTCCTTGAGGTTTAACCCATAGTCCAGCATCTGATTTTGAATCCAAAGTACTTGAGCACAACAGCTTGCAGCAGCAATGTATTCAGCTTCAGCAGTTGATGCAGATGCACAGGGTTGTTTCTTGCATTGCCATGAGACAACCCTTCCACCAAGAATTGACATCCTCCAGATGTAGACTTTGCAGTCAAATTCAACCACCATAATCACTATCTGTATAGGCATACAGATTGAAGTTAGGATTCTTGGGATACATAAACCAAGTGTTGATGCACCTTTGAGGTATCTTAGAATCCTCTTGACAGTGATAAGGTGAGACATCTTAGGGTTGGCTTGATATCTTTCACAGATGCAAGTAGCAAACATGATATCAGGCCTGCTAGCGGTAAGATACATAAGAGACCCAATCATAGCCCTGTATAAGTGCTCATCTACACACTCCCCCTCAAGATCAGTACCAAGGGAGTGGTTCCTAGCTATGGGTGTCTTAGCAATCTTACAGTCAGTCATGTTGAACCTCTTAAGTATGTCTGGAACATACTTTGACTGACTTATGAAGATGCCATCTTCAACTTGCTTCACTTGAATTCCCAGAAAGAAATTAAGTTCCCCCATGGCAATCATTTCAAATCTGTGTTTCATCAGCTTCTCAAAGTCTTTGCAGAGCTTTGGATTAGTTGAACCAAAGATGATGTCATCCACATATACTTAACTAGCAATATGTCTTTTCCTTGTCCTTTGATGAAGATAGTTCCATCTATAGTACCTCTCCTGTATCCATGTTTACAAAGATACTCAGATAGTGTCTCATACCATTTCCTGGGTGCATGATGCAGCCCATAGAGAGCTTTGTCAAGCTTGCAGACATAATCAGGATGATCAGGATCTACAAAACCAGGTGGCTGTTTGACATAAACCTCTTCATCTATCACTCCATACAAAAAGGCACACTTCACATCAATTTGAAAGACCTTGAAGTTCTTGGATGCAGCAAATGCAAGAATATCCTAACAGCTTCTAATCTTGCCACAGGAGCAAAGACATCAGTGTAGTCAATCTCTTCTTCTTGTGTGTATCCTTGAACAACCAATCTAGCTTTGTTCTTGATGATGATGCCTCTATCATCTTTTTGTTCCTAGACACCATTTGGTTCGAATGGTAGTCTTCCCAGAAGGAAGAGGACAAAGGTTCCAAACTTTCCGCCTTTTGAATTGAAGCAGCTCTTGTTGCATAGCTTCAACCCAACTTCCATCCTTTAGAGCTTCTTCAACTTTCTTTGGCTCTATTTGGGATAGAAAACAAGAGTGAAGACAAACATTTTCTTCATGGGTTTGTACTCTTGTCTTACACCTGAGACAACATCTCCAATGATGTTTGTGGTAGGGTGAGACTTGTGGATCCTAAGCTGAGGGATCACAACAAGTTGTTGAGAAAGATCTAAATTAGAGACACTTAGATCTGGCATGAATGTTTCTCCCACCACATCAGCACACTCTTCAAGTGAAACTTGATCCAAGTAGTGTGTGACATCATTGATGTTCTCATCAATGGTGTGGTTAGTAGCATCAAGAAATTATTGGTCACTGTTACCACCACCATTGTTGTTTTCCACAGTTGAGGTGTTCTTATCTGGTTGTATAGCCTCTGAGATGGATTTTGAAGGCATACCAGATGTATCAGCTGAGTTTGTCATTGTTGTGCTGATAGAAACCTCATTTAAAGAAGTAGTTCCAACTGGAGCTGAAGATGTATGACTTAAAGGTCTTCCTAGCTCAAATCTTGGATCAAGATCACCTGTATTTAAATTTTCTGCAGATCCTGAAACATACTCACAAGATTTGTTAAAACAGTTGGTAACTAAATCAAGATCAAATAACCAATCTGGACTGGAACCAACAACACATGGTGTGTGTTCATTGAAAGTCACATTGGCTGACGCCTTAACAATTCTAGTTCTGAGATTGTACACTCTATAAGACTTAGCTTGGGAAGAGTATCCAATAAAGTGTCCATCATCTGATTTCTCAGCAAACTTGGCAATTTGATCTTTGGTATTCAAGATGGTGCAAGGACATCGAAATGACCTGGGAAAACTGATGAAAGGTTTCCTCTTGTGCCAAAGTTCATAAGGAGTCTTGCCATGAGTCTTAACTACTAAAACTCTATTCTGCACATAGCAGGCATTGTTGACTGCCTCTACCCAGAAGGTGATGGGTAGTTTAGAGTAAGATTGCATGGTTCTTGCAGCTTCAATTAGTGTCTTATTTCTCCTCTCAGCAACACCATTTTGCTGAGGAGTCCTGGGAGCACTAAATGTCTTGTAATACCCTTTTCATCACAAAATGTATCAAGGATTTAGTTCTTAAGTTCATTTCCTTGATCACATCTTATGAATTTGACATTGTGATTAGATTGATTCTGAATCTTTAAGATGAAATTCTTTAGAATCTTAGGAGTCTCATCCTTAGTCTAAGGAAGAAAACCCAAGTGAATCTTGTAAAGTCATCTGTGATCACTAGACTGTATAAGGTCCTTCCTAAACTCATTACACTGGTGGGCCCAAAGAGATCCATATGTAACAAGTGTAGGGGTGTAGTGATGGAGTTCTTTTCCTTAGGATGTGAGATACCTTATGTTGCTTCCCTTTCAGGCATGCCACACAATGGTCATCACTTGTAAATTCTTTCTTTGGCATTCCAGTTACCAAATCATGCTTAATAATTTATTCATGTTCTTAAAGTTTACATGGCACATTCTTTTATGCCATAGGAAAGACTCATCACTATTGGCTTTAGACAGAAAGCATGAAACTTCTCCAGAGGGAGAGGTTTCTTGCAAATCCATCTTGTACATGTTTCCTTTCCTGGGGGCTCTAAGCAGGATATGCTCATGAGGAATGACCACACCAGGCTTAAGAACAATGCACTCATGCTTCGTAAAGAGCATGTTGTGACTCTGATCACAAAATTGAGATACACTCAGAAGATTGTATCCAAGCTCCTTAACAAAGTTTACCTTTTCTATGCTGAGCTTACTGTTTGTGACCTTGCCCCTTCCAGAAATGTAGCCACCTTCATCTCCTCCAAAAGCAACTGGTCCTCCATCTATCCTTTCAAAGTTCTGGAGTAGTGACCTATTTCCTGTCATGTGCCTCGAACAACCATTGTCTATGATCCAGACATTTTTGTCTGACTTTAGCTGTCCCTGTACAAAGAGAAAGATTAGTTACATTTGGAAACCCAAGCCTTGCTTGTCTTGGGCTCATTTGCAGAGGGTAATTCAACAGTAATAGATCCTATGGTTGTTCTAAGAGAATCTTGAGCTATTGTTGATGGAGAATTCTCAGTCACTTGGTCTTTCTTAGACATCCACACCACCTTTGGAGTCTTGGACTTGACCTTCAAAACTTCGGAAGATTTTGGAACTTTGGAAGTTTTGATGACTGAACTTTCGAAAGACTCTACAACACTGCAGCAGACTTCAGTGCTTCAGAAGAACTCCTTTCTTCCGAGACCAACTTCTCTTCCGAGGGTAATTTTCCACTTCCCTTCTTCTTAGACTTGGAGCTTCAAAGGAAACAGATTTTCCTTCCAAAGCTTGAATCTTCTTAGAACTCTTTGAAGCCTTTATTTTGGTCATATGGACAGTACCTTTAGGATTGAAGGGACAATCCTTAGCAATGTGAGTTGTACTTTCACACATGAAACAATTCATCTTCATCTTCACAAGAGCCTTTTCCTTGGAATATGACTGTCTTTGGTCACATCCCTTCTCCACCTTCATCTTTGCAGATGATGAGACAATCCTCTTGGGCTGAGGACTATGCTTGGAGTTTGATGGTCCAGGCTGTGCAGAGTACACTGCAGATTAGTCTTCTTCTTGCTACTGAGATGAGTTGAACAAGAACTAGAACTCTTAGCATAAGAGTTTTGGTTGATGTCTTCAGTCCCTACCACTTTAAACCCTGCAAAGATAAAAACTTGTTTCTACTTAGAGTCAAAAGTAGTCTTGATCTCTTGAGCCTTCCTTGCCTTTCTTTTGCTCTTTCTGATCAAGTTCTTTCTCAAGGACTTGGTCATCATAGTCTTCTTTTTCTCCTCAGAAGGATAGTGGCCTTTCTTGGAATCCTCCTCTTCACTCTTCTCAAAGGAATTCTTCACTATCTCTTCTTCAACCTCTTCACTCATAGGATCTATGAGAGGAAGCTCATCTTCACAAGTTCCACACCTAAGAGATCTTACTGACAAGATTGTGTGTGGAGGAGCTATCTCATTGGATCCCAGTCCCTGCCTATTTTGATAGCACACTTTGTTGTGCAGGGATGAGGATATCATGTTCTTGAAGGTCTGTTCTTCAAGAACACTCTTTCCCACCCTGGCTTTGTGATCACAAGCTCAGCCTGGCACTTAGTTAACTTAGTTATGAGATCTTTGATTTGAGTCCTAAAATCTATGTGTTCATGTTTTAAAACTGAAATGGTTTTCTCTAAATCCTCTATCTTCAGTTTATAATCATTTTTAGACTTTCTAAAATCAGATTTTAAAATGTTTATGGACTCAAGGTCAGATCTCAGTTCCAAGTTGTAGGACCTGTATCTGTTAACTTTAGCAATGCATTCAGGAGTACAGAGATGTTCTAATAGCTTGGCTTCATCATGATCAGCCATTAGTGCTTGGTTTGGAGAAGCATCTTCCACCTAAAAGCTCCAGTCAAAGCCTCCTTCTTCAACAGCTACAGCAGCTTGCTGCTTTGACTTCTCATTCTAGAGAGCTTTGTCAGTGTAGTTTGGTCTGGATTGTGTTTGGCCACCATTTGTTCTAGGTGCCTTACACTCTCTGGCAAAGTGGCCCATCAAGTTATAGTTGTAACACTTGACTTTGCCTTTGTCCAGTCCAAACTTTCCACTGGTTGCATTGCTTGGAAACTTCCTTCCGGTCCTCTTGTAGAACTTCTTGGCTCTGGGAGTGAGAAGAGCCATCTGCTAGACTATCTCCATATATTCTAGATCATCTGGATGAATACAGTCTAGGTCTTCAAGAGTGAAAAGAGAGTTGCCACAGCTTTCATCAGAGGACACAAAAGCTTGAAACGAGCTTGTCTCTTAGAATTGGCTTCCTTGAGTGTAGTTCTCCCTTGGTGTCTCTAGGAAGGTGATGAAAGGACCCTTTGGTGAAATGTCAGGGTAGCATAAGAGATGATGTTCAGGTTCTATGCTATCCCTTTCAATCACATGTAGGGCTGAACCCATTTGATTGTTAGAGTTGCCAGATGAACCTTGCATGTTCATCTCCATCTGGTAGCCACTGAGAATCCCATATAACTCTGTCAGAGTAAGAGTTTTGAGATTTTCAGTTCTCTTGATTACGACACAATAGTGTGTCCATTGCATAGGAAGTGAGGACATGAACTTCCTTACAATGTCTCTGTTTTCAAGAGAAACTCCTCCATCCACTAGGGTATCCATAATCTCAACATACCTGAAGTACTGCCGAGTCATGGTTTCACCTGTTTTGAAGGTGAAGTTTTCAAAATGCTGCTTCAGGAGATCCTTCTTGTTCTCCTTGGCTTCAGAAGAACCTCCATACATCAGTTTCAGTGCATCCCACAGCTACTTGGCTGTTTTGCACTTCTTGAAACCTCTATACACAGAGTTTGGAAGGGCAGTTTGAAGGGCTGTCATGGCTTTTCTGTCTATCTCTACTCTCTTCCTATCTTCATCAAAGTAGTTAGCCACTTTGGGAATCATACCAACACTAGTAGCAGAAGGGGTGCTGGGTATGAAAGGTCCATTCTCAACAGACTCCCACATTCTTGAATCAAGAGACCTGATGAAACCTTCCATTCTTAAACAACAGGTATCAAACTCATCAAGAGTGATCAGTGGGGACTTGTTCATGGTTTTAGTTTCTGTATAAGTTTTGGAAATGGTTGCCATTTGAAAAGTTTAGTATTTGTGTGTGTGAGGGATCTTAAGATGGTGAGATCTTATATCAAGAGCCTGAGAAGCTTTGATACCAAATGCAGGATCGTTGAAGGGTGTAAGTTACAACACAACAACACAAAGAGGAGATTAACTAAACTTTAATCAAACAGTAAACTGGATTAACCAAGTTGAGATACTAAGAACACAAGTAATGCAAGAGACAGAACACAGAGAACACAAGTATTTGGTTTCAAGAATGTAGTTTATTGCTTTATCTATGTTCTATTACAAGTGTTACAAAGCATATTCGAAAGATACAAGAACATGAGATACTTATACTACATCCTACAGCCGGCTATACTTTGAAAGCTAGCTGGATACAATTGACTAGACACACACAAAATCAATTGTAGAGTCAAAAGGCAGATTGCCTTTTGACTAGTGACTATGACATGCCATAGCTCACATCCTTATCTATTACAAAAAGGATAAAGTACATGAAGTAGAAAGTTACAGACTCAAAACCTTAATGTACAGTTACCAAAAGCATAGACCTTTTCACCAACTCATGTAAGTTGGTGACCTTACAGAGGTGCAACGGAAAGGTGTCCAGTTTTATGGAAAAGTACATCAGATAAAGCATGTGTTAAAAGTCTTTGGAAGAAATCTGTCTTCATGAACTTGAAGCTTTGGAAGACTTTGTCTCTGAGGCTTCGGAAGACTTCATGTTTGGCTTCGGAAGATATTGGTCTTGGCTTCGGAAGATTTCACACTTGGAGTATTTTCTGTTTCATGTGTGAAACTTCCTAAGCTTCTTCTTTAATGTACTTGTGCAGCATGCAGGATAGACTTAAGATGTTTAGGTTGCATCAGCCTCTTCATTAATCTCTACAATGATGGTATATATGATGTATGTATGATGCACTGTATGATGATGTTTATTATTATGTTTGTTCCTGTTATGTATGTTTATCTTTCCCGTGGCTTTACGTGTAATAGTTGTGAAAGAAATGATAAAGTATTATGTAATGTAAAGTGACATATAATGAAAGAGGAACATAATGATAGAATGCATGCATTAATGAAAGAGAAGTATAAAAAGGCTTGCAAGCAATATGTACAGAGGTGCACGACTCTAAAATTTCGTAAGCTCAACTATGTGTGGTTTAGCTAACCCTTAAGGATACACGCACGGGTCTAGTCTTTTTGACTGACCAGTGATATAGTACATGGTTTATAATGATTACTCACCCCGGTACTGGTGTCAGGCTATGTGCATTATGGAAGTCATTTATGATCTTCGGCCCAGTACCGCTTTGTGCATACGTTTGGGGTGTAGTATACAGTTGGGATCCTTGTCGCTTGCCCCAGTGCTGGTGCCAGGCTATGTGTGTTATGGAAGTCATTTATGATCTTCGGCCCCATACCCACTTTGTGCATACGTTTGGGGTATAGCTGATGACACTGATCCAGAAAGAGATGAAGAGATAAAGATATAAAGAGATAATGAAAGAAAGTGATGAACAATAAAGAGGATAATAATGATATTATCTATGTGTACGTACGATGTGTGATCATGTACGACAGTATAGTATGGTTTGAAAGAAAGTAAAGAATAGTTTTAAATGAAAGTAAAGTATGTTTTATTAAAACTAGAACTCATTCAGCAACGCTGACTTTTTATGCTCTTTTCCAGTTGGCAGGTGAGCATTGTTGAGGATGGCGCGGGGCGGCTACTTGGCACTTTGGATGGCCTTCTTTTGTTAATGTATTTGCATTGTAATGCGAACAAATAAAAATGTGTAATGAATGATTGTATTAACTTGTAAAAGCATTTATAATGAAATGAAAAGTTATTTTTAATGTTCCGCTGCATTGTTTCATGAAAGTTAAATGTACTTAATTTTTTTGTGCAATGATTGACCAGCTGTGAGCGTCCCAGGAACGAGGCCTTATGTCACACCCTCAGAGTCCACGTGTGGAATTTTACACGAGGCGTGTGAACAAACCAGGATCACAATCAATAGTTACCTAGAACGACTTGATATGCCAACATTAGAATAAAATCAGCCAAAGTTCAAACTTGAAAACTATGCGGAAGCGTTTTGTAAATACGACAAATCCAAAGTATAAAAAAATGCATAATATGGCAAAACACGTGCCATCCCAATGTTTAAAAACCCATGAATAAAAGGCAACAAATTTATCTACGAATTAAAGCCTTAGGATGCATGCTGGATCCATGTTGTGCTCCTAATGGCAAGCCGAGTTAACGACCTGAGAATAGCATACTAAAAATGTCAACACAATGGTTGGTGAGTTCAAGAGTTGACGTTCAAATATAAACAATTTAACAGTTGTGATATAAAGTAGTGTATTGTAACAAATAGCTAATCTATTAACAATAAATATAATTCATAGTGATTTCGCAATTGAAGCTGACTGTGATAAATTGTTGCCTTTTGTCACGACTTATCAGGTCGTGACAATGTTCATTAGGACAAATTGCACCCGATTGACCTCGAGTCACATAGGTGGGGCTCGTCAGACCCAGTAGTACTACCTAAGTTTCCCTACTATTTAATATTAACAATTCGAAAGTGTGAGGAATTTTCCATGATAAACAACACTATATTAATATTATACACAACTTAAGTATATAAAGCGTTTGTAAATTACCAGTATGCTTTCTCCCCCAAAAGAGATTAAGTAAAGAGTGGGGCATGAACTCACCTGATATGCGTAACAAATACTTAGGGTTTACTCGGAAGAAAGAGTGGACAGACAACCTTGAGAGGTTACCAAGATCATGTAAGTACATAAGTACGTGTAAACAGAGAACATGTGAACCCTAAGCACACCACAACCAAAGACTCAAGGTTTTAGAAAATAGACATGTTTGACCCAGTTGACCCGTTGGTGACATCATGAGTTATAATTCAATTAAGCAAACGTGACATATAATATACATGGTTAACATTCAAATGGATCACATGTGGTACTACATTACCCAATGCATTACTTAGATCATCATACCACTAAATATCATACAAGTCATATAACACGTTCTATCACATTAGACAACCACAATAAACACTCTAGCCTGATCTTAACACCAAAAACATGTCCAACTCATAATATCCAACGTACATCGAAAATAAAGTTTCCCTTTTGAGATAGTAATACTCAAAAGTGATCTACCATCCATAACAATCACAAATTCATCAATTACATACCTAATCAAGTTCATAACATAACTAGCATGATCAACAACACCAAACTAATATAATTCATCAATTCATATCCCAAAAATATGGATTCTAACATGTGTTCTTGACCTCCCATAGTTCACAACAATAATCTAGTATCTGAACATCATCATAAACATATCCATAACTGTTGAATTCTTTATGCCCAAGACACATAGAACATTGATGCGGTTAGTACGTTATGATCCAAGTCGGGTCATACCCAATAACAAGCTTAGAAAACACCATATAATATTTAATTGATGATATATCATACAATTAATATATATACAACCAATTTAGAAAATGGGTTTTCTAAATAAGTTGCATATGAGATTGAACAATTTCTATAGATATTTTGTTTTAGATATTGTTTGTAATGTTATTTAAGTTACTTAAATAACATCAAATAATAGTGTAGTGTGTATGAGTTATTCAAATAAAAGTTAATTGTTGAATAACTTTTATCTATGACATGTTAATGTGTTGAATATTGTTTTAACTTTTTGGGGGGAAAACCCAAAGATAATTAGAAATTCGGCCGCCCCTTGTGGGTAGAGCCTTTTTCTTTTTAGTTGTTTGGTGATTTTGGAAAGAGACACATTGAACACACATTCACTCCATCTCATTCTCTCTCTAACATGCAAAACAACAACTCAAGAAAGGGGTTTTCTTGTGTTCTTGGAGGTATTCTCGGCTGATAAGGGGTTCCAGCAGTGTTACCTTCGTTTTGGTGTTCAATCCTGGCATCAAGGTGTTTGCATTTGAGCTTGGGATATGCAAGCTTGAGGGGACCTCTCTTGGTGCCTTGGTTGTTCGATTTGATCCACATCATCCTCCACCTTTTCGTATTGACTCCTGGAAGGTAGTCTTTTGGCAGCCTCAACATGGCTGTCCTATTGTTTGCTTTATGTTAACATAGCTAGCTTATATTCACATATAAAGATACTATGTTCATGGGTGTGTTCATTACTTTGTTAAAACAAGATGAAACTCGGTTTTTCAGTTCATTAACTAACTTATTATGCTAGTTTCCGCTGCGTTTTTGACTAAGTTTAAAAGGTTAATTTTGTATCTTGTTCTAACAAACCCCAACATTGGTATCAGAGCCAGTTATGTGGATCGCTACCTTGTTTTGTCTTTGTTATATATTTTTTTGGGACTTTGAAACCCCTTTTAGGGGCTGCTATGTTCATGTTTTATGAATCCCCTACTTTCAAAGTTATATCACACATGCTTGTGATTAAACTTGAAAGACATGTATGTTATATTTGTTGTTTGTTTGGGCATGCTATAACCTGAAATTTCAGTTATGTTGGCTGAAATTTCGTGGTTTTTAGTGGGGTTTCATGTTGGTTTGGTTGATATGTTCATTGTTCATTTTAGTGCATAACCTAGCCATTGACCTTGTGTTGTTTGGTTGTTTGTAATGGTTGTATTCATTCATTCAATTGGGTTGTATAATCTTTGTTTGGTGTTTTGTTTCAAGTGTAATTTATTTTTATTTTGGATGTAATAATAGATTAGGTACTTTTCATATTTCTTGAAATCTTGTATTAGGACATTATGTCTTGTAATATGAAGATGTACGTGATAGAAGCACAAAGAGAAGACACAAGAAACATGGTGCATTTGGATGCGGTTTCAAGTGGGAGGTTCTGGGAAATTTTGTGCTGTGTTTTTGACCCTTAGGAATGTCCTATGGTCCACACTTGTGATGGCAAACAAGTGTGACCACTTTAGATGCTATGGTTATGCACTAACTTTTGTTTGATTATGGTATTGTGGTTGATGTCTTTACATATGATGTTTGCTTTAACTATCCTTTCCATGATCACAACTACTATCTAAATGGGCTTTAATCATTATAAGGTAATAAAAGGTTATTAAATTGTTTAATGATTTCAAATATTAAAAGGGTTTTAATCAATGTACCATAAGGTATCTTGTTTTGAAACATACAAATATGTAAATATAATGTTTTCTTAAAACATGTATTATAATATCTATATCTTTTATTAAATAAGATCAACACCATCCTTTTTACACAACACTTGAATCGCTTGGGAACTCTTAGTGGGATAAAGGTCACCTACCATTTTGAGGGAACTTGTGACTTGAGGTGAGATGCCATATTCGTGGGATAAAGGTCACTTAACCACTTATTTTGGCAAACTCACAGGTGTGTGTAAGTAGGGTGTCTTGATTTGCAAACCATATCAAATGGATCACCTACGATATGGTTTCCAAATGGTGTTGATGGGATTAACATGCCGACTTTACATATGATGTTTCAAGTCGATCCCATACTTCTAGAAGTTGCAAATGGTTGCAATCGTCAAATGTTGACCACCTTATTAATTTAAATCATGGGATAAGGTCACCAAACCACTATTTAAATGTAATGTTGGGTTCTAGATTTTAATATGCTACAACCTTAAAAGGTTTTAATTATTAAAACAACAATATCGAAGTACTTAAATTGATCTTTGTTAATTTTGTAGATGGCCACCAATAATTATGATAATCATGATAATTCATCCACGTCCGCCCAATCATTGTGAGCGATTCTCCAAAAGGAACGTCTAAATCATAACAATTTCATTGATTGGTATCGAAACTTAAGAATCGTTCTCAAGCAAGAGAAACGATCATATATTTTAGACGACCTTATCCCTGATCAACCTACTGAGGATGATGACGAGGCCTATAATGATTGGCTTAAGTACACTGAGGACTCTGTCCAAGTGTTTTGTCTCATGTTGGCGAGCATGACTCCGGATCTCCAAAAGGAGTATGAGCATCACAGAGCTTATGACATGATAACCCAGCTGAAGGAAACGTTCCAACAGCAAGCAAGGGTTGAGGCTTCGAAACGGTTCGAGCACTCCATGCATGTCGTATGGACGATAACCAATTGGTTTCATCTTATGTACTTAAGATGAAAAGCCACATTGACCGCCTCGAAAGGCTTATTGTCCTGTCTCGAAGGAATTGGCCACAGATTTGATCCTAAATGGCCTTACCAAGAAGTTTGAGACATTCATGTTGAACTACAGCATGAATGCTTGGGACAAAAGCATTGGTGAGCTTCACTCAATGCTCAAAACGGCCGAGGCGGCCATGGGTAAAAGGGTTTTACCCGTTCTCACCATCAATGAAGGGGGGAATAGGAAAAGGCCTCATCCCACACCCAAGGCAAAGATTGCCAAGGGCAAGGGACCTGTATGGGGAAAAGGGAAAGGGGTGGTAAGGGTGCCACCAAAACCACAAGGGAAGAAGCAAAAGGTTGCTTCCAATGACCCATGCTTCAAGTGTGGGGAGATTGGACATTGGGCAAGAAATTCTCCCGTCCATCTCCAAGAGTTGAAAGCAAAGAGGGATGCTGGGCAAACCTCAGGTACAATATACATGATCCATATTGATTTGCACTGACATCCTCTAACACATCGGTATTAGATACCGGTTGTGGAACTCACGTTTGCAATTTGTTGCAGGGGTTCAAAAGATTAGTAACTTCAACAAGGGGACGTTAGCCTCTACATGTTCAATGGCTAATGTTCAAGTTGAAGCCTGTGGTGACTACATCTTGAAACTTCCAAATGTTTGGAATAATTTTGAAAATGTTTTGGTGCTCCTAGTTTGACTAATATTATTTCTGTAGCCCTATTAAAACATTTGGCTAATGGCTTATCATTTGTTGAAAAAGAATATTCATGTTTCTTTAAATGATGTCTAACTTAAGCTAGTTCCCATTAATGTATTTATGAATTGGTTCATGAAAATACTTTAATAGTTCATTGTACCAAACTCCACCAAACTCAGTTTGGAATGAGTGATACCTATCTTTGCATTGTTTGTCTTGGCATCTAAACAAGAAACATATACTGTTAGGATCAGTGATCTACGTTTGATTGATTAGAGAGTATAGCAGCGGAATTCTAACAATGAATTAGCCAATTCACAAGAACGAAAAGATATTCAATGAAGAACAAAAACGGTTATAGATAGAGAGAATTCTGCAATATATTTCATTCAATATTCGCTTTCGTGGTAACGGAATGTCACACTTACAATTAGGTCGACACCTCTTATTATAAGATGTGACGTCTGCTGATGTCACTTGATAGTGACATCTAACAGAATTATTCCAACTGAAACACAACTACTGAAGATGTCAAAACAGCTGACATCTTCTTACAAAAATACTAAGTGTTATCAGTTACTATAACTACTAAAAACATAAAACTACTGATACTACAACGACTGAAGAACAAGCTCTTCAGTCGTTTTACAAAACTACTGAAAGTAAAAACATAAAACTACTGATATCACAACTACTGAAGAAGTACTCTTCAGCTGTTGTGACAAACTACTGAAACTTCAGTACTTGGTCTTCAGACTTGAACTTCAGACGTTTCATCAGCTGATGACTTCAGTAGATATCATCAGCTGATGTCTTCAGTCTTTGTCTTCAGACTTTGTACACCAGTTGTTGATCTTCAGCACTTGTAGACTCTTCAGCTGTTGTACTTCAGTACTTTGGTCTTCAGCTTCAGCACTTGTGTTCTTCAGCTGTTCAGCTTCAGCACTTGTGTTCTTCAGCTGTTAGCTTCAGCACTTGTGTTCTTCAGCTGTTGAACTTCAGCACTTTAGTTTCAGCTGTTGAAGTCTTCAGCACTTGATCTTCAGCTGTTGAGTTTTCAGCACTTGTCGAACTGCTGATGAAGCCTTCAGCAGTGTTGTGATATCATGTGGGACTTAGAGGTTTTCTGATCTTGGCTCATTGGTTCTTTTGGTCCAACAAACTCCCCCTGAACCAATGCAGCCAAAACCTCTAATTGATTTATTTTCCCACTTATTGTTGGCAAAATGGTTGGTCTTTTTCCTTCTTGATCAGTAGAGAAGATGACCCATATAAGCACTGGCCTGGGAAGAAATCTCAGAGATTTGTTTGGCAAGGTATGAATGGGAACTCTGTTTTGGGGAACTGGACACAGAGTTGTTATCCCATTCATGAGATCTACTTCCCCATTATGAGTCTGTACGACTCTCGAACATAGGCCTCAAGGAGAACAACCTGTTCCTCCTTGGAGAGTTCTTCTACTCCTCCTTCAAAGAAGAACTCTGGACCATAGTACTCAGATAAGTACTTCACAGTCCTGCCATTCTTCAACTCCACAGTAGTTACCTCCCTATAGACAAATTCATCAGGATGAGTGCCTTCAAGGAGTAACTGGAGCTCATTCTTCTTATGTCTTCAAGCTTTTTATATAATAACCCCTTTTTGATCATCTTGTTTTCCAGTAAGGCTTGAGGGGTCATTTTTGATTGATGAGCCTTCTTGAATTCATCGATTATTTCCCATGGTGACTACAATGGCCAACATGATTGTAGAGTCTATTGTTTTTCTAACCTGGCCATTGTATCTATGTGGAATGGATCTTTTGTGGATTCTAGAACTCACCTTGGGGTCTGGCCATACTCTCACTCTCTCCTTCTGATACTGAAATGTGTGTCTGAGAGTGTACAGCCTCTGAGCATGCCCTTTCTATGGCTTGTATAGATGATGACTGAGGAAATTCCTTGTCAACCATCTTCAGTAGTTGCTCATCGTGCTGCTTCTGCTGTTCTTCATCTTCTATTTTGACTCTAACCGTTTCCCTTTGAGAGTCAGGTGTGATCATGGGTTGACTCCTGGGTTCTGGTAGCTTAGAACAGCAGAGAGTGGCAGACTATCATCTTCATCCTCTTCTTCTTCATCTTCTTCTATCCTCAGCACCCTTCTCCTCCTTCTAGGTGCATCACTGGATGATGGTGGGTGGTAAAGGAATTGGTTTTGAAGATTGAGGATGTTTGGATTTGGGCTTTGAGATTGGTTTGGAGATTTGAGGGGTAGGCTGTTTTTGAGTGGGTGATAGGGAAGGTTGTTCAAGCATTTTGGTTGTGAGTTTGGCCTTTGTAAGTCTTGCCATTTCAAACCTTTTTCCAGCCCCAGCCTCATCAAGTGCTTCAATGATAATCCCCTTATGAAATTGCTCAGACAAACAGATTCTGGTGGCTATAGCCAGAATACTGTCTCTGGTCCATGAACGAATCTCCATCAAAGATCTTCCTAAGTATTTGGCAATGAATCGAATCATGATCTCCAATCTCTCTTTCTCCAGTACATCATACCCAGCCCATCTGGTTTGAATTTCCTCTACTTCCAACCTCCTGATCTCACTGTCTAGTGTGGCTGTATCAAAGCCTTGCTTGAAGAGTTGCTCAATGATTTTGTCCATGGATCGGCTGTGTGTGTCATCTGCATCTTTTACCAGCTCTTCCAAGGATTTTTCTTCAGCATTAGTTTGATCACCAGCACTTTTCTTTCTTTTGTAAGTGATCAGTTGTTGTTGCTTTTCTTTTTCCAACTCCTGGTTTTCTCTTGTGCCTTCTCATCCTCAGTTCTTTTTCTCTTCTTTTCTTTCACTGCAGTACTCTCCCCCTTTTTGGATGCATTGGGCAGGGGTTTGTACCGCAGAAAGTTTCTTGTGCACAGCATCATCAATGAGTGGTTGTAGACTTGAGGAAATCCTCTCATCAATGGCTTTATAAACAATGTCATTGATGATGGGAGTGATGAGAGGTAGGGATTGTTGGAATACAGCAACCATCTGCTCTGGGGGTTTCTGTCCCGGAGAGATAGTGCCAAAAGCAGAAGCTGGAGGCTCAGTGAAGTGAGAGGGTAAAGTGTTTGGGGAACCTTCAAATGAAGGTGCCATCTGTGGGTTGGTGGGGGCAGATGGACTTACATCCTGAGACTTCTTGGCAAGCAGTTCTTGTAGTCTGCTTACCTCAGCCTCCAGGATGGTGTTGTGGGCTAGAACGTCATAGAAAAAGCCCAGGTCATCATCAGCAGAAGCTGAATCACCTGACCTCCTGCTTGTAGCAGGATGTACATGCACTGGGTGTAGACCATTTTAGCATGTGCCCCTTTTTCTTGGAACTGGGGACTTCCAGCCTCAGGACTATGTCCTTCATCAGCTGTTGCCTCTAGTGAGGTCTTAGCAATGTTACCAGCCTCATTCTGATCATGTGCTGATGCAGAAGAGGTGGCAGCCTCACTAGATATTCTAATCTCCCTATCTACACCAGGAGATAGAAGTTGTAAACCCCGTGCTGTGGTTGTCAGAAACATGGTGATCCTCTTCCTCAATGTCTGTGGTTCTCCCCTTTGTTGGTGGTTTTTGGGGAGGAGGAGAGGCATGCAACTGAGTCAGCACGTTTGCAATAATTATGGTTGGACTTTGGGGGGCGGTTGCATGGGGAGAGGGGTAGAAGCAGTGTGCACCTGGGGAGGATGGTGCTCTTCAATGGCAATCTCCTCAAGTGAGGAAGATCCCAGATGTGTGGGTACCCCTTGTGTGGTGGCTGCAGGCTCCTTTTGAGAGGAATCCTGAGCGGCTATGGCTGGTAGAGTCTCTGATACTGCTGGGGGGTTTAAGCCAGCAAGTATATCCTGCGTTGGTGGGCAGGAGCATCTTCAGGGGACTCATCTCCCTGAATAGCTGTTTTGGGTGTGTTGGTTTTGGTTTAGTGGGGACTTTGGTTCTGATGGAGGAAGCTGTGGGTTCCCTGTGCTTGGGCTTTAGCATTCGGGCAGCTTCTTTGAGTGTAAGGTCTGAGTTGTGCCTGGAGTATACCTCAGCCAAAACAGCTGGTGCAGGGACTCCAAGGCCAACAAGGCCATCAGATTTTAATTCATCCAAAATAATGGCCATCAGAAACCTGGGATATAATGGCCATCGGTTTGCCACAGGTTTCTGAGCCAAGTTCTTTATTTCTAGAAACACGATTTCAGAAAAATTTAGCGGTTGGTGTTCTAGAATAGAATACAATACCTGTTGCCATTGGGATGACATTTGATCCCAAGAAGATGTCTTGGAGGCTAAGCAGACATTTACCATGAAAAAATGACTTTCTCAGCGTCATGGAAATGTTTCTTTAGAACGGTTGTAGCCCGAAGATCACCTTCATACCCATGATTGATAAATGACATATCTGTTATGCCCTTTGGGTATGCAGTCACAGCGGTGGAGTCGTGTAAGTGTAATGCCTGACGAATGATGTCGGCTGTAACGACCACTGGTTTCTGGTTGACAAGGGACCGAACAGAGATCTGGCCGGTAGACTCATCAGTATGAACAAAAGCATTTGACCAGAATTGACTGAGGGATTCAGGGTAATGGTTGGATTCAAGAGAAAGGCTGTGCGATATGGGGAATCCACCATTAAGTCAATGGCATTATCATATTTGTTCCAAAAGCCGACTTTGTAAGGTAAGCAACGCAGTTATGTCGTGGTTTCAGACTCATGGTCGCCATGTTTGAGAGAGAGAAGTTCAGAAAATAACGGCTAATGAAACATTAGAGAAGAGGACAGGTATTTATAGGGTAGGGGTGAGAAAATGACTGAAGGGTTTGGTGTTAGTCATCAGTAGTTTTAAACCGACTGTTGACATGGTATTACCCTTTCAGACGTTGAAACAGCTGAAGTCGTGGTTTTAGGCATCAGCAGTTAGAAAACTACTGAAGACCATGGTTTTGACTTCAGATGATGAAACAACTGAGGACTTGGTGTTTGTCATCAGTAGTTGTGAAACTACTGAAGACAGTGGTTTTGTCATCAGTTGTTGTAAACAGCTGAAGACTTGGTGTTAGTCATCAGTAGTTATAAAACTACTGAAGACATGGTTTTGCTTCAGTTGTTTAGAATGAAACAGCAGTTGTAGAAACAACTGAAGAGAAAGTTCTCTTCAGTAGTTTTCGTCAATTCATAGCCTTTCAGCTGTTTCATACTGTCCTCAACACTTACTCATCAGACTTTGCATCTGCTTTTCAGGTGTTTCATAGGACGTCAGTACTTATCTGTTTGTACTGATTTCAGTAGTTGTAACTACATCAGTAGTTGTAACTACATCAGTAGTTTAGAACAATAAAGTACTTCAGTACTTGTGAGGCATTTAGCCGTCAGTAGTTATAAAAACTACTGAAGGTGAAAGGACTCATCAGTACTTATATGTGACATGGTTACCAATGATCACCAGTACTTTTTACTGAAATCATCAGTAGTTGTCACTTATTCTAGCTGCAGCATACCAAGCCTTAACACAAGGTTTTGGAAAGTAGAACTATCCAAAGGCTTAGTAAAAATATCTGCAAGCTCATCAGCACTAGGCACAAACTTAGGATCAATCAGACCTTTTTCAAAACAATCCCGAATAAAGTGATGTCTGATCTCTATATATTTGGTCCTAGAGTGCTGGACTGGATTTTTGACACTACACAGAGCTGAAGCACTATCCATTATAATGGAGTCTTAGTCTCTGTAATGCCATAATCCAGAAGTTGGTTCTGAAGCCAGAGTACCTGAGAAGTGCAACTTGCAGCAGCAATGTACTCGGCCTCAGCAGTTGATGTAGCAACAGATGTTTGTTTCTTACTCTGCCAAGAAATCAAACAGTTGCCTAGGAATTGACAACCACCAGAAGTTGACTTTCTAGTTAACTTGCACCCTGCATAGTCACTATCTGAAAAAGAAACTAATTTGCAAGAGTGTCCAGTGGAATACCATAAACCCAGAGATTGTGTACCTTGCAAATATCTAAAGATTCTCTTGACTGCAATCAAATGAGACTCTTTAGGAGCAGCCTGAAATCTAGCACAAACACATGTAGCAAACATAATATCTGGTCTAGAAGCTGTTAAATACATCAAGGACCCAATCATACATCTGTAAAGTGTTTCATCAACCTTTACCTTTCTGATCTGCATCCAGTTGTGTGGTGTTGCACATGGGAGTAGAACAGGGCTTACAGTTTTGTAAATCAAACTTATTCAAAAGATCTTTTGTATATTTGACTGATGAATAAAGGTTCCATCAGCCTTTTGTTTAATTTGCAAGCCTAGAAAGAACTGTAATTCTCCCATTGCACTCATTTCAAACCTCTTTTTCATTAATGTTGTAAAATCATCACACAACTGGGGATCAGAGGATGCAAAAATGATATCATCAACATAAATCTGAACAAGTAGCTTATGCTGATCCACCTTCTTAATAAACAAAGTTTTATCAATGGAGCCTCTAGTGAAATTATTCTTAAGAAGAAAAGTAAAGTGTCTCATACCAGGCTCTAGGAGCTTGTTTCAACCCATAAAGAGCCTTATCAAGTTTATACACCCATTCAGGATGTTTATTATCCTCAAAACCTGGTGGTTGACACACATAAACTTCTTCCTTTATTTTACCATATAAAATGCACTTTTGACATCCATTTGAAAAACTTTAAGATTGTGGAATGCAGCATAGGCTAAAAACAATCTGATTGCCTCTAGTCTGGCTACAGGGGCAAAGGTTTCATCATAGTCAATACCTTCTTCTTGTGAAAACCCCTGTACAACCAGTCTAGCCTTGTTCTTAACAATAAGCCCATTTTCATCAGTTTTATTCCTAAACACCCATTTAGTGCCTATTGCACACTTACCTGGGGGAAGAGGAACCAGTTCCCACACTTGCTGTTTCTTGAACTGAAGTAGCTCAAGCTGCATGGCTTCAACCCATCCATTGTCTCTCAAAGCAACATGGTAGTTCTTTGGCTCTAGCTGACTGATGAAGAGAGCATAGAAGCAGAAGTTAGACAATTGACTTCTTGTTGAAACACCAGCATTGATATCACCAATAATCTGAGACATGGGGTGATTCTTCAGTTCTTGATAAACAATGAGATCTGTGCAAGTGTTTGTAGGACCTTCAGCAGCAGCAGATGTTGATGCAGACTCTTGAAACCAAGAATTAGATGGTAACTCAAAAGATGTAGAGGAATCAGAGATCTCATCAGCATTTGTTGTGGATGGAACTGCTGAAGCTACAGGAACATCAAATTTAGCAGACACAGGCAGTTGGTCACTAAACTTGAATAGGTGAGTATTGATATTATCATCATCATCATCATACCACCAGGTGGAAGACATGCTGCAGAAGATGATTTATCCACATGATCTGCAACAGCTGGAGGTTGATAAGGAACATATTGCAGTATGTCCAAATCAAACAACTCCACAGGTTTTTGTGGAATCTTGTCCATAGGAGATTCATTAAACTTCACATGCAAAGTTTCTTCAACTATCTTTGTTCTGCAGTTGAAGACTCTGTATGCCTTGCAAGTAGATGATAACCAACAAATGAGGAGGTGCCAAGTGATGGAGAACTTCATATGGAGTCTTCATCAACCTCTGATTTACTAAGACTCTATTCTGCACATAGCAAGCTTTGTTGACAGCTTCAGCCCAAAAGGTCAGTGGCAAACCAGAGTCAGCTAGCATGGACCTGCAGCTTCAATTAGGGTCCTGTTCTTTCTCTCCACTACTCCATTTTGTTCTGGAGTCCTTGGTATGCTAAACTGCCTTTTGATTCCCTTTGAAAGATAGAAGTCATCAAGTGTATGGTTTCTGAATTCAGTTCCATTATCACTCCTAATACACTTGACTAGAAGGGAATACTGCTTCTCAATATACAACACAAAGTGAATAATCTTCTGAGCAACCTCATCCTTTGAATGTAGAAAGAAAGTCCATACAAATCTGGAGTAATCATCCACAATTACCAGACAGTATTTCTTCTTTGCCATGCTCATTACTCTCACAGGACCAAATAGATCCATATGCAGTAATTGCAAGCAGGCAGTGGACTTAGGCTCTTCAATAGGAGGGAATGAGACTTTGTGCTGTTTTTTCTTTAAACAAGCAGTGCAGGTTTCATCACAGTGGAACTCCTTTATTGGTAAGCCTCTAACTAAACTATTGTGGATTAGCTGATTCATGTTTTTGAAATTAACATGACCCAGCCTTCTGTGCCACAGTTTAGATTCTTGAGAAGAGGCTTTGGAAAATAGGCAAGGATTGCCTCTGAGATCTATTTTCTTGGAAAGATCTAAGGCATACACTCTTCCTGTCCTGTTGGCTCTCAGGAGAGTGTGATCATCCAACACCTTATCAATCAAATGCAGAACTTTGGATGACAGAATCCTACAGTTCTGACTGTTGAAAAGAGCAACATGGCCTTTATCACACATTTGACTGACACTCAAGAGATTGTACTTGAGATTTTCCACATGATTAACATCATCAAACTTTATATCTCCATTGGAGACAAAGCCGTTGCCATGAGTAACCCCTACATCATAACCAGTTGTGTCTGATTTTGTGATAATCTTTCAGCTCATCACCACATTGCCAGTGGAGTTTGATAAGTTCCTATGTTGCACCTTCTTCTTCTGAGCAATCTCAGCTATTACCTGTTTAACCCCTTCCTTTTTGGATTTCTTTGAGGACTTAAGGGTTACAGGATTTGATGTTGCTGATACAAATGTGGTCTCAAACTCAGTTTTCATTTTACCATTTTCTCTTTAATTTCCTCTTTATGTTTGAGTTTGGAACCTCTTTTGTACCAGCAATCATCTGTAAGATGATTGAACAAACCACATACTTCACATGGTTTCTTCTTCATCTTATGTTGATCATCAACTAAAGAGGGTGAAGCAACTGAAGACTTGCTCTTCAGTGCTTTGGAAGCATTGTTTGCTTTCTTGACTTCCTCTTTAGTAGTCTTCAAACTCTTTCTACTGACAGTTTTCTTCTTTTCAGTACTGGCAGTAGTTGGAGTTTGAACTTCAGGTGTTAAATCCTGCTCTCTAGTCCTTTCAGGACTTTCAGAATTAACTCCTGAGTTGATCAACTCATTGATCATGTGAGTGTCAGCAGTGGAACCATCAACATCAGCTGATAGGTTCTGAGAGGGCTTGGTGCTGACTTCTACTTCTGATTGTGCTGTATCAGAAAGTAGATCACATGAAAGATGGATTGGTTATTACTCTCACCATCAGATTCTACCTCTGCTCTGGGAGTAAAATCTGTAGGTGGAGCAGTGTGATTGTAACCAATGCCAAACTTCACATTGGAAGCAGATTGCTTACTAAGAAGCATTTCAAAACCTTTGCATGATTGTACCCATCTATCACACTCTACCTGGGTGACTGCAAGGGTTTCTTTGAGATCTTTATACTTCTCTAGAAGTATCTCTTCCCTAGCCTTATCATCAGTTATTTGGCATTTAAGTTTGTAAATCTCATTCTTATCATTAAGCACAGACTCAAATTCAGCTTTGCTTTTGGAAATTATTTGTTCTAGCTCAATGTTCTTGTTGATTAAAGCTACATTTGCTTCTCTAATAGATGCAAATGCTGCTATACATGTTTCAGAACACAATTTGGCTTTTGCCTCAGAGGATACCTGTGATACCTTTGGTGTAGAGGCATTAGTGGATGAAGTATCAGCAGAATCCAAAGCCATAAGAGCTAGATTTCCAAAGGGACTTTCACCACCATGTTGACCAGCACCTGAGAACAGTTGTTCATGACCAGACAAGTCATCTGGTAAACTGCTCCAGTCAACACTCCTGGGGTGAAGAAGCTGTGTTGTTGAGGTTGAGTTTGTTGATGAGATTGGGAAGGTTGTGGTTCAGGCAATGCTTGTGGTTGTTGTGCAATTGGAGCTTGAACAGGATTTGGTTGAGGCATATAATAGCAGGGATAAGGATATGACATTTGACCCTGGGGAACAAAGTATGCAGGAGACCTAGGATGTGAATGATGACCAGAACCAGCAGGATGTTGCCCTCTGTTTTGTGGACTAGTACTAGGAAAAGTCACAAAGGTGCAGAAGAGTTAGATCCAGTTGATCTACACTCTCTTGCAAAGTGTCCCAGCCTTTGGCATTTGTGACACCTCAACTTACTCTTGTCAAAACCAACTTTGGTTTTGCCAGAGAGTCCAGGAAATTTCCTGCCAGTTCTCTTATAGAACTTCTGAGATCTGATATTAATCAATGCCATTTGGCTCAGAATATCCATCTCTTCTAGATCATCATCAGCTATTCCTTTCAAATCATCCATGATGAAGCATAGATTGTCACTATTACTGCCAGAATGACTCTCAATACCAACAAATGCATGATCAGAACTATTTGAAGAGAAATCAATATGCTCATCATAATTGCTTTCAGATGCAGCATATTCTGACTCATGACCAACCAAGGCAGTATTCCCTGGTACAAAGTCATCAGTGAGCTTTCCTGATGAGGACAGTTTCCTCTTCTGCTCTATCTCTCTTTCGAATGTAAGCAGTTTCCCATGAAGTTGGGTGAGAGATAGGCTATCCAGATTTGCACTGGAGCGTAGGACAATAGTGTATGTCCCATCTCTCAGGCAGTGATCTGAGGAACCTGTTATTCATCTGGCTATTGGTGTATTCCTGTTTCACCATTTTCAGCTCAGAGATCAAGCAGGAAAAACGCTCAAACTGTTGAGTCAGTGTCTCACCCTTTCTATGAGAGAATGTCTCATATTGTTGGAAGGATTTCTCTGTTGTTTGCTAAGACCTCATCTGTGCCACCGAATTGTTCCTTCAGGGCATTCCAGAGATCATGAGCAGTTTCATGATGCATAAGCCCTGAATAGATTTCATTAGGCAGTGCCATGGCCAGAATTCCATGGGCTTTAGCATCAATCTCAAACAGTTTCCGATCTTCATCAGAGTATTGTTCCTTCTTCTTCGGAACCATTTGATTGGTTTCCGGATTGTTCACCATAGGCTTATGTGGTCCATGTACCACAGATGTCCAACAACCTGAACTGTTAACAGACAGGTGATGAAGCATTCTTCGTTGCCATATGTTATACTCGGTCCTAACCAGCATCGAGGCTTGGTTGAGGAACCGGTATTGTGAGGATCATTAGAAGGAGTAGTCATCTCAGATTCAATCAAATTCAATTAAGCTAAAACAGATTTAGAACAAAACACAACAACCAATTGAACCAAGAGAGATCTCAAAATAAATGAACGAAAGCGACAGAAATTCAATAATCTATAACCAGTTCTTGCGAATATGCTAATTCAATCAAACATAGATATCAATTAGCAGTTTCAATGATCAATTGTTAGATCGATCAATGATTAACCAGCTCTGATACCACTTGTTAGGATCAGTGATCTACGTTTGATTGATTAGAGAGTATAGCAGCGGAATTCTAACAATGAATTAGCCAATTCACAAGAACGAAAAGATATTCAATGAAGAACAAAAACGGTTATAGATAGAGAGAATTCTGCAAATATATTTCATTCAATATTCGCTTTCGTGGTAACGGAATGTCACACTTACAATTAGGTCGACACCTCTTATATAAGAGATGTGACGTCTGCTGATGTCACTTGATAGTGACATCTAACAGAATTATTCCAACTGAAACACAACTACTGAAGATGTCAAAACAGCTGACATCTTCTTACAAAAATACTAAGTGTTATCAGTTACTATAACTACTAAAAACATAAAACTACTGATACTACAACGACTGAAGAACAAGCTCTTCAGTCGTTTTACAAAACTACTGAAAGTAAAAACATAAAACTACTGATATCACAACTACTGAAGAAGTACTCTTCAGCTGTTGTGACAAACTACTGAAACTTCAGTACTTGGTCTTCAGACTTGAACTTCAGACGTTTCATCAGCTGATGACTTCAGTAGATAATCAGCTGATGTCTTCAGTCTTTGTCTTCAGACTTTGTACACCAGTTGTTGATCTTCAGCACTTGTAGACTCTTCAGCTGTTGTACTTCAGTACTTTGGTCTTCAGCTTCAGCACTTGTGTTCTTCAGCTGTTCAGCTTCAGCACTTGTGTTCTTCAGCTGTTGAACTTCAGCACTTTAGTCTTCAGCTGTTGAAGTCTTCAGCACTTGATCTTCAGCTGTTGGAGTTTTCAGCACTTGTCGAACTGCTGATGAAGCCTTCAGCAGTTGTTGTGATATCATGTGGGACTTAGAGGTTTTCTGATCTTGGCTCATTGGTTCTTTTGGTCCAACATATACAAACACTTCAAAAGAATGGTCTTTTTAAAACAATGAATGTGATTCGTTTGATGTTGACTTGTTTACAAGGAAAAATGACTAAGGCACCCTTTATTGGACTCTAACAAGGGCAAAAGATTATGGAATCTACATTTCGGATCTATGTGGTCTATTAAAGCCAATGACTAGGATGTTGAAAGATACTTCATTACCTTTACCGACGATTATAGTCGCTATGGGTATGTGTCCTTGTTAAGAGACACAAGATGAATTTTTTAAATGTTCAAGATCTTTCAAAACAAGTACAAAATCAACTCAACAATTTATTAAAGTTCTCCACACCAGATAGAGGAGGTGAATACCTAAGTGATGCTTTTCAAGATCATCTTAGAGTTTGTGGATTGTCTCACAACTCACTCCACCTGAACAAAACAACATAATGGTGGTCTAGGGAGGAATCGAACTTATTGGATATGGTCCATCTATGATGGCTAGAAGCACATTCCTCTATCATTTTGGGGTTTCACTTTGCTCTTCCGCGCCCGTATTCTAAATATGGCCCCAACCAAAAAGGTGGAAAGGACACCTTTTAGATATGGCATGGAAAGTTCCATCCTATCATACTTAAGGGTCTAGGGTTGTGAGGCTTATGTAAGACTCCCACCCTAAACAAATTGGAAGCCCGATCCACCAAGTGTATCTTTGTTGGATACCCTAGAGATTCTATGGGATATTATTTCTATGACCCACCGGAACAAAAGGTGTTTGTTGCCAGAAAGGGTGAGTTCCTAGAAGCTAAGTTCCTTATGGAAGAAACTAGCAGTAGAACAGTGGATCTTGAGGAGGATCAAGAACCAGAACCCGATGCACGTTTGGTTGAAACTAACACTCAACATGAGGATGTTGAGGATGATCAAGTGGTTGATCAGTACACATAAAACGTTCGCAGAAGTGGTAGAACTAGTAATCCACCTGAAAGATACAGATTTTTCATGGATGGATGCTATGTGGTAGATTCAGATGAACCAACCACATACATGATGAGTTTCCAATTCGGATTGTGAAAAATGGCTCGAGGCCATGAGCGTTGAGATGCAATCCATGCATGACAATCAAGTATGGGACTTGGTTGTACCACCACTTAACTCCAAAGAAGTTGGAAGCAAGTGGGTTTTCAAGAAGAAAACCGATATGCATGGAAACTTGGATACTTATAAGGCTAGACTTGTAGCAAAGGGTTTCACTCAAACTCAAGGAGTTGATTATGATGAAACCTTCTCACCTGTTGCAATGCTAAAGTCTATAAGGATATTGTTTGCCATAGCTGCTCATTATGATTATGAGATTTGGCAAATGGACGTCAAAACCTCTTTCCTAAATGGATATCTTGAGGAAGATGTCTATATGGTTCAGCCTGAAGGTTTTGTCGATACAAAACATCCTGATAAAGTATGCAAGTTAAAGAAATCAATCTATGGATTGAAACAAGCATCAAGAAGTTGGAATCACCGTTTTGATGAAGAAATATTAAATTCGGATTCATCAAGAACGCTGATGAAGCTTGTGTATATAAGAAAGCTAGTGGGAGCATCATCACTTTCCTAGTATTATATGTTGATGACATACTACTATTTGGAAATGACATTCCAACCTTGGAAGGTGTAAAAAACCTGGCTTGGAAGTTGTTTTTTCCATTAAGGATCTTGGTGAGGCCGCCTATATTCTGGGAATAAAGATCTATAGGGATAGATCAAGGCGGCTGATTGGTTAAAATCAAAGTGCATACATTGATAAGATCTTGAAAAGGTTCAAGATGGAGAACTCTAAGAAAGGTACGGTACCTATTCAAAGAGGAACGATATTGAGTACGACTCAATGTCCAAGCTCAAAGGATGAGCAAGACAAAATGAAGGCAATCCCATATGCATCTGCTATTGGATCCATCATGTATGCAATGATATGCACTCGACCGGACGTGTCATGCGCCTTAAGCATGACAAGCCGATACCAGCAAAATCCTGGAAACAGTCATTGGATGGCTGTAAAGAACATACTTAAGTACCTAAGGAGGACAAAAGATATGTTCCTAATCTATGGATCTGGTGATGAGGAACTCGTTGTAAAAGGTTACACGGATGCGAGTTTCCAAACAGATCGTGATGATTCATGGTCACAATCGGCATATATTTTCATTCTGAATGGAGGAGCGGTCTCTTGGAAGAGCTCCAAACAGGATGTGGTGGCTCTATCAACTACAGAATCAGAATACGTCCCGCATCATTGGCAGCTCAAGAAGCTGCATGGTTGAAGAATTCATTGCCGATATAAGGGTTTTCCCTTCCATTCAGGACCCCCTAGAGATCTTTTGTGATAACGAGGGTGCGATTTCTCAAATCAAGGACCTCGTGCTCATCAAAAGACTAGGCACATTGAGCGGAGATTCAACTACATACGAGATGAAGTTGAGAAAGGAAAGATATGTATTCGCAAAGTTGACACAGATCAAAATATTGCGGATCCTCTTACGAAGCTCCTAGAAAAGGCAAAGCATGAAGGTCATACCTGCGCCATGGGACTTCGATTTTCTAGTGATTGGATTTAATCTGTGATTTCTTATTTGGATATTTGGAACCATCTTACTACTTGAATAAAATTATTTGGTTATAATATTTCAATAAATGTTCCAATTTAGGATGTTTAATCCATGGGTAAATTGTTTACTCTAAATGTCCGTAATCATTCATACTTGTGGGAGCAAGTATGATGGTAAGATTATTATGAATTTGGATTGGTGGATATTCATAAGGAATGAATATAGCAACTGGTTGCTACCAAGTTCATAGATATTTGTGGGATACAAATATTGGACTGACCCGTATCTCAGATTTTACTACATGGAATCTTTAGATTGATCATAAGTAAATTTGAGTTAAGGAGATTATCATTGGGAATCCTCAGACCTGAGATACATACTGGTTTTGATACTCACCAAGTGTTGTACCTTGAGCTAGTTCTTCACTGCCCTGAAATAATGGACAGAACGAAGGCTATGTTCAGACATGACACAAGTGTTTGTGAGAAACGTATGTATTCAAGATGGAATTTGTTCCTCTTATTCGTTGAGAGCACGTCTAAGGCCTGATAAGTCAAATCAACAACGAATGATCATTCTGTGTCCTTGGATTTAACATGACATCTGCAACAAAGGATAAATGATTGATTCACCTAAATCATTTCAAGTGGATACTTGAAAGGGATGATGTTATTGAATGGCTTTAAGTCATGCGTATTAAGGAGTAACCGTTGTTAGGCAGTATTTACTGCTTGCATCAATCTTCTATGAATCTTGTGCAAGTGGGAGATTGTTGAATTCTTTATGCCCAAGACACATAGAACATTGATGTGGTTAGTACGTTATGATCCAAGTCGGGTCATATCCAATAACAAGCTTAGCAAACACCGTATAATATTTAATTGATGATATGATCATACAATTAAATATATATACACCAATTTAGAAAATGGGTTTTCTAAATAAGTTGCATATGAGATTGAACAATTTATATAGATATTTTGTTTGTAGATATTGTTTGTAATGTTATATAAGTTACTTAAATAACATCAAATAATAAGTGAGTGTGTATGAGTTATTCAAATAAAAGGTTAATTGTTTGAATAACTTTTATCTATGACATGTTAATGTGTTGAATATTGTTTTAACTTTTGGGGGGGGGGACCCAAAGATAATTAGAAATTCGGCCGCCCCTTGTGGGTAGAACCTTTTTCTTTTTAGTTGTTGGGTGATCTTGGAAAGAAACACATTGAACACACATTCACTCCATCTCATTCTCTCTCTAACATGCAAACAAACAACTCAAGAAGGGGTTTTCTTGTGTTCTTGGAGGTATTCTCGGCTGATATGGGGTTCCAGCAGTGTTACCTTCGGTTTGGTGTTCAATCCTAGCATCAAGGTGTTTGCATTTGAGCTTGGGGTATGCAAGCTTGAGGGGACCTCTTTTGGTGCCTTGGTTGTTCGAATTGATCCACATCATCCTCCACCTTTTCGTATTTGACTCCTGGAAGGTAGTCTTTTGGCAGCCTCAACATGGCTGTCCATATTGTTTGCTTTATGTTAACATAGCTAGCTTATATTCACATATAAAGATACTATGTTCATGGGTTTGTTCATTACTTTGTTAAAACAAGATGAAACTCGGTTTTTCAGTTCATTAACTAACTTATTATGCTAGTTTCCGCTGCGTTTTTCACTAAGTTTAAAAGGTTAAATTTTGTATCTTGTTCTAACAACCCCAACAATAACATCCATTCATCCCTAATTCAACATTCTTGACAAAATAAAGTTACTATTATTAGTAACCTATGAACACAAAAATTCAACAATATCTTGCAAGATCAATGTAATCTGGCACTGACCCAACCAAAATAACACCATATAATCATCTAACAATCATCACTTCATATAATCAACATCAATTTTCATATTAGGGTTAATCTGAATCAAAGTTCTTGAACAATTCATCAAAAACATATCATTCTTGCATAATCGACATTAAAAAACGTGTATACTATCTAACTAACATACTAGCATCATCAAACAACAACAACTTCAACATTTTTGAACCCAAATCCGAATTAGGGTTCGGCCATATCAAGAAAACCCATAAAACTTGTAAAATTCAAACCTTTTCACGTGTATTATCTTGCAATTGATGATTCTAACATGTTCTATAGCTGAGATCGACCAAAACCGTAGCAAAATGATTGTTGAAGGCTTAAATTCGAAGGTGAAGGGGCTTGGAATGGATGTTGCGGCTGAAATGGGGTTTGGGGGGATTAGGGTTCTTAATTTTGTTAAGTCTTAGTTTTAGGTAATTACACTTAACCCCCTTATTTATATTTTATAAAAACTATTCTTTTAAACACTTTTTAAAAGGTTTTAACTTAATAATACCAACATTTTTAATCACAATAATAATATTTACATTATTTCCACTAGTCAGAAGATAGGCAATTTAAATATACGCGTTTCCATGTTACGCGATAAAATTCACCGTTAACATTTAAATCGCGTAAACACATAAGCATAACACAATAATCACATAATCAGTTAAATTATCATTAATTTAACATTATTAATTATTATCGGGTCACCAACGTTAAACGAAAACTAGTGTGTGCTCATGACAGTGTATGCAAGACGTAACGGAACTAACGGAGTTTGGTAACGTAAAATTACCAGATGTCACATTATCCCCATGTTGAAAGAATTTTCGTCCCGAAAATTGCGTTACATGGTGAGTGTTCCATCACTGGTCTACTGCATTTGCACACAAAAATCGAAATCGAGTGAGTTTTGGATGAGTTGTCACATCATCCCCATGTTGAAAGAAATTTCGTCCCAAAATTTAAATCATACCTTCGTCTGCTGGCATCGTCTTTTCGAATAGTTAGGGTACTTAAGTTTCATTTGATCTTCTCGTTCCCACGTGAATTCCGGTCCACGTCGTGAATTCCAACGGATTTTGACTATGGGTATCTTGCTTTGCTTAAGTGTTATCACCTCACAGTCTATCACCTCGATTGGTTCTTCAATAAAGTGTAATGGTTCATCCACTTGAACTTCTTCTAGTGGTACGACCATTGTTTCATCAGTTAGACACTTCTTTAGGTTCGACACGTGAATACATCATGGATTCCACTTAGCGAATCAGGTAGGGCTAGTCGATAGGCCACTGGACCTATTCTTTCCACTATTTCAAATGGTCCAACGTACCTTGGATTTAGCTTTCCTCGCTTGCCAAGCTGAACTACGCCTTTCCATGGTGAGACCTTCAATAAAATCTTGTCACCAATCTGAAACTCTAAAGGTTTCCGTCTCCTGTCAGCATAACTCTTCTGTCTGTCTCGTGCTGCAGCCATATGGTTTCGTATCTGCACAATCTTCTCGGTTGTCTCATGAATTAACTCGGACCCGTCTGTTGACTATCACCAATTTCCGCCCAAACCGGTGATCTACATTTTCTCCCATACAACGCCTTGAAAGGTGCTGCCTGTATGCTAGTATGATAACTGTTGTTATAAGAAAACTCCACTAATGGCAGGTGAATTTCCCAGTTATTCCTGAAGTCAATCACACAAGCACGTAGCATATCCTCTAACGTCTGTATGGTACGCTCACTCTGGCCATCCTTCTATGGATGATAAGCAGTACTCATATCCAATCGTGTACCCAAAGATTTCTGTAGTGATTGTTAGAAATGTGACGTGAAACGAGCGTCGCGGTCAGAAATAATTGAGATCGGTACACTGTGTCTCGAAACGATCTCTTTAAGGTACAGTCGGGTTAATTTCTCCATCTTGTCAGTTTCCTTAATTGCAAGGAAATGATCAGACTTTGGCAATCGATCTACGATAACCCATATCGTGTCACAACTAGTATTAGTCCGAGGTAACTTGGTAATAAAATCCATGGAGATTTGTTCCCATTTCCACATTGGTATCTTGAGTTGTTGCAACAGTCCGGATGGTTTTTGGTATTCCACCTTTACTTTCGAGCAGGTCAAACACTTGCTCACATACGTCGCTACATCTGCCTTCATGTTAGGCCACCAGTAGTGCGCCTTTAGGTCATGGTACATCTTGTTAGATCCAGCATGTATAAAATACTTAGATTTGTGTGCCTCACTCATAACTAAATCCCTTAGATTTCCGTAATAGGCACCCAAAGTCTATCCATGAAGTACCAAATTCCATCCTCTTTTTCATCACTAGTTGTTTATCCATTCCCCTTAGCGACTCAAAACCAACAATTTCCGCTTTTAAGGCTTCTATCTATGCCTCCTTTACTTGTTCAAGCAGTTGAGTACTAATAGTAAGATGTAAAGCTTGCACCCATATGGGTTTAGCTGTTTCCTTCCACTTAAGGCATCGGCAACCACGTTTGCCTTTCTTGCATGATACTTGATAGCGCAATCATAGTCATTTAGTAGCTCCACCCAACGTCATTGCCTCATATTCAACTCCCTTTGCTCGAAGAGATGTTGAAGACTCTTGTGATCGGTGTAGCTAGTGCACTTGGTACCGTACTAGTAATGTCTCCAAATCTTTAAGGAAAAAACCACTGCACCTAATTCTAAGTCATGGGTGGTATGGTTCTTCTCCTCAACCTTTAGTTGTCTCGAGGCGTAGGCTATCACCTTTTCTCGTTGCATCAAGACACAACCCAATCCTTGAATGGATGCATCACAATACACCACGAAATCATCTGTTCCCTCTGGCGGTGCCAATATCGGTGCACTACAGAGTTTCTATTTTAACAATTGAAAAGCCAATTCTTGACTCTGACCCTGTTTGTATGTCGTTCCTTTGTGCGTCAAGGATGTGAGAGGTTGTGCGATCTTAGAGAATCCCTCTATGAATCATTGGTAATATCCTGCTAATCCCAGAAATTGCCTTATGTCGCTCAACGTTTTGGTTATAGTTCAATTCTTTATCGCCTCAATCTTGGCAAGATCAACATGTATTCCCTTCTCATTAACAATATGACCTAGAAATTGCACTTCTCGTATCCAAAAGTCACACTTACAGAATCTGGCATACAACTACTCATTCTTCAATAGTTCTAAGATCATTCGTAAGTGCTCTTCATGATCCTCCTTGGTCCTAGAATATATTAGTATATCATCGATAAATACAATGACGAACTGATCGAGATAGGATTTGCACACGGTTCATGAGGTCCATGAACACAGCAGGTGCATTAGTCAACCCAAAGGCATGACCAAGAACTCATAATGACCATAACGAGTACGAAACATAATTTTGGGGATGTCTTCTTCTCGGACTCTAAGATGATGATAACCAGATCTCAAGTCAATCTTCGAATAATAGCTTGATCCCTGAAGCTGATCAAACAAGTCGTCGATACGAGGTAAAGGGTATCGGTTCTTGAATGTTACTTAGTTTAACTCCTTATAATCGGTTCATATCCGGAATGTGTCATCCTTCTTCTTATCAAAAAAAATAGGGGCTCCCTAAGGTGATGTGCTAGGTCTAATAAAGCCCTTATCTAAAAGCTCCTGAAGTTGTGATGACAACTCTTGTAGTTCGTTCGATGCTAATCGATAAGGTGCCCTAGCAATCGGGGCTGCGCCGGGAGTCAACTCGATTTGAAATTCCACTTGGCGATGAGGTGGTAATCAAGAAAGATCCTCTGGAAACACCTCCGGAAAGTCACGCACTATAGGAATGTCCTCCATTCTCCTTTCTTCTGCTTGCTTATAAGTGACGAGTGCTAGAATAGCCAAACGACCTTTTCGCAACAACTTTTGGGCTTTCATGTATGCAATGATGCCTATCACCGCACCACTCCTATCACCTCTGACTGTAAGGATTTCATCACCAACTGGAATTTGTATGATCTTCTCATGACATATGACTTCCGCTTGCTTACTAGAGAGCCAATCCATGCCTATCACTACATAAAACTCCCCAACGTAACATGCATAAGATCTATAGCGAAAGTATGACCAGCAAGCTCTATCGTACAATCTCTAAGGACATGCGTTACATGGATCTGTTTACCGTCGGCCAATTCTACGGTGTATTTAGATTCTAAGGCGGAGGGTATGTCACTTAAAAGACTACAGAACATTAAGGACACAAAGCTCCTATCGGCTCTAGTATCGAATAGTACCGTAGCAAAACACCCATTAACAGAAAACCTACTAGTAACACTTGTGGGGTCGTTTAGAGCCTCACCTGAGCCAATGACGAAGGCTCTCCCTTTGGCTCCATCGTTTTTGCCACCGTTACCGGTACCATTTCCATCATTGTTATTGTTACCGTGGTTGTTGTTATTGTGGCCATTACCATTTTTCCTCAGTTGTGGGCAGTTTCGCCTGTAATGCCCTTCCTTCCCACATTCAAAACAACCTTTGGGAGTCTTTTGAGGTTGTTGTGGCTTCCTTAACAGTTCACCATGACAATTCTTAGCAGCGTGTCCAATCTTACCACAACATTGACACTTGAAATTATCACACCTTCCACATGATGGTAATTACACTGAGTGCACTTTGGATGTTTACTACCATAACCACTGGGTCTTTGACTGTTTGAAGCCGTCTAGTTGAAGTTACGGTTATTATCGAACCTTTGTTGTTGTTGTTGAACTGGCTGTTGTTGTTGTTGAGATTGGGGTTGACCGCCGGATGATGATGATTTGTTGTTGTTGCAAGTATCCTACTTCCTCTTGTTGTCGGCCACGCTCGCCACAACGCCCCGCTTAGATAAACGTCCTTGCCCCACTACTTGATCAGTTAGCTTAGCTAACTCGATGGCTTGCTGAATCGTGGCCCGGTTAGAAGCAGTCACCATGCTTTGAATTCAGGTACTAATCCCCATTTGTAATGCTCAACACTCTTGTGCACTTTGTTCACCATCCCCGGGCATAGGGTGGCTAGTTCATGGGTTTGGGTGTTGTAGGCCTCAATTTCTGAGCCCTGCATCTTAAGTTGCCAGAACTCCATCTCCATCTTTTGTACTTCATTTCGGGGACAGTACTCCTCAGTCATCATATCCTTGAATTCAGTCCAGGGAAGTCCATTTGCCATCGCTTGTCCTAGCATCTGAACTTGGCATTCCATCAGGATAGAGCGGCACCTTCCAGATTCCGGTGGCATATTTCACGTGATCAATAGGTGGGCAATTGCATTTGGAGAAAACAGACTCTGTCTTCTCAAACCATCATACTAGTCCTACAGCCCCTTCAGACCGCTGTAGGTGTGTGGTTTACAGTCCATAAAGGACTTATAGGTACACACTGGTGGTCCTGTTTTAACACAACAAACATTGATCAGATATCCTATATGGTTATTCAGGATATTTGATTTAGCTTTCTATCATCGTTTACCTGCTGGCTGTCCCGTTTGGGCAGCAGCCACCGCTGCCTGAACATGCTCGTTTATCAAGGCAGCTAATTCAACAGGGGTCATGTTTATAGCACCACCACCACGGTTTCCGGTGCCACGTCCACGTCTGCGCCCACGCCCACATCCACGTCCATATCCACGAGCGTCCATTTTTCACTTTACATTCACAATACAATAATGGGTAACATCAAGCACATTTATCCCATTGAAGTACAGTAAACAGTAAGGAATAATGAATCATCATAACCATAACATTCATAACAAAAGTGATAACCAGGAAAATAAATTGTAAATGAGTCACAATGTATTCACTAATGTCATAATTTAAGTTTATCGTTCGGATGGGGAAACAACCCTTCCCACATAGGTTTCAAAAGAGAGAAACATTACATAGTCCAAGTCATATAAAGCAAATCAATTGATGACATCCGACCCATCACTGTCATCTTCTGTCTCTACCGGTTCCTCCTCCCCGGGTTCCTCCTCGGGATCCTTATCCCCATGGTCCTCTGCAGGAGCAGAAGCTATGGCAATCTGAAATGCTGCCAATTGGGCTTTTAAGGTAGCAATTCTGTTATCGCTACTATATCTCGCTGTTCACGAGCAGTTATGCGTCCTCTAAGTGTTATAAAATCATCTACCATGTGGTGACACCCATTTAGGGTCTTCCCGTGTCGCTCCTCGAATTCATCCATTTGATGTCGTAGTTTGTACACCTTGTGATGCAGTGTACAAACATCACCCTTGAGTGGCCTGACTCATTGCTGCTCAGTATCTAGTGCAGCCACCAGTGCAGCAATCATTTGCCCATTGGACTGCACCGCCCATGGGAGTGAAGGCATTGGCTAATCAGCGTTGCTCCTAGTCTTGGGCCTCGGACAGGTACGTGCTCCCTATGCATTATGTGATCAACGAACTTGGGGTAGAAACTCCATTTTTGTGGGGGGTCATGCTCCATCAATGCAAAAGGTTGATCCCAATCAATCTCCCCTCGAGGATAAGCTAGATGGGCCAGTCGATTACATTGTCGGGTATAGGTGTGGGAGGTGGGGACTCAGATCGTGTAGGTGATGTCGGTCGCTTACCCGGAGTTCTCGATGACGATGCCATGCTGCAGAGAGTGTGATGTGTATGCCAATGAGTATGCAGTGGAGAAATAAGGTACATGTAACTAACTAACTGTGTGCGGTTATAGTCTAGTGTGTATGTAACCTAGTTCCCTATAACAATGGCTCTGATACCAATCTGTCACACCCTCAGAATCCACGTGCAGAATTTTACTGCGAGGCATGTGAACAAACTAGGATCACAGTCAATAGTTACCTAGAACGACTCTATATGCCAGCGTTAGAATAAAGAACAACCAAAGTTCAAACTTGAAAACTATGCGGAAGCGTTTTCTAGATACGAAAAATCCAAAGTATAAAAAATGCTTAATATGGCAAAACACGTGCCATCCCAATGTTTAAAAACCCATGAATAAAAGACAACAAATGTATCTATGAATTAAAGCCTTGGGATACATGTTGGACCCGTGTTGTGCTCCTAATGGCGAGCCGAGTTAACGACCTGAGAATAGCATACTAGAAATGTCAACACAATGGTAGGTGAGTTCAAGAGTTGATGTTCAAATATAAACAATTTAACAGTTGTGATATATAAGTAGTGTATTGTAACAGATAGCTAATCTATTAACAATAAATATTAATTCATAGTGATTTCACAATTGAAGCTGACTGTGATAAGTTGTTGCCTCTTGTCACGACTTATCAGGTCGTGACAATGTTCATTAGGACAAATTACACCCGATTAACCTCGAGTCACACATGTGGGGCTCGTCAGACCCAGTAGTACTACCTAAGTTTCCCCGCTATTCAACATTAACAATTCGAAAGTGTGAGGACTTTTCCATGATAAACAACACTATATTAATATTATGCATAACTTAAATATATAAAACGTTTGTAAATTACCAGTATGCTATCTCCCCCAAAAGAGATTCAGTAAAGAGTGGGGCATGAACTCACCTAATATGCGTAACAAATACTTAGGGTTTACTCGGAAGAAAGAGTGGACAGACAACCTTGAGAGGTTACCAAGATCATGTAAGTACATAATACATGTAAACAGAGAACATGTGGAACCCTAAGCACACCACAACCAAAGACTCAAGGTTTCAGAAAACAGACATGTTTGACCTAGTTGACCCATTTGACCCATTGGTGACATCATGAGTTATAATTCAATAAAGCAAGTGCGAACATATAACATACATGGTTAAAATTCAAATGGATCACATGTGGTACTACATTACCCAATGCATTACTTAGATCATCATACCACTAAATATCATACAAGTCATATAACCACGTTCTATCACATTTGACAACCACAATAAACACTCTAGCCTGATCTTAACACCAAATACATGTCCAACTCATAATATCCAACGTACATCGAAAATAAAGTTTCCCTTTTGGGAAAGTAATACTCAAAAGTGATCTACCATCCATAACAATCACAAATTCATCAATTACATATCTAATCAAGTTCATAACATAACTAGGCATGATCAACAACACCAAACTAATGTAATTCATCAATTCATATCGCAAAAAGTTACTATCTTTAGTAATGTATGGATTCTAACATGTGTTCTTGAACTCCCATAGTTCACAACAACAATCTAGTATCTAAACATCATCATAAACATATCCATAACATCCATTCATCCTTAATTCAACATTCTTGACAAAATAAAGTTACTATTATTAGTAACCTATGAACACAAAAATTCATCAATTTCTTGCAAGATCAATGTAATCTAGCACTCACCCAACAAAATAACACCATATAATCATCTAACAATCATCAACTTCATATAATCAACATCATTTTCATATTAGGGTTAATCTTGAATCAAAGTTCTTGAACAATTCATCAAAAACGTATCATTCTTGCATAATCGACATTAAAAAACGTGTATACTATCTAACTAACATACTAGCATCATCAAACAACAACAACTTCAACATTTTTGAACCCAAATCCGAATTAGGGTTCGGCCATATCAAGAAAACCCATAAAACTTGTAAAATTCTAACCTTTTCACGTGTATTATCTTGCAATTGATGATTCTAACGTGTTCTATAGCCTGAGATCGACCAACCCGTAGCAAAATGATTGTTGAAGGCTTAAATTCGAAGGTGAAGGGGCTTGGAATGGATGTTGCGGCTGAAATGGGGTTTGGGGGGATTAGGGTTCTTAATTTTGTTAAGTCTTAGTTTTAGGTAATTACACTTAACCCCCTTTATTTATATTTTATAAAAACTATTCTTTTAAACACTTTTTAAAAGGTTTTAACTTAATAATACCAACATTATTAATCAACAATAATAATATTTACATTATTTCCACTAGTCAGAAGATAGGCAATTTAAATATACGCGTTTCCATGTTACGCGATAAAATTCACCGTTAACATTTAAATCGCGTAAACACATAAGCATAACACAATAATCACATAATTAGTTAAATTATCATTAATTTAACATTATTAATTATTATCGGGTCACCAACGTTAAATGACAACTAGTGTGTGCTCATGACACGTGTATGCAAGACGTAACGGAACTAACGGAGTTTGGTAATGTAAAATTACCGGATGTCACACCTTACAAGTTGGTATCACTGTCAAAGTTTAAGTGAAATGGGTAAATTTTCAAAATAAACCTAAACTTAAACTGAAAATGGGACAGAAAGGGAATGGATGCCAGTCCGAGTAGCTGCGTGCAATCAAGTATTTTTCTTAATGTTAACCGTATTATGTGCGCATGTTATGTGGTTTATGTGTTGTATGTAGATTTAGATACTGATGTAGTAAGGATAGGTAATGCTTGGGGTATGAAGAGTAAAGTTAGTGGCTAATCATAACTGGCCACTGTAATTAGGGACTTACTATACTTGACATAAACTGAGTTGTTCCCTTGAATGACCGTGTTGGTGTTTGAATCTTATAGTGTGTTGACGATGGCTGGTGGTAGATCATCTAAAGCTTCACATGGTGGAGGTCATCATGCTGACCACGGGTCATGAGAGGAAGGCCTACAGCCAAAAAGGTGGTTCATGAAGAACCAGAAACCCCTCATTCGGAGGGTGGTGATGAGACCGCTAACTTAAGGGCCTCAGTGAAGGAGGTTGTTGTCGAAGAGTGCATCTTACTATCTGTGGTGACCGAAGTTATCAAGGCTGTGAGCGAAGGAGAAAGGAAGGAGAGGAGTAGACCTACGGGAGAAAGAAGACAGCCCAGACTAAAATGGTTATGTCTGAGGATGAAGAAGAAGAGGCGAAGAAGAGCCTGTGCTGGAGGCGGCACGACGCTGTAACTACGGGGCATTTCAATGATGCAATCTCCTACTTTTGATGGTAACAGCACTGCTGCTGCTACTCACTGGTGGGTGAGAGAAATGGAAGTTGATTTGAATATCAGCGAGTGTCGGGAGGATTAGAAAGTGAACTTTGTTGCCCATTTTTTCGTGGACTCAGCTTTATGCTGGTGGGACAATATTGTCTAAGCTGAGGGCAGTCAGGCTATCAGAAGATTGAAGTGGTCTGAGTTGAAAAGATTGGTGATTAAGGAGTTCTGTCCTCATAGGGAGATGGATAAGGTTGAGAGAGAGTTCCTGCAGCTGGAGGCGAGAACCATGACGCATCAGCAATACACCACCACATTCAATGAGATGGCACGGCTGGAGTCGGACCAAGTGATGCCTTTGTCACGAAAGATTAAAGGTACATTCAGGGTTTGCCAGCGGATGTCCGTAGGCACATGATCGCTGCCTACCCGAGCACGTTTAGGTCGGCGGTTGATTTTCCGGTAAGGTTGTATGATGAAAGAACGGTGGTGGTGGCTGAAGGTGGTAAAAAGAATGGTGGAGATCGGAATTGGAATGGAAAGCGGTTTGGGCGTGGCAGGGCAACTCCAAGTAACAAGGGTGCGCGGGTGGATGACCGACGTGTGGTCACATCTGGTGCAGGGTCGAGAAGGTGTGTCAAGTGTGGACGAGAACACACCGGGGAATGTAGATTGGGAACCAATGTCAGTTTCCATTGTGGAATAACCGGACATGCGGTGAAGAACTGCGGTGTGAGGAAGTGTTATTCTTGTGGGGAGGAAGGCCACATGAATAGGGATTGCAAAAAGTCGAAGGCTGAAGGTTCGGGAGTGAAGAAGACTGGGGTGAAGGACCGAGGGCGAGCGCCAGAGCGTTTATGATGACGCAAGAGGAGGCTAGGACGGACCCTGATGTTGTGTCAGGTACGTTTCTAGTAAACCAAACTTTAGCCTCTGTGTTATTCGATTCTGGTGCTAGTAAAAGTTTCATATCTGCTGCTTTCTATGCTAAACTGCATGTTAGTAGTAAGAATATAGATGCACCCTTTGATGTAGAAACTGCCATAGGTAAGTCTACTAGAATTTTTGAAATAATAGAAGGATGTGATATGGAATTAGAAGGCCACAAGTTTCCTGTTAGACCATTCGTGATGACCTTAGGTGGTTTCGATGTGGTTCTTGGGATGGATTGGTTAGCGGACTACGAGGCGAACATCGTGTGTCGCAAGAAGATGACTCGTTTAACATCACCTGATTGGAGTTCGGTCGTGTCACGACGATCCCGAAAGTAATCTCAATGGCGGTGGCGGGAAAGTGCATGAGGCGTGGATGTAGCACTTACTTGGCTTATGTGAAGGATGTAGAAACACCAACACCACAACTATCTGATGTACCGGTTGTGTGTAACTTTCCAGACGTGTTCCCAGAAGACTTACCAGGAGTGCCACCCGATCGGGAGATCGAGTTTCAAATTGATTTAATACCAGGTGCCCAACCTGTAGCTAAAGCACCATATCGGTTGGCTTCGACTGAGATGAAAGAGTTGAACAAGTTGACGGTGAAGAACCAATACCCCTTACCGAGAATCTCTCCTTGGGGTGCTCCAGTCTTATTCGTGAAGAAGAAAGACGGTAGTATGAGGATGTATTGACTACCGTGAGATGAACAAGTTGACGGTGAAGAACCAATACCCCTTACCGAGAATTGATGATTGTTTGATCAGCTTCAAGGTGCCAATTGTTTCTCAAGGATAGATTTTAGATCGGCTACCATCAGTTCAAGGTGAAAGAGCAGGACGTTCATGAAACAGCTTTTCGTAGTCGTTACGGTCACTACGAGTTCCTCGTTATGTCATTTGGTTTGACCAATGCGCCAGCTGCTTTTATGGACCTGATGAATCGAGTGTGTCGGCCGATGTTAGATAAATCAGTGATTGTGTTTATTGATAATATCTTGATTTATTAGAAGAGAAAGGAGGAGCATTCCAGTCATATTCGGAAGTGTTAGAAACGTTAAGAAGGGAGAAGTTGTATGCTAAATTCTCCAAGTGCGTATTCTGGTTGCACAAGGTTCAGTTCTTGGGTCATGTAACGAATCCCGAGGGGATTATGGTGGATTCAGCAAAGGTGGAGGCAGTGATGCAATGGAAGTCTTTAAAGACGCCAGCCAAGATTCGTAATTTCTTGGGCTTGGTGGGCTATTAAAGAAGATTCATTCAAGACTTCTCTAAGATTGCTTCTCCACTGACCAAGTTGACCCGGAAAGATGTAAATATTGTATGGGGTCAAGCTCAAGAGAAGGCATTCAAGGAATTAAAGGCGAGGTTGACTCAAGCTCCTAATCTGTCATTACCCGATGGAAGTGAAGATCTAGTGGTTTATATCCAAATGCTTCCTACTCGGGGTTGGGGTGTGTGTTAATGTAGAGAGAAAAGTTATTGCCTATGCATCTTGACAGTTAAAGGTTCATGAGGTAAATTACCCTACTCATGATTTGGAGCTATCAGTTGTGGTCTTCGCGTTAAAGCTTTGGAGGCACTACCTATACGGCACAAAGTGCACCATATTCACCAAACACAAGAGCTTGAAGTACTTCTTCTATCAAAAGGACCAGAACATGAGACAAAGGAGATTGTTGGATCTCATAAAACACTACGACTGCGAGATCCATTACCATCCGGGCAAAGCCAACGTGGTGATGGATGCCCTTAGCCGGAAAGAGAGACCTGAATCGATCGGGTTAAAGCTTAACAGTTGATCATGACCTCGGATGTGATGAAGCAATTCAAAGAGTTTCAAAATGAGGCATTGAAAGAAGATCATGTTAACTCTAAAAGAATGAGAGGTCTGATTGTGGAATTGGGTGAAAACACACTTGGTGTTAGAACCCAATTTGGACGGATGTCGATTCCTCGTTTTAGGGATCTCCGTGGAAAGATTATGGATGAAGCTTACAAGACTCGATAGTCTATTCATCCTAGTGCTACAAAGATGTACCAAGACATGATGAAAGATTATTGGTGACCGGGCATGAAGCGTGATGTGGTGGAGTATGTGAGTAAATACCTTACTTGTTTACAAGTGAAAACCGATCACCAAAAGCCGTATGGGAAGATCCAACCTTTGGATATACCAGAGTGGAAGTGGGAGCACATCACCATGGATTTTATTATGAATCTATCATGCACTGCGCGAGGATATGATGCCATATGGGTGATAGTTGACCGTTTGACGAAGAGTGCTCAATTCTTACCGATTCGCGAGACGTATTCATCCGAGAGGTTGGCGGATATTTTCATCAAGGAGATCATAACTTGTCATGGTGTGCCCGTGTCTATTATGTCTGATCGTGACACCTGGTTTACATCAAAATTTTGGAAGAAATTCCATGATGCAATAGGGATGAGGTTATATATTAGCACGACTTATCATCCTCAAACGGATGGTCAGTCGGAACGGATGGTCAGTCGGAACGGATGATTCATACGTTGGAGGATATGCTCCCGACATGCATCATTGATTTAAGAGGAAGTTGGGATGACCACTTACCGTTAGCTGAGTTCTCATATAACAACATTTATCATGCCAGCATTGGCATGCCCCCTTATGAGATGCTATACGGTAGGAGATCCAGCACACCCGTGTGTTGGGGTGATATTGGTCAGAAAGAGTTAGGAAGCGTCAAGGTGATCGAGGCTACGACTGAGGAGCTTGAAAAGATCAAGGCCTTCATGAAGGCAGCCAAAGATAGAAAAAGTTGTATGCTGATAAACGACATAGTCCGATTGAGTTCCAGGTGGGTGACAGGGTTATGTTAAAAGTCTCATTTTGGAAGGGTATCATTCGGTTCAGAAAGCGGGGCAAGTTGAGCCTGAGATACATAGGGCCTTTCCAAATCATTGCTAGAGTAGGAGAGGTGGCCTATAGACTGGAGTTACTAGATGATTTAAGTGGAATTCACTCAACATTCCATGTAACTCATCTTAGGAAATGTTTAGCAAATGAGGATATGGTTGTACCACTGGAGGATATCAAGGTAGATGAGCAGCTCAATTATGTGGAGCAACCAGTGGCGATCATTGATCGAAAACAGAAGAGGCTGAGGAATAAAGTGGTTCCTCTTGTGCGTGTATAGTGGAAGCACAAGAAGGGATCCGAGTCTATGTGGGAGACTGAATAAGAGATGAGACAACATTACCCATGATTGTTTGAGGAATAACAGGGTTTGGGGACGAAACCTATATAAGGGGGTGGACTTGTAATGCCCGGTTATTTTTAAAGACAAAGAAAGAAAGAATAAAGTGAAGAAAAAGAAAGAAAACATATTTTACCCTAGTTGAGGGGTAAAAAGTGTCAAAAGGACAAAAGGTTTGAAAAAGTGGGTGTAAAGGTGATGGCCGCCCATCACTCTTTCTACACCCACACAATTCTCGGATATTAGTGAGAGAGAGAGTAGCAGAGCAGAAGTTTTGGATTTTTGAAGTAGAACAAGCTGAAAATTGGAATTCAAGGTAAGAATTCATGGTTTTAAGTGTTCTTAACTGGCCTTATGATAGGATCAACTGAATCAATATGTGATGATTTATAACACAATTCAATGAAATCACACAAATTAATCAAATCAAAACAAGATATCAATAAACTTCAAGTTTTCATTAATATCAAGCTAAGACAATTACAAGTATGAAAAGCAGATTCAAATATCTTGTGTATTCGTTTCTATCTACCTGCATATCTAAGCTATTTATACTGAAAACAAAAAGTAAAGGAACTAACAAATTACACAAATAGTCCTTATACTATTACAAACTATCAAAAGACAAATAATGACAACATGTTAATCTTTCTTAGAGCACTTAACAATACTCCCCTAAGATTGACATGGTCTTCTGTCTTCAAGCTTGGACTGCTAACTTTATCTTCAATTCTCTCTTCAGCCTTGACTTCATCATTCAAAATAATCTGCTTGTTCTTCTTTGACTTTGAACATTGACTTCTGTTTGTACATATCTAATTCTTTCAAAGCTTTTGATATTGCAGACTTGAATTTACTTGCATGAATGCCTTGTTCGGGTTTAGCTTCATTTGTTTTAATCTCCATCTTGTTCATTCTTTCCAATGTGTCTTTTGAAAGATATAAAATATCAATGTTAGCATATAACTCAATAGGCTTGTTACTTTCCTTTTAGTACACTTCTAATACTCCTTTCCTTATATTCTCATGAATTCAATATCTTTAATATCTTTCTTGACTATGTTGGCATACGCAAGAGCTTTTCTCAAAGATATTCTTTCCATGGCAGCATTCATCGCATTAATAATAGAAATGAAATATTTCTTATCTTGCTCAGCTACTTCAGGAGATACTTTCTCAAATTTTTGTACTGACAAAAATGAAATATAACTTGGATGTAACTGTTTTAGTTCAAAAACTCCAAATAAAGTAATCATGTTCTCATCCCATCTTTCTAGATTTCGGACTAACTTCAGCTCAAATGTCTCAGTGTTATAAAACCATCTGAGAATTGGCTTTGAGTTTTGATTACCGTCAATCACTTTCAGTCCAGGAGTTGTGACTTTCTCAAAATATTTGTCACAAAATTCTATCAAAGAATGTTCTTCTTCTGAATGAACTCCCTTAAGCTTCTTGTTTTTCTTCAGAGTAGCAAAGTACTCTTTGTCCTCTTGATCACATCTTGTGTTAAGAAAATTGCTCGATCTATCCAATCCTCTTCTTAATAATTCTACAAACATCTTCCCATGTTTTGAATCAGAAGGATTGATCAGAGGTAATCTATTCAGCTCTTTTAAATCTTGCACAGGAAGTTTTATGATACTTGAGTAAAAATGATAAACATCGCATACAGCATTTACTCTCTTTATCAAAAATGCATCAAACACTTCATCATACTTCCATGCAATGATCTTTACTTGATTGGTAAAATCTGAAGCAATCATAGCATTCAACAGTTCGGCAACTGATTGTCCTTTTTGCAATATGTTTCTTACCAAGTCTCCGGTTGTTCTTGAACTATCAAGAATATGCCTTTGTTCAGTTGATGCTTTATAAGTTTGTCGATCTGGATCAACAAACATTTCTATCAATTCTTTTTTATGAGAATGAGCATCATCAAATCTTGGCATTTGTTTTATCTCCTGAGGCTTTAACATTCTTGTTCTCTTTGTTATTTCAAGATACTGATGGTTATCTGTATCAAGCACTATCATTTTCTTCATTTGTTTCTTAGTCTCTTGAAAGCTTCTGACAAGATTTCTCAGAGATACAGATTGTAATCTCTTTAGCTTCCTCCAAGAGTAATTTCTAGCTTGTAACCATGATCTAAGAGCTGGAATACTCATATCATCTGGATCAGGATGGTGCAACTCAGAACTAGACAGCTCTTCTACATTTATTACTTCTTTTGCTCTTGTCCATTCACCATGCTCAACAAAAATCTCATTTGGATCTATTGAAGCAACTGACTCTGCATAGATACATTTCTCGTATTCATCGTTAATCTGAGAAACAGTCAGTCCATCCAATATACTCGATTGTATTTCATGTTCACAAGATAATTATATTTTTCTTCAAAGTCTTGTGGTACTTCATCTTGTTCTTGAATATGTTCTTGTGAAGAGAAATGTGATACGAATTCAGCTTCATCAAAATCTTCATTATCAAGAACTTCATCATACCAATCATCATTGTATATTTCTTCAATATCATCTAAAGCATCAATCTGTTCTTGAACATTTTGTTCTTCAACAGATTCTTCAGTTCTTTGAAGCTTAGGAGAGGATTCATTTGAGAAATATCTTCTAATTCACTCACTTTCCTTTTGCCTTTTATTTGCTCAAGATTTTCATCAACCTGCATCTCAGTAGTAATCACATGTACTGGTGATATAGGTTTCTGAGCTTCTTTTTCCTTTAGCAATTCAGCTTTGAGATTTTCATTTTCTTCAGATAATTTCTTGAATTTCTCCTCAAGAATATCATAATCTTTAATCATAACCTCAAAGTTCTTGATCACGTCTTCTTTATCTTTGGCAAACCTTACAATCTTTTCATCTTTTAATGCATTTTCTTCAGACAACGTTAAATTTTCATGTTTTAGCTTTTGAATTTCTTTTTCACAAGATCTTTTTATCTCATTCATTCTTTCATTCTCTACTTTCAACTCTTCAATCTCTTTTTCTTTGCTTAAATTTTCTTCTTTCAATTTTTCGATCTCATCAACATCAACTATTTCCTCTGTTTGTATAGACACATTGTGTGACATACTTACAGGGATTTCTTCTACTCCTTCATTTGTATGAATTTCAAATACTGGATTGAATAGAATATCATTTATAAAGTCAGAATCAAATGTTTGATTTTGAGAATTCCTTTCTTGTATAACTTCCTCAACATTTTCTTCATTCAAAGGATGTGGCTTATTTCCAGTATCTTCTGTATTTCTTTCTTCATAACCTTCTTGATGTGCTTCAGTGGCATCATCATTTCCATCATCATCATCATCACTTTCTTCACTTGATGAATTTCAGACACATCATCATCACTTTCTTCATCAACTTCTACATCTTCAATCAGATCATTTGGATCTATTGGTTCTTCTTCAGTTAGATGGAAGTGTGGCTGAGTAATATTAACTTCATCCATTGATACATTCCTGATATATCAAAAACTGGAATGTTTTGAGCACTAGTGATCATTGCCAGTCCTTTGTAAACAATCTCTGAAATGTGCTCTAAGTGAATCTTTTCTCCAATAACTTCTTCAGCATACAGATCTGGATTTGCATCATTAGTGAGAAGTTGAAGAAATCTTAGGTACATCAAATACTTATGCCTTACTCCTCTTTGAAGATTAAAAATGAAACCATTCATTATCCACTTAGCCATATTAAATCTTCTGTTTGTGGATAAGGTTGTAATTGGAGATGCAATGTCTACAGGGAATGAATCCCAACCAGCACTTCTTTTAGACATGCAATGTTGAAAGATATAGCATAAAAGCTTCCAATGCTTAAATATACGAGCTCTAAAAAATTGCTTCTTAGGGAAATGATCTGGAAGACCCATCTGTAGAAAAACCTCTATGCATTCATTAAATGTATATTCTGATAAATCTTCAGGATCATCATCACCCAGTCTTAGAGCTTGTCTGATTGCTTCTTAAGAAACTTCAAGCATTCTTTCTGATGTGATGAAGGCTCTTAAAACTTTGTTTCCCTGATCATCTCTTTCAATTTGAGCAATTCTCCAGAATTTCTTAATCATTCTTCCATTTATCATGGCATTGCACAAATAGCATACACATATTTTGTTCTGAGTAAAAATCTAATAATATCTTCATATCCAGTAGCTTCTCTGTTTTCATCATCTAAAAAAGCAGCTACATTATTATTTGGCTCAAATTTTAATTCTGCCATCTACAAAACACAACAAAAGTATTATGAGAACATTGAATATTGATTAATGAAATTTATTTCTGCATATGACTTTTGATTTTGACTTTTGAATTTGACCTTTTTATTTTTACTTTTGAATTGAGATTTCAAGTTGTAAAATATTAATCTTTATTCTTTTTGAATTTATTATTTAACATTTCAATTTTGATTTATTTTTTTAATTTTATTTATTTATTTATTTTATTTTATTTATTTTATTTTATTTATTTTGTTCAAAGAATGAATGTGTGTTCATCTTCTTCTTCTTTGACTATGTAAAATCAACTGAGTTCATCATCAACAAAACATTTTCACTTTAAGATCAAAACAATACATCACTGTACTCGAAATGAGTTCTTATCAATAATCCAGTATCAATTTTGATATGATACTTATTTGATCAGATTAACTTGGATTATATTGGGTTCGAACGCCCAAATAGCATTCAACCGTCTATAACAATGCACTGATTTAACCCAAAATTTATATATTTGAATCACAAACTTACGTTTATATGTTCAAATACAATGTATACTCAATGGATTTGATTCTATTTCAGATGAATAAGGATGTGATGATACTCGACAGTCGCAAGTTCGAGGGTTTTGTTCTGAGAATTTTTGAAGTGAAAATGAGAAATACACATAAGTATTCAATTTATATAAGTGAAATTTTTAGGCGTATGAGCCCTGTTTGGACGTATGGTCTCTGTTTGGGCATATGAAAACCTAGAATTCACTTATTTTGTTAGACGCATGAGCACTGTGTGCGTTTTAAATCAGACACATGGGAACTGTTCAGACTCATAAGCACTGTTTAGGCACTTTTGCACTGTTCAGTCGCATGGACTTTGTGAAACGTCTAACACTTGAAATTTTGAAACTATGTTGATGCATGAGACATGACAAACGTCTAACACAGAAACACTATTTAGTCGCATGGGATTATCACAAACGTCCAACACTTGTAATTTTCATAGATGCATTACAACTGTTTAGACGCATGGGAATGAATCAAATGTCCAACACTTTGTATAATCCTGAAAATTTCATCATGCTCCTATTGAGGCGCATGTGCACTGTTTAGGTGCATGAGTTGACTTTCACGATTTAAACACTTGTGATTTCCAATTTCTTCACCTGCACACTTTTTACCGGTTAGATCCCCAAATTTTGAACTTTTTGCATATTGCACTTTCAATTTATAAAATTTTATTTTCTATTTCTTTTTAAATTTTTTTGTCCCTTCATTTTAGACTCAACATAAAATCAAATATCATCTGATTTTCAACTTAAAAAGCATTTATTTGCAAAGATTATGTGGATTCATATTGTAATTTTCAAACATATTCTATTTTCAGTTTACACAAATACTTTGAACATAAAGCGTCATCCTTTCAATTCAACATTTTAAATTTTGATTATGATTATTGAATATTTTCTGAGAACAACTCTTTCATTATTACTCCCCCTAAACTTTTATGTTTGAAAAAACTTATAAGTTTGTTATGAAAGAGAATAAGATCACACAGCACATTGAGACATTGCCTTCACACACAAGACATGCATAAAAGAAAAATGAAAATAGAATCAAAATCTAATATAAGCACAGAATAAATGTCTGCAGAGAGATCATATTAATGAAGATCAGCACATTAAAGTAAAAAAATGTGGAGAGTCATCGACAATGAATAAGTCTTGATCAAGTGTGTTCCAGGTCAGTGATATCACAACAAAGGAGACACAAGATCTAAGGACAAAAAATGAGTGTTTTTGACACAATTATCAACTCACTTACTTTTCAATTCTTGGATTGATTAGTGTTGATTTAGATATGACATGATGTAAAGCATACAGAGACTAAGAGAGCTCAAGTATCGTCATGAAATGTAAGAAAGAACACATGCTCAACTTATTACCTAAAACATATATATCACCAGAGTTCATGTTACTTAGTTAATAGAGGATGATCATGGATAACCATTTGATCAGCTCTGACTATTCATTTGAATAGGTTTTGCATATTGGCATCTTTTTGCATCAAAAAGAGAATCCAGGTCTATAATAACTTACAACAGAGGATATCTCAGTACTTCAGGTCTATGATGACTCATAACAGAGAAGTGAAATGATGCTTTGTAACAGATCTCATGATTTCATATAGTTTCAACAGGTGTGAGAGATGTATCTTAACAAACATTCATTCTGATAAGCTAAAACAACTCAAAAGTACTCAGATGAATACACACAAGCATGTATGTTTATTGATCACAAGAATTTACTTTTTCAGCATAATAGTCAGATATTGTCTACACATCATATCTGATCATGTCTAGACTTTAGTAATGAGTGAAGTATGCAACTGATCTCACTAATGTACTATCATTTCTCACATGTTGCAAAACATAATCCTTTCTAGAAAAACTCTATTTTTGTATTTTTGATATATTTTTGTTTTTGATTTTTCTATGAAAAACATAAAATCACACACACACACAAATATAAACAGGCAATTAACAATGAGAGTATCACTTATTGTGATCTTTTGATTTAGTGAGATCACATATGATTTATAAGACCAATTGATTCTACTAAGTACTCAAACCGTCTTGGTAGGAAGGCTTTAGTATATAGATCTACCAATTTTTTTTCTGTTGCAATTTGAATCAATATGATTAATCATTTTTCAGAGTTATCTCTAAGAAAATGATATCGAATTTCGATATGTTTTGTTTTTGATTGTTGAACAGGATTAGCTGTTATGAACATAGCAGCTGTGTTATCAATGTAAATTGGTGTTTTAAGAAAGTTGAACCCATAATCCAGTAATTGATTTTGCAACCAAAGGATTTGAGAACATCCTGCTGATGCAGCAATGTACTCTGCTTCTACAGTTGAAACAGAGACATTTGTTTGTTTCTTACATTGCCACGAGACTAATCTGGGACCAAGAAATTGACACCCACCCAAAGTAGATTTTCTATCTTGACAACATCCACCATAATCACTATGTGTATATCCATATAGTTCAAAGTTACCCTTGTAAGGATACCAAAGCCCTAAGGCTGGTTTACCTTTGAGATACCTGAATATCCTTTTGACAACAATTAAGTGATATTCTTTCGGGTCTGATTGATACCTGGCACATACACAAACAACATACATAATGTCTGGTCAAGATGCAGGTAGATACATCAAAGAACCAATCATTGATCTGTATAACGTTTGGTCAATAGATTTTCCTTTTGGATCAGGTTCAATCTTGGTGTTAACATCTGCTGGAGTTCGTATGGACTGACAGTCTTGCAACTTAAATTTCTTTAAGAGCTTCTCAACAAACTTTTCTTGATTGATGAAGATTCCATCTGTAGTTTGCTTGACTTGAAGTCCAAGAAAGAAGTTAATCTCTCCCATAGAACTCATTTGGAATCAAGATTTCATGATTTCTTCAAATTCATTGCACAATTTTGGACAGGTAGAACCAAATATGATGTCATCAACATACACTTGTACACATAAAAGATCATTATTATCCTTCTTTATGAATAAAGTTGGATCAATTTTCCCTCGTGTGTATCCATGTTGAATTAAGTGTTGTGACAACATCTCATACCAAATTCTAGGGGCTTGATGAAGTCCATATAAAGCTTTACTCAGTTTATACACTCGATGTGAAATTGTGCATCCTCAAAGCCTGGAGGTTGCTTCACAAACACATCGTCAGTGATTGGACCATATAGAAATGCACCCTTTACATCCATTTGATACACCTTGAATTTCATGAATGAAGCATAAGCCAGAAAAACTCAAATTGATTCAAGTCTTGCAACTGGTGCAAACACTTCATCATAATCTATTCCTTCTTCCTGTGTGTATCCCTGTGCAACAAGTCTCACTTTATTCCTTATTACAACACCACGATCATCAGTCTTATTTCTAAATAACCATTTCGTGCCAATTGCATTTTCTCCATCAGGTAGATCCACCAAATTCCACACTTCTTGTTTGTGGAATTGAAGTAATTCTTCTTGCATGGCTTCTATCCAACCATTGTCCTTTAATGCTTCGGTAACATTTTTAGGAACAATTTGAGAAAGAAAACAAGAGTATAAGCATACGTTTGCTTGTTCTGATTACTCCTTGTTGTTCTCTCATTCAATGAACCAATAATCTGAGAAATTGGATGATTCTAGTGAATACGAGATGTAGTAATCTCATCACATTGAACATTAACATCCAGATTTGTTTGATTCAAGTCGGAAAACTCATGTATCAAAGTAGAAGAACATTGATTGAAGTTTGGAACTTGAGTAGGTGAATTGACAAAGTAATCAAAGGGACCTGTATCAACTACATCACCTGAAATGGATGATGTTCCAGACTCAGGTATCACAAACTCATTACCATCATTAGGAATATTTTGTGATTCTTCCTGATTATTGACTCTGAATGATCTGAAACTGTATTTTCATGGTTTTGTATTGTTGAATCCTTGAAAAATGACAAAAATGGGTAGTCTGAGCTTGAATCATCTGGGTCATCAGAATCTGAATCTTCACTGAAAGATCCAAGATCTCCTCTTGAGTTCTTCTCATCTGTAGAATTAAGACAATGTGGTTGATCAAACAGATTATATTAAAAGAGTTTGATAATGAATCTAAGTCAAATAACCATGCAGGACCATTTGAAACTGATGGAAAAGAACTTTTCAGAAATTTAACGTTGAATGTTTCAAGGATTACATTTGTCCTAGAGTTGTAGACTCGATAGGCTTTTGAAACCGATGAATATCCAACGAAAAATCCATTATCAGATTTTGCTTCAAATTTTCCTAATTGATTACTTGAATTAAGAATCATAATAGGACAACTAAATGATTTTAAAAAGTTTATGTTCGTTTTTCTACCAACATTAACTCATATGGAGTTTTCAGTTTATCTTTGACAATTAAGATTCAATTCTGAACGAAACACGCAGTTGATATTGCTTCATCCCAAAAAGTGATAGGGATTTTTGCATCAACTAACATAGAACGAGCAACTTCAATCAGTGTTCTATTCTTCCTTTCCGCAACTCCATTTTGTTGAGGAGTTCTGGGAGCACTGAACTGATAAGCTATCCCTTTCTGTGCACAAAACATTTCAATGTTAGCATTTTTGAATTCCGTTCCATTATCACTTCTTATTATTTTCACTTTGTTGTCTAATTGATTTTCAACTTTAATGATAAATTCTTTTAGTAAATCAGCTGTTTCAGATTTGGCATAAAGAAAGAAAACCCATGAAAATCTTGTGAAGTCATCAATGATAACTAAACAATATGATTTTCGTCCAATACTCTTGACGTTTGTTGGTCCAAAAAGTTCCATATGTAAAATCTGGAGAGGTTTGGATGTTGAGTTTATAGGCTTGGACTTATAAGACGCTCTGTGTTGTTTTCCCTTCAAACATGCTGAGCAATGATCATTTGTTGCAAATTTCTTAGATGGAAGTCCAATGACATGATTTCCTGCTACAAGCTTGTTCATGTTCTTAAAGTTTGAATGACCGAGACGTCTATGCCAAAGCTGGCTTTCATCATTTGATGCCTTTGCAATTAGACATGTTGTTTCAGTTGAAGGATCAACTTGAGACATATCCAATTTGTATACATCTCTGTCTCTCTCAGCTGTAACAATCACCCAATCTTTGCTTATCTTGAAACCTGGCTTCAAAACATAACAAAATGAATCATCAAACAGAACAAAATAAGATTTGTCACATATTTGAGATACGCTTAAAAGATTAAAGTTCAACTTTGAACAAAAGTTGACTTTATCAAAGCTTATTATCCCATTGGATACTCTTCCTTCTCCGGTTATTTTTCCTCCAGCATCACCACCAAAGGCGACGTGAGTTCCATCTTTTGACTTAAAGTCTTGTAACAAGGCAGTATTGCCTGTCATGTTGCCAGTCATGTGCCGACTACACCCACTATCCACATACCATGTATTGATTGGTCTTTTTGGGCGTACCTGCACTACAAGAAAGTTAAGTTGAAATATCTACCCAAGCCAAAATGGTCTTAGGCTTTTCAAATTTATCAACAATTTTAAATTGTTTATAATGGATTCAAATCAGGTTTATTTTTGATGAATTTACCAATTTTATTTTGAAGATTGTTTGATTTATTTTTGTGAACATTCATACCATTTGATTGATCATCTTTTGAAATGTATTGATGACTAACATTTTATTTTTCATCCTTACAGATCTTGGTATGAAGTGTTCTTGCATGTTATGTTTTGAGCTCACATTATTATTCTTAGGAAAAAATCTCAAACCTACATTAGGTTGATTAATGTCTCTTTGAAATCCATTAGTTTGATTTCTCAAATATTGTGGATTAGCAAATCCTTTGCTCATGTTTGGTTTTGCAAAGTTTCTAGTGGGAGATCTATTTCTAAAGTAACAATTTGCAGTGTTGTGAGTCTTTTCATCACAATAGGTACAATATTTGTTATAATAACAATCTGCTATCGAATAATTTCTCATGTCACATATGTGATAGTACTTGTTAAAGTAGCACTCAGCAGTATTGTGATTATTCATATCACATATTTCACAGTACTTTTGTGGAGTTAAAAATAACTTTTTGTTAACTTTTGACTATGACATAATGTTTGATTTTGGTGTCAAATAGTTAAAATGTTGTCTTTCATTTTTCATAGTTTGATTTTGTATCAGATTATTGTTCATTTGTTTAACATGAACTTCCTTCTTGAATATATTAGAACAAATCTTTTTGCTACAACGGAAGTCTTTGAATGTGAACTAGATTTCAGATCAGAGTTTGATTTGTTCATAATATTTGCTTTATTATTTTGAAGAGAATTCATATTTTACATACCTGCTGACACAAATTTAATTGGTTTTAGTGTTGATGCTTGATTTGTTGCTTTAATCAAATTTTCTAAACTTTTGTTTTGTTCAGATGTTGCTTTTGTAGATTTCTTTCTTCTTCTTTGATTCTTTGATTTAGAAAAACTTGGCTTATTTTCAGATTGAACATCATCAGAAGAAGATTCCTTTTCTGATTGAAATTGTTTCATATTGATGGTGTTTGAATCTTCTGATATTCCTATCTGTTGTTTATCCTTGTTTTGAACTCTCACTTCTTCTATTACAATATGAATTTGTTAGAAGAGATATTTTCTTTTGGTTGTTTTGGTTCATATGATTTTATCTTGATTGGATGACCATTTTTTATTTTTTCTTGATCTTTTTCAACAAACACTTGAACATTTTCTTTTTCTTCTTCAGTATTCTTGTTTTTGATCTGGAAGGCTTTAAGCTTTGCTTTATTTTCAGGTGAATGATCATGAGTATTGAAGTTCTCTGGTAGTGTGTTTGTGATAGATTTGGGCATAGGTTCATGAGTGAAACCTAACCCTGCCTTTTGTTTATCTTTTCTTTCACTGATTAGTTTTTCTACTATCATTTTTGAACTCTTTACTTTTGCCGGATCAACTTGAGTAGCAGCATGTACTATTTTCTCTTGTTCAAGATTCTTGGTCATCTCTTCTAGTTGTTTTGTAACAATTTCTAAATCTTTGATTGTTTTGTTCCATGAAGTTTGAAGAGAGATAATCTTTTGATCTGCAATTTTATGATCAAATTTAAGTTGGTTATGCATAGATTCCTCTTGTTTTAGCTTTTCATAGATTTTGAATGAATAGTTTCTGTAGTGTTCAACATGTTCATAGCATGATTTGGTGCAAAGCTTTTCTCTTACTTCTGATGGTATTTCAGGAAATTTTGGAACTGTGGTTTCAGGTGTTGAAGTAGAAGAGTTAACCTTTGGTTGATCAGACTGAACCATTAAAGCTACTTCTTCTGTATCCTCTTTAGGATCAGACTTGTCACTCCAATCATAGTCATCTTCCTCTTCATCACTTTCCACTTTTGGGTCATTGTTTGCTGACCAATCTTCTTTTTGAATTTCTACAATAAGAGATAAACTTGATGTTAATTCATTTGTAAATTGATCAGCATATGCACTCCAATCATATCCATCTTTTATGCTGACTACTAGTGCTTTCTTTGTTTCATCAGATGATTTGGTTTCATCTTTAAGCTCTGGCATAGGAAGACTTTGATAAGGCTTTTGAAATGTCTTCTGAGCTTGTTGAAACCTTTGATTATTTGAGCTTGATTGAGCACTTCCTCTATTATTCCTTGGATCTTTGCATTCTCTTAAGAAGTGTCCATAAGTGTTGCAGTTAAAACATCTAGCTTTTGACTTGTCAAATCCAACAGTCTTGTTTTCACTAGGCTTGTATTTCTTGTTGACATAAGAATGTTTTTGAGTCCTGTAGGCAATCATCACCATCTACCAGTTCAGGTCCATCTCTTCAACATCTTCAGGATCCATCTCAAATAAATCCTGCGAAACAAAATCTAGTTGAGTTAAATGGCTACCTTGATATGCTTGAAAGCTGGCCATAAGTGCAGTGAATGCAGTTTTGGACTCTTCATCCTCGAATAGGATGTTAATCATATCTTTAACTTTGCTAGATTTAGCAGAGTTAGATGATGAAGAAGTCTCTGTCTGAATATTTAATGATTGTGACTGTGGTTTAGGAGGAGATTGAGAATGAGACTGAGTTGTATATGCAGGTGCACTAGTAAATGATGATTCAGTGAAAAATCCTACTCCAACAAACAAATCTCCCTCTTCTTCAGAACTTTTCTCACTCTTTGCCATGAATGCATTTTCTATGGTGGTTGCAGGAGAAGCAACAAACTGATATTGAGACATTGATGCTGCTCTATCATTGTTCCTTGAGCTTTCATCAATCTCCACTGATTCTATTTTTGCAATAAGAAGATCTAGATCCATTGGAAACTTCTCAGTATGCTTTAGTAGAGTTACAGTTTCTTTCCATGATGATGATAAAGCATTGAGTAGTCTGAGATTTAAATCTTCAAGATCAGGTTTGATACCAGCTATTGACATCTTAGTTATGAGTTGAAAAAATCTGTTCATCATCTGATTTATTGTCTCTCCAGACAAATGTTGAAACAATTCTAATTGTCTTTTCAGCTTTTGTTTCTTTAGATTTTGAATCTCCTTACCTCCTTCACAAATGATCTTCAATGCTTTATATAGTGTATATCCAGTTTGATATGCATCTAGCCTTGTAAGAACTTCCAAAGGTAGTCCTTTGCACATCAATGAATAGGCTTTAATATCATTCTTAACTCTTTTCAGACCATCTCCTTGAAGATCATCTTCTGGATAAGGTTCTGGAGAATCTTTAGTATACACAAATCCTCTGTCTGGTCCTTAGTTATTATAGGAATGTTTGGTCCTTTTTCTATAGATTTCCAGAGATCAGTGTCAATGGAATTAAAATGATGTTTTAGTCTAAGAGACCAATTTTTGAAATCAGCTCTATTTTTAAGTTTTGGAACTCTGTTTTCAGAATCTTCTGATTTTACCATTCTTATATTTTTGTTGTTTTCTTATATTCTCAATTTTTTTTAAAAAAAATTGAAAATGTTTTCAAAGAATTAAAAAAAAATAAAAAATTCTAAGTATCAAGGTTGAAACGTCTGAACAGTATTCAAACGCCTCAACAGTTGATGTGTCTAAGTTGACAGTTGTCTAAGGGAATGCCTTAGAAAATTTTTCCAAAACATCTAAGTATTAATGCGTCTGGAAGGTTTCAAGCACCTAAACAGTTGTCAAACGCCTGAGTAGTTGTCAAACGCCTAAACAGTTGTCAAGCGTCTAAATAGTTGTCAAACGCCTAAACAGTTATCAAGCGCCTAACAATTATCAACTCAATAAAGGTGATACGTCTGAGATTTTTCTCTTCAACAGTACTCAAATGACTGACTAAACACGTCTACACAGTGTTAATGCGACTAACACTTAGACAAATTTTCAGTCAATCTCAGCTCATGCGACATATTCATCATCTTCAAATGAATGTAACAAACTCAAATATTCTGAATTCTTCAAATGTTGATGAATTCGATTGAAACTTTTCAATTAAATGAGTTTTATGCCGATAAACATTCTTCTTAATATCAATTTCTTCAATTTTAACAACAAATCACTCAATTTTGAGATTTTCAGTTCGAAACTTTAAACCTTTTTCGAACAACAAATTCAACAAATTGACTTGAATTTGATGAATTGATCTACTAATTGTGATTCAAATCATGTTTCTGATGATGAAACATAACTGAAATTCACAAATTTTCAATTGAATTGTATTTCAATCACAGATTCAGTGAGATTTTGAGGTTTTCAAGTTTGATGAACTTAAAAAGAAAATCAACCACTAACAGCTTACCAACAGCTTGCCTCGGTTGTTTGTTTATGTGTGTTTGTATGTTGGTTGTGTGTGTTTTTAGTGGGTTTCTAGGTGGTTAAACTCAATTGCAAACGAGTTTGGAAGAAGCCGTACTCAAGAGCTGCTAAGGTGAGTTCTAGAACCCCTCTTTTACTGGTTTTTAACTATTTTGGGGCTGGAAATGCATGAACTTATGTTTTTTTGTAAAATTGGGTTTTTACCCGTATGTATGAATGCGTGTATGATGCTGTTATGATGTGATGTTGGACTGTCTTCATGCTTATTGATGTTATCGTTGTGTTTCTAAGGCTTAGAATGTAAGATTTAAGCCTAGAACATGATTGATGGTGCTTGGGAACTGAAATATGATGTTTAGGGCTCGTATGTCTAAGTTTTAGAATATGCCCAAGTATGCAAATGAAATGCAGATGAGCATTGTTCACTAAGTAAGTCAATGCGGATGAGCATTGGAAGGAATGCGAATGAACAGTTAATGCGGATGAGCACTGTTCACTAAGTAAGTCAATGCGGATGAGTACTAGAGAAATACGGATAAACAGTTAATGCGGATAAGCATTGACTAAGTATTGGAAATGTGGATGAACATTGACTAAGTATGGAAATGCGGATGAGTATTGAAGAAATGCGGATGAGCATTGTTCACTAAGTAAGTTAATGCGGATGAGCATTAACCACTAAGTAAGAGAAATACAGATGAGTACCTAGGAAATGCGGATGAGTATTGAGAAATGTGGATGAACTAAACAAACGTGGATGAACGAAACAAATGCGGATGAACTAAACAAATGTGGATGAACTAAACAAATGCGGATGAACTAAACAAATGCGGATGAACTAAAAGGGCAAATGCGGATGAACACTTAGAGTATTTTCTGACTTTTGAGGAAAAAGTGAAACTTAGGCTTTGACATGGGAGATTCCCGAGGGCTATGTAGGTTGACTTTTTGAGGTCATAGAGGATGTGATGGGCATGATGTTATGATGCATGTTTGATGCTTATGCATGATGGTATCTATGATGTATGTATGATGCCCTGTATGATGATGTTGACTATTTATGTTTATGTTCCTATTATGTATGTTTATCTTTCCTGTGGCTTTACGCATTATAGTTATGAAAGAAATGATAAAGTATTATGTAATGTAAAGTGAAAGATAATGAAAGAGGAACATAATGATAGAATTCATGCATTAATGAAAGAGAAAGTATAGAAAGGCTTGCAAGCAATATGTACAGAGGTGCACGACTCTAAAATGTCCTAAGCTCAACTGTGTGTGGTTTAGCTAACCCTTAAGGATACACTCAGGGGTCCAGTCTTTGTGACTGACCAGTGATATAGTACATGGTTTATATTGATTACTGACCCCGATGCTGGTGCCAGACTATGTGCGTTATGGAAGTCCTTTATGATCTTCGGCCCAGTACCCGCTTTGTGCATACGTTTGTGATGTAGTATACAGTTGGGATCCTTGTCACTTGCTTCGGTGCTGGTGCTAGGCTATGTGCGTTATGGAAGTCATTTATGATCTTCGGCCCAGTACCCGCCTTGTGCATACGTTTGGGGTATAGCTAATGACACTAATCCAGAAAGAGATAAAGAGATATAGATTTAAAGAGATAATGAAAGAAAGTGATGAAAAGTAAAGAGGATAATAATGATATTATCTATGTGTACGTATGATGTGTAATCATGTACGACGGTATAGTATGGTTTGAAAGAAAGTAAAGAATGGTTTTAAATTAAAGTAAAGTATGTTTTATTAAAACTAGAACTCGCTCAGCAATGCTGACTTTTTATACATTTTTGCAGTTGGCAGGTGAGCATTGCTGAGGATGGCGCGGGGCGGCTACTTGGCATTTTGGATGACATTCTTTTGTTAATGTATTTGCATTGTAATGCGAACAAATGAAAATGTGTAATGAATGATTGTATTAACTTGCAACATCATTTATAATGAAATGAAAAGTTATTTTTAATGTTCCGCTGCATTGTTTCATGAAAGTTAAATGTAATTATTTGTTTTATGTGCAATGATTGACCGGCTGTGAGCATCCTGGGAACGAGGCCTTACAATGTGGCTTAACTACAAGAACTCTGTTCTGCACATAGCATGTAGTGCTGACTGCCTTTGCCAAAGTGTTAAAGGTAGTTCGGAATCAACTAATATAGTTCGAGCAGCCTCAATAAGTGTCATGTTCCTCCTCTCAGCAACACCATTTTGTTGAGGAGTTCTGGGAGCACTATATTGTTTGGCAATCCCTTTTGAGTTACAGAATGAGTCTAGAATAAAGTTCTTAAACTCAGTCCCTTGATCATGTCTAATAATATTAACCTGTGATCAATTTGATTTTCTATTTTAAGAATAAAAGATTTTAATCTTTCAGCAGTTTCATCTTTAGTTTTTAAAAAGAATACCCATGTATATCTTGTAAAATCATCAACTATCACAAGGCAGTATATTTTCCTTCTAATGCTCATTATACTTTTGGGACCAAAAATATCCATGTGCAATAAGTGTAATGGAGTAGTGATGGAGTTAACATTTTTGGATTTATGAGATGCCCTTTGTTGCTTCCCTTTCAGCATGCAACACAGTTGTCTTTGTAGAAAAATTCATTTTTAGGAAAACCATGTACCAAGTTATTTTTAGCCAATTTATTCATTGTATTAAAATTTACATGACACATACGTTTATGCCAAAGTGTTGACTCATCACTATCAGCTTTGGAAAGAAAGCATGATACTTCACCCATTGGGGAAGCATTGTTCATATCCCGCTTGTGCATATCCCCTTTCCTGGGAGATCTAAGTAGCACCAATTCTAGAGGAATTGTCATCCCTGGTTTGAGGATAATGCACTCATGTTCTGTGAAAAGCATTTGATGCTTTTGATCACAAAACTAAGAAACACTTAACAGATTGTGTTCAAGCTATTTGACAAAGTTAACTTTTTCAACCTTTAACTTACCGTTGGATATACTCCCTTTGCCAAAAATATATCCTCCAGCCTCACCTCCAAATTGGACAGGACCTCCATCATAGTGTTGAAACTGTTGAAGGAGAGATCTGTTCCCTGTCATGTGCCTAGAGCATCCACTATCCATAATCCAGACATTGTTGTTCTTGTCATATGGATGTCCCTGCACACAAGATGAGATTGTTAGTTTTCATTAGAAACCCAAGCCTTGTTGGTCTTGGGTTCTTGGAAAGATAGTAACATAATTGAACCAAAATTTAAGCATGGGGGTTCAATTGATGCCTTTGAAGATTAGGTTTGGGCTACAGCATCTGTCTTGATCTTCCAATCCATCATTTGGTTGATCATGGAAGATGTGCTTGTAGAAGCTTTTGCAGCATGGCATTCTTCCAAAGCTTCTGTCTTCTCGGAAGAAGCCTTCACCACCTTTTCTTCCGAAGCAATACTCTTCTGGGGTGGTTTCAGTGGAACTTTTTTGTTCTTTAGATTTTTAGCAGCTTTTGCTTCCGAAGCCATTTTCCCTTCGGAAGAAGGATTTTCTTCCGCAGACAACTTGGCTTCAAAAACTAGCTTTCCCCTTTTCATCACTTGGACCATCTAATAAGGTCCTAATGAGAAACCTTCCCTGACTCCTTTTCTAACATTATGTGCATAATGTGTGCTAGCAGGATTGTAGTAACAATCTTTAGCCAAGTGGTTTTGCAGACCACACATTATGCATGTAATGTTAGTCTTTTGGGAGCTTGGAGGTTGTTGTTTCTTACTCATTTTCTCTTTGTTAACAACCTTTCCCTTCAACTTCTGATCCTTTGGTAGGACAGGAGTGCTGGTACTAAACTCCTTTCCTGAATCAAAAGTACCTATCACCTGGAATCCAGCTGAGATAAAGACACCTTTTTGTTTATCATCAGCTTAGATTCAACCACTTTCTTAGTAGTTCTTCTGGTAGCTTTAGCTCTACTTCTTCTGGCTTTGGTGGTTAGGGTTTGATCTTCATTGGGAGAGGTGGGTTGATTTACCTATTCCTTCCCTGTGGTGGCCACTATTGTTGCACCATTCTTCAACTCAGGTGAAGAAGGATCAGCAGATGGGACCTCTTGCTCTTTAGTACCACATCTAGGTTGTCTTATGGAGTCATAAGAATATGTTGGAGCAAGTTCATTGGTCCCCACCCTCCTTTATTCTGGTAACAGATTTTGGAGTGGGAGGATGATGCAATAATAGCTTGGAAGTTCTGCTAAGAAATAGCATACTTCCTGGCTTGAGCCTCAGCGCTGACAAGCTGGGCTTGAGCCTCAGACAATTTGGATATTAAATCCTTTATTTGAGTCTTGTAGTTGGTGCGTTCATGTTTTAATAGGGAAATAGTTTTCTCTAACTCTTCAATTTGATTTCAAAACATTTAATGACTCAATATTAGATTTAGTTTCGCTATTGTAGTCCTGATATAGTTTAACCTTAGCTATACAAGTAGGAGTACAGAGATGTTGATATACCCGGTTTTCATCTTTCTGGACATGAGAGCTTGAGTAGGAGTCACATCCTGTACCATAAAGCTCTAGTTGACTTCTTGAGCCATTGCAGCTGTTTCAGTCGACTTTCCGGTGGACTTTGATGTAGAGGGATGTGTGGAGGCCTGTGAGGTTCCCGGGTATGATTTGGGAGCCTTGCATTCCCTTGCAAAGTGACCAAGTTAGTTACAGTTGTAACATTTGGCCTTGGTCTTGCCAAACCCAAACTTGCTAGTAGTTGGGTTTTGAGGGAAATGCCTTCCAGTTCTCTTAAAGAACTCCTTCACTCTGTAGGTTAAAAGAGCCATCTGTTGGATGATGTCCACATACTCCACATCTTCTGGACTGAAACACTCTAGATCATCAAAACAGTATTGAAAATCACCAGATTGTTCATGTCCTGAGTCAAATGCACAACTGTACTGTAAGGAAAGTGATGTATGATCCAGAAGAGCAGGATGGTTGCTGGTTGTATGTTAAGTATTGCTGAGGTTGTGGGGGTACTGAGCCTTCAGCAACCACTAGAGTGTTGCTAGCAGGAAGGCTCAGAGGTCTACTTGTTTGGTGGCCCTTCTTACTCTCCATCTCTAACCGGTATCAATCAAGGATGCCATAGAGCTCAGTCATAGTAAGAGTATTCAAGTTCTCTATCCTCTTGATAGAGACATAGTAGAATGTCCACTCATTTGGAAGAGCACTCATGAACTTTCTTGTGAGATCTCTAAGTTCAGGAGTGATCTTCACATACTGAAGAGAAAAAATAAGATCCATATACCTGAAATACTGCTGGCTGAGGGTCTCTCCAGCAATATAAGTTAAGTTCTCAAACTACTACTTCAGTGAGTCCTTCTTGAAGTCGTTGGAGCTTGAATACATCTGAGCAAGTGCATCAAACAATTCTTTAGCAGACATACAATGCTCAAACCCCACCATGATGGAGTTGAGTATTGCATTCATCAAAATGGTCATTGCATTGTTGTCAATGTCCATCTTCTTCCGGTCTTGGTCAGAATAATCTTCAATATCTTTTTCTATCATGGCACTGTTTCCACCAGGTGCTGCCACCTTGGGTTTATACGGGCCATTAACAATGGAGTTCCACATTTTGCTGTCTTGGTATCTGATGAAGCCTTCCATTCTTCTGCTCCAAGACCTAAAGTTTTCAGGAGTAATGATGGGAGCTTTGGTCATGGTTCCCATCTTTACTTCGGATTTGTTAAGGGCCATTTTGTGAGAGTTGTAAGGAGGAGTGAAAAACAGGTTGATTTGGATGGTTAGATCTCACAATCAAGAGCCTAAAATGCTCTGATACCAATTGCAGGATCAGTTAACGTAACTAACACTTGGTTTTCTCTCAACTCACTTAAACAACACTCAGATGGAAGCAAGTATCTAAGAGTTGATAACAATATAATAAGTAATAATTAAACACAAGAAGTAATTTTCAAGGTACTTGCATATATTGCTTCTCAACTCAAGTATTACAAGACTCTTACAAGCATACTGTTATGAGTTACAATGAGAAACTATATATAATACTACTTACAGCCAAATATTCTTTGATACGAGCTGGATCCTCTAACTAAAGTAGATACTACAAAGCTATAGTTTAATGTATTTTAGATAAGACTTTATGTGAGATATGGTAGTCAGGACATGTCCCTGACTTACCTATTGTCACCAACTAAAGTTGGTAACTTGTACTAACATAAAAAGGTGAATAGTGGAATAATGTATGGTCAACTACATGGCTCTTTGAGAAAATACCATGCAGTATCAGAGGTCTGCAGCGGAGTGTCAGAGACCATACTTATGTCCACTGGTTCATAGCAGTGTCTTCCGAAGGTTAAATGGCTTCGGAAGAACATGTACTTCCGAAGCCACTTACACTTTGGAAGAAACTACTTCTTTCGAGGCTTGAGGACTTCTTCTTTCTTCATACTTTGGAAGTAGTATTCTTATTTCTTCTTTTGAGACTTGATCTTTGGAAGTGAACACTTTGTCTTCGGAAGTAGAGTTTTGTCTTCGGAAGCAAAACTTTCATTCTGTGTTCGGAAGGACTCTACTTCCTTTGGAAGTTCCACACTTGGCTTCGAAAGCCTTTGTAAGTAGCACCTAAATTTGTGTAAGTGATATTGTTTTGGTTGCACCAACCTTCTTCTTGATCCAACAAAAGGTTTCACCCAAGTTGGGGATAACATTTCCTTCCGGGTTAGTGTACTATAGATAGTAATCTGCAGTGACATCCTCTATCTCTATCTCATCCACATCTTTTAGCTCATCATCACTCACAACATCAACTTCTAGAGCATCTTTGACAAGCTCGTCAGGAATCAGTCTGAACATTTTAGCAAGCTGCTCGTCTATTAGATCATGGATGATCTCTCCTTCCTTCGGAGTGTAGCTCGCAGATCTTCTAACAATCCCTTGCAAGTCAAGAATCATAGTAAGTTGAGTCTTAACTTGCTGAAGGGGGCGACATCATATTCATCTGTGTGTTAAGTTTCATCTGTTTGATTAAACATTCAACACATCACACGTAAGTCATTAGACAAGACATTTAAGCATAAATAATCATTAATTACATTAATGTAATACATATTTGAAGTACTAAAGGTTCAAATACATAAACATCTAATCATTACTTTTGTCTTGATCTGTAGTCTCTTCAGCTTGAGGAGCTGAGGATGAGGCTCCTTGATCTTCATTTCTCTTCATACGCCTCTCTTTTGCTGATGGATTTGAGGCTGACACAGATGCATCACCTTCTTGATCATCCTCATTATTATCATCACCTTATTTTCCTTTTCCACTTCCTCCCGCTACCTCGGCATCATCATCATCTTCCTCAGATTCATCTTCATCCTCATCATTATCATCATCCTTAATCTTTAATGGCTCACTCTTTGAGTCCTTTAGTTTTAGCAACATCCTTTAGTTCTTCTTCTTAAGACCTTCAATCCTCTTTACCGACACCAACACCAGCTCATTTTGACTTTTAGTGCGTGGTGGGCTTGGCCTAACGCTCTCTCGTACTGAGCATTCTTCTCACTCAGCTGAGCGATTTGCTTTGCTTGAGCCACATTCACCGCCATCAGTTGACTGATCTGAGTAGCCCTTAGATCATTAGTAGTAATAAGCTTTAGCACCATTAGGTTCAGGCTAGCCAGCTGCTCCTCTAACCCGACCATGGGTAGAGTAGGTCTAGGTGTGAATGTGGATTGGGGTAGGGACCAGCTTGTGGGAGTTGGTGTATGAGTGGTGGATGGAGTGGTTTTTGTGGTAGTGGGTGTGGTAGTGGTGGTGGCTGTGGCAGTGGTGGTAGTGGGTGTGGTAGTGGTGGTGGCAGTGGCAGTGGTAGTAGAAGATGTGATCAAAGTAAACCTTGGTCTCTTACTCTTTTCGCAAGGGGATGGGCCATCCTCTTCTTCCTGGAGCCCTTGGGGACAGAGGCTCCCCCTGAGTTGAGTGGATGGTCTTGGGTGTAAGTAGGATCAGTGACATCTGTAGCAACACCCTTCGACCCCGCCTGGCATCCGCCAACCGCCTCTTTCCCTTTGTCGGTGGCCATAAGCCGGCTACCAAGGGTCCTAACAAGTGGCTCATCATCAGACTCTTCCTCTTTATCAAGCAGGAAGTCTTGGTGGAAGGCAGACTTCTCTGTTCCACCAGGTGCATCACCACCTTGACCATCATCATGGTCGTCATCATCGTCGTCTTCTTCATTGATGGGTAGCTCAATTAGCTCAACATTGGAGTCGGTATCATCGTGATGTCACTTCTTGTGAGAGGGCACCACATAATCTTCACTGGCCAAATGCCATACAATCTCCTGACCGGGAGTTTCACCTGCTTCCCCTAATACACCTTCATTCGACCTAAAGTCGTGTCATCCATCACCCCAAGAATCACATCATCATCTCTTTCTTTTGGTAGCGAAGGAAGCTTCTCGTCAATGATCAGCTGTAGAAAACATGGGTACACATAGAAGCCTTCCTTGCCTTTTGGTTCTAGGTTCTCGATCATATAAGAGAAGAGCATGTGGGAGAAACTAAATGGGTGGTTCAGCAGCAGAGCAACATATGCGTTCTGGATTTGATCTGACATCTCATCGAATCCTCCTCTCCTTGACGCTACGCACTTGAGAATGACATGAGCTAAGTACTTGAACTGGGGGCACAAGTTGCTCTTGTTGAGCACACCTGCATTGATGTCCCCAGTATACTTCATCCTCAGAAAGCATCCCCAAACGGTCAGAGGATGTAGCTTGGTTGGGTGGGCACCATCCTCACCCAGATCCAGGACTCGCCTTAGATCGTATGCAATAATCCTAAAATCCTGTGCAAGATCGAGGTCTGAATACTTGGGGCTCAGTGGACCTGTCAACCAAAGCACCTTCCCAGAAGGCCTGCTGCATAGATCGGTAGGGTGTGCACGGAGCAGAGATAGCCTTGAAGATCCTTGATCTATGTAGAAAGGCTATGATCCCAGCAAACTCAAAAGCATTTCGAGAGGTAGCATCTAAGTGAGCATAGATATTGTGCTTGGTGCTTATCGTCCATCTATGAGACATGTTGCTGAACACAATAAATATATACATTAGATTTGTGCAAAACAAAAGATAGTTGGAAACTTAAACTATTTTGATCAAATTGTATCTGTTGTGCGACTGAACCGTACAACTGAGTTTTAGTCGTACGATTGAGTTCAGTCGTACGATTGAGCCTGTGACTGAGTTCCGTCGTGTGATTGAGCTTGCGACTGAACTTAGTCATATACTACACCATGCGGTTGAGTCAGTCGTGCGACTGAACCCATACTCATGATTCATTCGTGTGATTGAATCGTGTGCCTCGCTCAATCGTGCGACTGAAGTTCATTAGCATGTACATTCGCATCCTGCAGGACCGGTGAAAGGGTCAATTACAACACAACACAAAGAGGAGATTAACTAAAACTTAATCAAACAGTAAGACCGGATTAACCATAATAAGATACTAAGAACACAAGTAATGTAAGAGACAGAACACAAGTATATGGTTTTCAAGAATGTAGTGTATTGCTTTCTCTATGTTCTCTTACAAGTGTTACAAAGCATAATAGAAAGATACAAGAACATGAGATACTTATACTACATCCAATAGCCGGCTATACTTTGAAAGCCAGCCGGATACAATTGACTAGACACAAAGCAAAATGAATTGTAGAGTCAAAAGGTAGATTGCCTTTTGACTTGTGACTATGACATGCCATAGCTCACATCCTTATCTATTACAAAAAGGATAAAGTACATGAAGTAGAAAGTTACACACTCAAGACCTCAATGTACAGTTACCAAAAGCATGGACCTTTTCACCAACTCATGTAAGTTGGTGACCTTACAGAGGTGCAGCGGAAAGGTGTCCAGCTTTATGGAAAAGTACATCAGATAAAGCATGTGTTAAAAGTCTTCGGAAGAAATCTCTCTTCATGAGTTGAAGCTTCGGAAGACTTTGTCTCTAAGGCTTCGGAAGACTTCATATCTGGCTTCGGAAAATATTGGTCTTGGCTTCGGAAGATTTCACACTTAGAATAATTCTATTGCATGTGTGAAACTTCCTAAGCATTCTTCTTCATAGCACTTATGCAGCATGCAGGATAGATTTTGAATGTTTAGATTGCACCAGCCTCTTCATTAATCTCTACAAACTCCCTTAGGCTTATGCTACCAAAACACTTAGTAGACTTCAGATATCAATAGTCCTCATTAGGATGATCACCAATCCTTTCTTCATAAGGTGATCAGGATCCTTCAGACTATCAAAATATCTTCTCATAACAAAGAGGTCATGCAGAGGCAACTGAAACATATCTTGCCATGTGTAAATGTCTTTAGTGCCTTGATCTCTAATGACATGCCATGTTTCTGGATTTATGGTGTATGTCCAAGACAAGTTGGGTCTTCCTGATGTTAGAGGAGCTGTTTGAATTGGAGTTGATGTTGAATCCTCTGGCTGCACAACCTCAGGATGTTCTGACTCATCTCGGGGTTTAGAAGAGGGGGCAATCTTCTTCTTATTTGGCTTTGGTTTAGAAGCCATCCACTTCTTTCTCTTTATGAATTTTAACTGAGTAGACTGGCTTGCAGTACTAGATTGATCTTCATTGTCTTTCTTAGTTGGGACTTCCTCTCTCTCAGGCTCAGAAGGAGAGGGAGGTTGACCCTGCTATGGATCAGAAGATGAAGCTTGCTGAGTTTTAGCAGGATGTCCAGTTTGTGTTGTCTCTGGTTGTTCAACCATAACCTCCACTTCAGGTGGGGCTTGACTTGGAGTGGAGTGTAAGTCAATGAGCTCTCCACTTTTGATCTTCTGCTTGATCACCCTAATATGCTCATCCATAGTGGATAGAGACATGGGGCGAAGTCTCCTTCCCGAGAATCCATATAGCTTCAAGAAGCTCATCATCCTCTACCTATCAATAGACTTCTTCATGCTCTTTTGGATGATAGTTCTTGATTTTGCAGCTTCTTCCCTTAGCTTCTTCCCTTAGCTTCTTCTTAGTTGTCTTTCTGTCCTTGACTATCTCAAGTTCAAGCTGTTTTAAGTACTCAAACTCAACATAGGCATAGGACAAGGGAAGAAGTGCATCTGCCTGATAGAAGCCTGTGGCACTCAGGTAGTTGATCATCTTGATTCTCTCTTCTTCTTTGTCTACCTGAGGTTCTTGTTGAACCATATCTTCTTGTGCAGGACTTTCCTGAACTGGGGAGAGGGTAGGCATATCCTTGTACAGTCTTTTTCTTCTTCTCTCTTCTTTGACTTGTACTAGAAGCTTTGCATCTTTTGCCACCTTCTTCTCCTTTGACCTTTCCAGGTCAACCATTATATTCAACTCATCTAAAGGGAGAGGGATGACATTGTCTATGTCATAGTTCTTTGTCTGCAAATAATTTATCATGACTGCCCTTAACTCATCATTCTGAGTGTCTGGTCTGGGGGCAGCCCTGATAGCATACTCCATGAGTCTTGAAGACTCAGCAGAGGAACTTTCTCCCCTCAGCCTCCTTTTCCTCTCTCTCTCTCTCTCCTCTCCTCAATCTCCTCAGATGTCATCTTTCTTTTCCCTTTGTCACGCACAGACCTCTGTGACTCAGGGTGGAGAGATTTTTGTCCTACATTGCTTGATGCAGCTTCTAAGCTCTGGCCAGAGAGAGGTTGAAAAGCACCTTCACCAGCAAGTGTCTCAATAGGAGTGTGGATCTCTGCAGCAGTTGATGATATTAAGACAGGGGTCTTAGGTTCTGCCACTGGGCCTTCAGTCAAGGTTTCCCCTGTGAAACTAATCTTAGGGTCTACCTCAACATCCAGTTGACCAATGGCATTGCCTGATTGCCTAAGTCTCCTTTTTAAGCTAAACTCTGTAGTGATCCTGTCTTGGATTCTTTGAGCCAGTCTGTCAGCTTGTCTTGATTTGCTTGGGTTGACAAGTGGCATGTTGACTACATCTAGACCTTCATAGTAGTTCAAGGTCTGAAAATTTAGAACTTCTTGTTGCCCTTGAACTCTTATGATGATTAGGGCTTTCCTGATGTTGTCATACCTCCACCCAATGATGTGATTGGAAGATGATGAAGATGACATAGCCCTTGGTATCCCATCCTCAAACAAACTCTGTATGAAGGAGTCTTTGTAGTCCACATCAATGTGAACTTGAGGAGGTTGCTTTGAATGCACAATTGCAAGTGAGGATGGTGAGTCCTCAATGTCCATTCTCTCTGAAGAACTCCCAGGTTCTGTGGCTGTAATGACTTTCTACCCCTTTTTGGTAGCATCACCCACTTGCATAGGTGAGCTGGAAGATAGGTCAATCACATCCACAAGTTCTTGTGTTCCTTAAGATATGAAATCTCAAGTTGCTGATCATTGATCCTGTTGTGTAAGGTAGTCACCTGAGATTCAAATTGACTGACCTTTGAGACTAAATAGGTCTATGTTTTAGTCAGTTCGTGCACCTTTAGTCTTAGATTCCCCTCATCTTCATCAGAAGAATCATTGGGGGATGAGATGATTGGACCAAAGTCCTCTCTTTCACCACCAGCTTGAGGTTCTTGGCTAGTGGTTTTCCTCTGCTCACTGGCAATCTAAGTTGAGTGTCAGTGGGCTGAGTTGCCATGGTTGAGGTCTTAATGATGTAATCACTTTCAGAAGTGAGAGCCTCTTCCATATGGACATCCTGAACAAGTTCAAGAGTGTCCACCTCAGTTGTAGGTGACTGATGTGGAATAGATATAGGAGACTCAAGAGCATTCATCTCTCTTTGAGTAGGGGTAAAGAAGAGAGACTCGTTATACTCATTGAAACCTAGATCTTCATCAATATAGAATCAAGGTTGGGAATTGGTTGGTTGAGATCTATAGGGTGGGGATGGTAACTGTCCCCTGAAGGTTGATCACTTGAGTGTTAAGACTCAGAGTGATGGCTTAAGGAAGTTGGGCTAATGAGCTCATCAGGCTGAGCATGAGGAACCTCAACACTGATTCTTGTAGAGATGGTAGTGGTTTGCTCCTCAGGAGAAGTGGGAGCTCTAGTGTCCACTTCTGCCTGTAAAGGTGAGAGTATGGGGGCCTTCACAGACTGGATAGTCTAAGTAGGGGTTCGTTTGGATTTTCTTTGGTAAGTGAGGGTAATTTGAGGCTGTGTGGGTGGTTGGGAGGTAGCAGGTGTGGGCTCAACACTAGCTTGTGCTGTTAGGTTGTCACCTTGAGCAATGAGCTCTAACATTTTTCGGACTAAGGCTGTTTCTACCCCAGAGAAGCCAACATTGGGCTTTTTCAATATTTTAAAGATGTCAGGCTTCATCTGTCCCAATTTAAGAATGTTACCTGTTTCCCTCAACTGTGAGCCCAGTTCACAGTTAAGAATGTACCAGACATATCTAGGAAACATGTAATATTCTAAGGAGTCTAAATTAGCAAGTAAATTGGTATAAACAAAGTGAGAATACCTGAACTTGACCCCTTGAACCATTCCATGGATTATGAAAGGGATATCCTCAGGAATCTGGTCCCATCCACCATGCTTGTTTGATAAGATGTGGATGACCACATAGAGCAGGAATCTCCACTGGGATGAGACCTTTGCTTTCCTAAAGGTCTTTACAGAGAAATCTCCCTCATATCCCATCTACTCAAAGGAATGATTAACAACTTCCTTGGGAAGAACACCTCACCTTCTTCATCATCCAGCTGAAGATGCCTATTGATGATGGCCAGAGTGATGAAGATTGTTCTCCCTTGCACTGTGGCAGATAGTGCCTTCTCCCCGTCCATAATGACCTCTTGGCAGGTCTTCCAGAAATCAAGCAGCTGATCCTCATAGAGAGGAGGATCAATGGTTAGGGAGGTGAAGTAGTTTGATAAAGCTAAGAATCGACAAACCTCTGAGAAATAAGGATCTTTCTCAGAGCTTAACAGAGCAACCTGATTGTGTTGCCTGTGTAGCTGCATGGTAAAGTTGGGATCATTTCTGTGAGTAAGGTTGGCCATTTTGAGGTAGCTTAAAGATGAAGAAAGAAGGAAGAAAGAAATTTCAGAGAGAAATTGGGTTTTAGGTTTGGAGGAAGAACAAATGATAGAAAGAGGGGGAAACCGTTGGGTTTATATGTGAGAGGAATTTCAGATAAAGTTTAAAAAAAGAGGATAAACATTGAAATCCGGATGTCAGTCCCTCCTCTAAAAAAGTAGTTTACTTTTGGTCAAAAAGTAGTTTTCTTGGAAGTCAAAAAGCTTCCGAAGGTTAATTATCTTCGGAAGTTTTAATTAAAAAGCTTTCAAAGCTAAAATGACTTCGGAAGAATTTCCTGAGAGTTTTGAAAATCTTGCATCGGAAGAGAAATTAAAACATGATTGCTTTGTATATAAAATACAAAGCTTCCGAGAGTTAATTTTGCTTCAGAAGTAAATGGTCCTTGAAAAAAAGTAAATGTCTGAGACAAGTATTTAAGCTTCGGAAGATAGATCTGAGAACTCGTCCGAAGGTACATTTCTTAGACAGTTATTTATTTTGAAGGCATAATTTGCTTCCGAAGTTAAAAGCATAACTTCGAAGTATCAGAAATTTTCAAAAATCTAAGAAAAGTCTTCAAAAAGAAATTTTCATCCAAAGAAAACATGAGCTTATGAAAGTGATGAACTAGATAACTTAGGACACACATTTATAAGAAATAATAAGAATTAGTTTAAAGAAAAACCTACTCAAAGTTTATCATCCCAATAGCTCATATCAGATATTTAATCTCTGTTCATCAAAAGCCTTTGTAACAGATCAACATATGTTCATCTGTGTAACTTTGACTAGTTTAATTAATTCCTTTTCATAGTTATCTCTTATTAAATGATACCTGATATTGATGTGCTTTGTTCTTGAGTGCTGCACAGGGTTCTCTGTGATTGAGATAGCACTATTGTTGTCTATGAAAATAGGAGTCTCCTTGAAATTTAACCATAGTCTAATATCTGATTCTGAATACAAAGCACTTGAGGACAGGTACGTGCAGCAACAATGTATTTAGCTTTAGCAATTGATGCAGAGACACAGGAATGTTTCTTGCATTGCCATGAGACAACCCTTCCACCAAGGAATTGACATCCCCTAGATGTAGGCTTTGCAGTCATGTTGCAACCACCATAATCACTATCTGTATAAGCATACAGATTAAAGTTAGGATTCTTAGGGTACCATAAACCAAGTGTTGAAGCACCCTTGAGGTATCTTAGAATCCTCTTGATAGTGATGAGGTGAGACATCTAAGGGTTGGCTTGATATCTTGCACAGATGCATGTAACAAACATAATATCAGGCCTGCTAGCAGTAAAATACATAAGAGATCCAATCATAGCCCTGCATAAGTGCTCATCTACACACTCCCCCTCAAGATCAGGTCCAAGGGAGTGGCTTCTAGCTATGGGTGTCTTAGCAATCTTACAATCAGTCATGTTGAACCTCTTGAGTATTTCCTGAACATACTTTGACTAACTTATGAAGATGCCATCTTCAACTTGCTTCACTTGAATTCACAGAAAGAAATTGAGTTCCCCCATGGCCCTCATTTCAAATCTATCTTTCATCAGCTTCTCAAAGTCTTTGCAGAGCTTTGGATTAGTTGAACCAAAGATGATGTCATCCACATACACTTGAACTAGCAATATGTCATTTCCCTGTCCTTTGATGAAGAGAGTTCCATCTTTGGTACCTCTCCTGTATCCATGTTTACAAAGATACTCCGACAGTGTCTCATACCACTTCCTTGGTACCTGAGGCATCCTATAAAGAGCTTTGTCAAGCTTGCAGACATAATCAGGATGATCAGGGTCTACAAAACCAGGTGGTTGTTTGACATATACCTCTTCATCAATCACTCCATACAAAAAGGCACACTTCACATCAAGGTGAAAGACCTTGAAGTTCTTAGATGCAGCAAATGCCAGGAATATCCTAATAGCTTCTAATCTTGCCACTGGAGCAAAGACATCAGTGTAGTCAATCCCTTCTTCTTTTGTGTATCCTTGAACAACTAGTCTAGCTTTGTTCTTGATGATGATGCCTTATCATCTTTCTTGTTCCTAAACACTCATTTGGTTCCAATGGTAGTCTTCCCATAAGGAAGAAGACAAAGATTCCAAACTTTCTGCCTTTTGAATTGAAGCAGCTCTTATTGCATAGCTTCAAACCAACTTCCATCCTTTAGAGCCTCATCAACTTTCTTTGGCTCTATCCTGGATATGAAACAAGAGTGAAGACAAAATTTTCTTCATGGTTTGTCCTTTTGTCCTTACCCCTGTGACAACATCTCCAATGATGTTTGTGGTGGGGTGAGACTTGTGGATCCTAAGCTGAGGGATCACAACAAGTTGCTGAGAAAGATCTAAATTAGAGAATTTAGATCTGGCATGGATGTTTCTCCCCCACATCAGCACACTTTTCAGAGAAACTTGATCCAAGCAGTGTGTGACATCATTGATGTTCTCATCTATGGTGTGATTAGTGGCATCAAGAAATTCTTGGTCACTATCACCATCACCATTGTTGTCTTCCACAATTGAGATGTTCTTATCTGGATGTGGAGCCTCTGAACTGGAATTTGAAGGCACCCTAGATGTATCAGCTGAGTTTGCCATTATAGTGCTGATAGAAACCTCATTAGCAGAAGTAGTTCCAACTGGAGCTGAAGATATATGACTTGAAGGTCTTCTTAGCTCAAATCTTGGATCCGGATCATCTGTATTTAGATTTTCTGTAGATCGTAAAACATTCTCACAAGATGTGTTAAAAAGTTGGTAACTAAATCAAGATCAAATAGACAATCAGGATCAGTACCAACCACACAGGGTGTGTGTTCATTGAAAGTCACATTGGCTGACTCCTTAACAATTTTGGTTCTAAGATTGTACACTCTATAAGCCTTAGCTTGAGAAAAGTATCCAATAAAGTGTCCATCATTTGATTTCTCAGCAAACTTGGCAATTTGATCTTTGGTATTCAAGATGGTGCAAGGACATCTAAATGACCTGAGAAAACCAATGAAAGGTTTCCTCTTATGCCAAAGTTCATAAGGAGTCTTGCAATGACTCTTGACCACTAAAACTCTGTTCTGCACATAGCAGGCAATGTTGACTGCCTCTTCCCAGAAGATGATGGGCAGCTTAGAGTCAAACAACATGGTTCTTGCAGCTCCAATCAGTGTCCTGTTTCTCCTCTCAGTAACACCATTCTTCTTTGGAGTCCTGGGAGCATTGTATTGTCTTGTAATACCCTTCTCATCATAGAATGTATCAAGGATTTGGTTCTTAAATTTAGTTCCTTGATCACATCTTATGATCTTGACTTTGTGATCAGATTGATTCTCAATCTTTAAGATGAAATTCTTCTGAATCTTAGGAGTCTCATACTTAGTTCTAAGGAAGAAAACCCAGTTAATCTTGTAAAGTCATCTGTGATCACTAAACAATAAGAGGTCCTTCCTAGACTCATTACACTAGTGGGGCCAAAGAGATCCGTATGTAGCAAGTGTAGGGGTGTAGTGATGGAGTTCCTTTCCTTAGGCCTGTGAGATACCTTGTATTGCTTCCCTTTCAAGCATGCAACACAATGATCATCACTTGTAAACTCTTTCTTTGGTATTCCAGTTACCAAATCATTCTTAATTAATTTGTTCATGTTTTTAAAGTTTACATGGCACATTCTTTTGTGCCATAGGAAAGACTCATCACTATTTGCTTTAGACAGAAAGCATAAAACTTCTACAGAGGGAGATGTTTCTTGCAAATCCATCTTGTACATGTTCCCTTTCCTAGGGGCTCAAGCAGGATATGCTTATGAGGAATGACCACACCAAGCTTTAGAACAATGCACTCATGCTTAGTAAAGAGCACGTTATGACTATGATCACAAAAAATTGAATACAGTCAAAAGATTGTACCGAAGCTCTTTGACAAAGTTTACCTTTTCAATGCCAGCTTACCATTTGTGACCATTCCCCTTCCAGAATTGTAACAACATTCATCTCCAAAAGCAACTGTTCCTCCATCAATTCTTTCAAAGTTCTGGAGTAGTGACCTATTGCCTGTCATGTGCCTGGAACATCCACTATCAATGATCCATACATTTTTGTTTGTCTTGAGCTGTCCTTGCACAAAGAAAAGAATAAGTTACATTTGGAAACCCAAGCCTTGCTTGTCTTGGGCTCATTAACAGAAGGTAATGCAATAGTAATAGATCCTATGGTTGTGCTAAGAGGATCTTGAGCTGTTGTTGATGGAGAATTTTTAGTCACTTGGTCTTTGTTAGACTTCCACACCACCTTGGAGTCTTGGACTTGACCTTCAAAACTTTAGAAGCTTTTGGAACTTTGGAAGTTTTGATGACTGAACCTTCGAAAGATTCTGCAGACACTACAGCAGACTTTAGTGCTTCAGAAGAACTCCTTTCTTCCGAGACCAACTTCTCTTCCGAGGGTAATTTTCCACTTCCCTTATTCTTAGACTTGGAGCTTCCAGAGGAAACATGTTTTCCTTCCGAAGCTTGAATCTTCTTAGAAGTCTTTGAAGTCTTTGTCTTGGTCATATGGACAGTACCTTTAGGATTGTATGGATAATCCTTAGCAATGTGAGTGATACTTTCACACATGACACACATCATTTTCTTCTTCACAAGAGTCTTCTGCTGGGAACAAGACTGTGTTTGGTCGCATCCCTTCTCCACCTTCATCTTTGTAGAGGCTGAGACAGTTCCTTTGGGCTGGTAATTGTTCCTGGAGTTTGATGGTCCAGGCTGTGCAGCAGTGGTACACAGCAGATCAGTCTTCTTCTTGTTATTGAGATAAGTTGAACAAGAACCAGAACTCTTAGCAGAAGAGTTTTGGTTTATGTCTTCAGTCCTTACTACATTGAATCCTGCAGATATGAAAACTTGTTTCTACTTAGAGTCAAAATTAGTCTTGATCTCTTGAGCCTTCCTTGTCTTCTTTTGCTCTTTCTAATCAAGTTCTTTCTCATGGACTTGGTCATCACAGTCTTCTTTTCTCCTCAGAAGGATAGTGGCCCTTCTTGGAATTCTCCTCTTCACTCTTCTCAGAGGAATTCTTCACTATCTCTTCTTCATCCTTTTCACTCATAGGATCTATGAGAGGAAGCTCATCTTCACAAGTTCCACACCTAGGAGACCTTACTAACAAGATTGTTTTGATAGCACACTTTGTTGTGTAGGGATGGTTATATCATAGAAAAGATTGTGTGCGGAGGAGCTATCTCATTAGATCCCAGTCCCTGCTTGTTTTGATAGCACACTTTGTTGTGCAGAGATGAGGATATCATGTTCTTGAAGGTCTCTTCTTCAAGAACACTCTTTTCTGCCCTAGCTTTGCTGATCACAAGCTCAGCCTGGCACTCAGTCAACTTGGTTATGAGATCTTTGATTTGAGTCCTAAAATCTATGTGTTCATGTTTTAAAACTGAAATGGTTTTCTCAAGGTTCTATATCTTTAGTTTATAATCATTTTCAGACTTTCTAAAATCAGATTTTAAAATGTTTATGGACTCAAGGTCAGATCTCATCTCCAAGTTATAGGACCTGTGTCTATTGACTTTAGCAATGCCTTCAGGAGTACAGAGATGTTCCAATACCTTGGCTTCATCATGATCTGCCATCAATGCTTGGTTAGGAGAAGCATCTTCCACCTGAAAGCTCCAGTCAAAGCCTCCTTCTTCAATAGCAATAGCAGCCTGCTGCTTTGACTTCTCATTCTGGAGAGCTTTGTCAGTGTAGTTGGGTCTGGACTATGTTTGGACACCACTTGTTTTAGGTGCCCTACACTCTCTAGCAAAGTGGCCCATCAAGTTACAGTTGTAACACTTGACTTTGCCTTTGTCCAGGCCAAACTTTCCACTGGGTGTATTGCTTGGAAACTTCCTTCCAATCCTCTTGTAGAACTTCTTGTCTCTATGAGTGAGAAGAGCCATCTGCTAGACTATTTCCATGTATTCCAGATCATTTGGATGAATATAGTCCAGGTCTTCAAGAGTGAAAAGAGAGTTGCTACAGCTTTCATCAGAAGACACAAAAGCTTGAGAAGAGCTTGTCTCTTGGAATGGGCTTCCTCGAGTGTAGTTCTCCCTTGGTGTCTTTAGGAAGGTGATGAAAGGACCCTTTGGTGAGTTGTCAGGGTAGAATATGAGATGATGTTTGGGTTCTATGCTATCCCTTTCAACCACATGTAGGGCTGAACCCATTTGATTGTGGGAGTTTCCAGATGAACTTTGCATGTTCATCTCCATCTGGTAGCCACTGAGAATCCCATATTACTCTGTCAGAGTGAGAGTTTTGAGATATTCAGTCCTCTTGATCGCCACGCAGTAGTGTGTCCACTGCCTTGGAAGTGAGGACATGAACTTCCTTACAATGTCTCTGTTCTCAAGAGAAACTCCTCCATCCACAAGGGTATCCAAAATCTCAACATACCTGAAGTATTGCTGAGTCATGGTTTCACCTGTTTTTGAAGGTGAAGTTTTCAAACTACTGCTTTAGGAGATCCTTCTAGTTCGCCTTAGCTTCAGAAGAACCCTCATACCTGATATTGATGTGCTTTGTTCTTGAGCTGCACAGGGTTCTCTGTGATTGAGATAACACTATTGTTTTCTATGTGAATGGGAGTCTCCTTGAAGTTTAACCCATAGTCCAGCATTTGATTCTGAATCCAAAGCACTTGAGCACAGCAGCTTGCAGCAGCAATGTATTCAGCTTTAGCAGTTGATGCAGAGACACAGGATTGTTTCTTGCATTGCCGTGAGACAACCCTTCCACCAAGGAACTGACATCCCCCAGATGTAGACTTTGCAATCATGTTGCAACCACCATAATCACTATCTGTATAAGCATACAGATTAAAGTCGGATTCTTAGGGTACCATAAACCAAGAGTTGAAGCACCCTTGAGGTATCTTAGAATCCTCTTGACAGTGATGAGGTGAGACATCTTAGGGTTGGCTTGATATCTTGCATAAATGCATGTAGCAAACATAATATCAGGCCTGCTAGCAGTAAAATACATAAGAGACCCAATCATAGCCCTGTATAAGTGCTCATCTACACACTCCCCTTCAAGATCAGGTCCAAGTGAGTGGTTTCTAGCTATATGTCTTAGCAATCATACAATCAATCATGTTGAACCTCTTGAGTATGTCCTGAACATACTTTGACTGACTTATGAATTCCCAGAAAAAACTGAGTTCCCCATGGCACTCACTTCAAATCTGTCTTTCATCAGCTTCTCAAAGCCTTTGCAGAGCTGTGGTTTAGTTGAACCAAATATGATGTCATCCACATACACTTAAAATAGCAATATGTCATTTCCCTGTCCTTTGATTAAGAGAGTTCCATCTATGGTACCTCTCCTGTATCCATCTTTACAAGATACTCAAACAGTGTCTCATACCATTTCCTTGGTGCCTGATGCAACCCATAAAGAGCTTTGTCAAGCTTGCAGACAGAATCAGGATAATCAGGTGTTAGGATCAGTGATCTAAGTTTGATTAATTAGAGAGTATTGCAGCGGAATTCGAACAATGAAATAAACAATTCATAAGAACACAATTGATATTCAATGTAACAGTAAACGGTTATAGAAAGAGATAATTCTGCAAAAGAAATATTTCATTCATATGCTTTCGTGGTGGCTCAATGTCACACGTTACAACTAGGTCAACATTCCTTATATAGGAAATGTGAGGTCTGCTGATGTCACTTGATAGTGACATCTAACAAAATTATTCAAACTACTGAAACTATGCAAACTACTGAGAATGTTCTCAACTACTGATTACATCTCAGAGAATACTTAGTACAAAAACATAAAACTACTGAATTACAACTACTGAAACTATAACTACTGAAAAGTAAATTACAAGTACTGAAAGGAAACCATCACAACTACTGAAGTTAATTACTTGAGCTGTTGTGACAACTACTGGTTACTTTGGTCTTCAGTCTTTATCTTCAGTCTTTGTTCTTCAGTACTTTACTTTCAGACTTTGTCTTCAGCTGATGGCTTCAGACTTTGTCTTCAGACCTTGTAATCAGCTGATGTCTCCAGCTGTTGTGATCTTCTTCAGCAGTTGTAATGTCTGTGGGACTTAGAGGTTTTTCTGATCAGGCTCATTGGTTCTTTTGGTCCAACAAACTCCCCCTGAACCTATGCAGCCAAAACCTCTAAACTTTTTGATGATCCCACTTATTCTTGGCAGAAACACCCTCTTGATCAGCTTCAGAGGTAATCAGTTAAGCACAGGCCGGGAAAAGGTTTCTAATCTTTTGATTGGATAAGTATGGAAGGGAACTCTGTCTTGAGGAAACTGGACACAGAGTCTTGTCCCAACCATGAAACCTAATTCCCATTAATGAGTCTATAAGACTCACTAGCATAGGCCTCAAGGAGAACCACTTGTTCCTCCTTGGTGAGTTCTTCTGCTTCTCCCTCAAAGAAGAACTCTAGGCCATAATACTCAGACAGGTATCTCACTGTCTTTCCATTTTTCAACTCCACAATTGTTATCTCTCTGTAAGCAAATTCATCAGGGTGAGAGCCTTCAAGCAACAACTGGAGTTCACTCTTCTGAAGATCTTCAAGTCTTTTGTATAACAACCCCTTCTTGATCATTTTGTTCTCAGAATAGATTGAGGGGTTTCTTGGAGTTGTGAGCTCTCTTGAATTCTTCAATGATTTCCCAGGGTGAGACTACCATGGCCAACGTAATTGCAGCATTCAAGGTCTTCTTAACTTGGCCATGATATCTACATGGTATATTCTTCTTATGAATTCTAGAACTTACCCTGGGGTCTGGCCATAGCCGCATTCTTTCTCTTTGATATTGAAAAGTATGTCTAAGAGTGTACTGCCTCAGAGCCTGTTTCTTCATTTCTTGAATGGATGAGGACTGAGGGAAATCCTTGTCAACCATCTTGAGAAACTACTCATCGTGCTGCTTCTGTTGTTCTGCTTCTTCAATCTTTACCTTCACCATCTGCATTGCAAGTCAGGTGTAATCACTTGTTGACTTCTATGCTCAGGTGTTTTAAGGTTGAGAACAGCAGATTGGCAACAATCTTCATCATCATCCTCTTCTTCATCTTCTTCTACCCTCAACACCCTTCTCCTCCTTCTGGGTGTATTCTAGGTAAGGTTTGAGGTGATTTTTAGGGTAAAGGAATTGGTTTTGTGGGTTGAGTTATGGGTGGCTTTGGTTTAGGGATAGATTTGGAGATTTTAGAGATAAGGGTTGTGTTTGAGTGGGATTGTGAGAAGACTGACTTAGCATTTTGGTGGTGAGTTTGGCTTTGGAGAGCTTTGCTATTTCAGTTCTCTTCCCTGCACCGGCTTCATCCAGTGCTTCGATGATCAACCCTTTATTATAGCCTCCAGCAGAGCAGATTTTCTTGGTTATCTCCAAGATACTGTCTCTGGACTAGGCTTTTATCTCTATCAATGATATTCCAAGGTATTTGGCAATGAATCTGATCATTATCTCCATTCTTTCCCTTTCCAACACACTATAACCAGCCCATCTAGCTTGAATCTCTTCTATTTCCAGCCTTCTGATCTCAGTGTCTAGTGTGGCTGTGTCATAACCTTGTCGAAAGAGCTGATCTATAATTTTATCCATGGATATGTTGTGAGCTTCATCAGCATCTTTGACAAGATCTTCTAAGGATTTATCTTCATCAGCTTTTGACTCAGCACTTTTCTTTCTTTTATATGTGATCAGCTGATCTTCCTTCTCTTTATCTGTGATCAGCAGTTCTGAGATCAGTTCTTTCTCCACCTCCTTCTCTTTTGTAGGTTCTTTCTCATCATTAACTCTTTTTCTTTTCTTTTCTTTCACTGCCTTAGACTTGGAAGTCTCACCCTTTTTGGTTGCATTGGGATCAGCGGCTTGAAAGGCAGAAAGATATTTGTGAACAGTATTATCAATGAGGGTTTGTAGATTTGAGGAGATCCTCTCATCAATCGCTTTATGCACTATGTCAGTGATGATAGGAGTGATGAGAGGTAAGGAGTGTTGAAAGATACCAACGATCTGCTCAGAGGGGTTCTGTCCCTGAGAGGTGGTGCCAAAAGTAGTGGCTGGTGGCTCAGTTAAGTGTGTAGGCTCAGTGTTTGGTGAACCTTCAATTGAAGGTGCCATCTATGGGGTTTGTAAGGTAGATGGACTTTGATCCTGAGACATTTTGGCTAGCAGCTCTTTGAGTCTGCTCACCTCAGTCTCTAGGATGGTATTATGGGCTAATACATCATAGAAAAAGCCCAGGTCATCATCAGTCTGTGCTGAATCACCTGACCTCCTCATTGAATCAGGATGTACATGCTCTGAGTGTAGATCAGTAGAAGCATGTGCCCCTTGTTCTTGGTACTGGGGACTTCCTGCCTTAGGACTATGTCCTTCATTGGCAATTGCCTCTGGTAAGGTCTTATGGATGTTACCAACTTCATCCTGATCATTTGCTGAATCAGTAGAAGTGGCAGCCTTACCAGATGTTCTAACCTCTGTTTCTACACTTGGAGATTGAACATTGTAACCCCTGTGCTGTGGGTTATCAGAAGCATTTTGTCCTCCCCCCTTAATGGTTGAGGTATTCCCAGTGGTAAGTGGTTTCTGGGGAGGGGGTGAGGAATGCAACTGACTCAGCACTTTAGCAACTATCAGTGTTGGGCTTTGAGGGGCGGTTGCATGTGGAGATTGGTCCGAAGCAGATTGCACCCGGGTGAGAGGTGCTCTTCAATGGTAACCCTCTCAATTGAGATAGGTTCCAGAAATGTGGGATCCCCAATTGTGGTTGCAACAGGATCCTGTTGAGAGGATACCTGTGCGGCTTCAGCAGGTTGAGTCTTGGACATAACTGGGGGTTAGAACCAGTATGTATTTCCTGTGTTTGTGGTACAGGGGCATCCTCAGGGGACTCAACTCCCTGAGTAGCCTTTTTGGGCTTTTTGGATTTGGTTTGGTGGGGACTTTGGATCTGGAAGTGGAGGCTGTGGGTTCCCTCAGCTTGGTTTTAGCATCGGGCAGCCCCTTCTAGAGTAGGGTCTGAGTTATGTCTGGAGTATACCTAAGCTAAAACAGCTGGAGTAGGGACTCCAAGACCAACAAGGCCATCAGATTTTAATTTATTCAAATTATGGCCATCAGAAACCTAGATAAAGTAGCCATCTCTTTGCCATAAGTTTCTGAGCTAGATCCTTTAGTTCCATGAACACTATCTCAGAAAAATTTAGATTTTGGTGTTCAAGGATAGAGTACAATACCTGTTGCCATCGGGAAGACATCTGATCCCAAGAAGATGTCTTTGATGCAAGGCAAACATTCACCATATGAATGATAAGTCGTTCAGCATCATGGAAGTGCTTTTTAAGTATGGTTATAGCACTTAAGTCGCCTTCATACCCGTTATTGATGAAAGACATATCAGTGGTGCCTTTCGGGTATTCTTTACATAGGTGCCATGATGAAAATTTAGGGGTTTTGCGAATGATGTCGGGGGTGATGAGCACCTGTTTCTGGTTCACCAACGACTGGAGGTGAGTTGGCTATCATTCTCACACCGTTATTACAGAGACGTGGTCCAGAACTGGGTTAAGGAATCAGGGTATATGGTAGGATTAAGAAGAAAGGCTGTTCGGTATGGGAATCCACCATAAGATCGATGGCATTGACAAACTTGTTCCTGAAAGCCGATTTCGAAAGGTAGGCAACACAGTTGTGTCGGGGTTTGAGTTTCATGGTCGCCATTGTTGAGAGAGAAAATGTTTGAAGAACGGCTAACGAAACGTTTGGTATAAGTGCAGGTATTTATAGGTTAAGAAAAGGCTGAAAGAAACGACGGAAAGTTTGGTGTTGGCATCAGTTGTTATGAAAACAACTGAAGACTTGGTTTTAACTATCAGACGTTTGAAAACAACTGAAGACTTGTTTAGTCATCAGTAGTTGTGAAACTACTGAAAACCTTGGTTTTGTCTTCAGCTGTTGTAAACAACTGAGGACTTGGTATTAGTCATCAGTAGTTGTGAAACTACTGAAGACATGGTTTTGTAATCAGCTGTTTAGGGTGAAACAGCAGTTTGTGGAAACAACTGAAGGAGAAAATTCTCATCAGTAGTTTTCGTCAATTCTTAGCTTTTCAGCTGTTTCATACTGTCCTCAACACTTACTCATTAGACTTTGTAGCTGTTTTCAGTTTTTCATAGGACATCAGTACTTATCTGTTTTTACTGACATAAGTAGTTATAACTACATCAGTAGTTGTAACTGCATCAGTTTCTTTTAACAGAATCAGTACATATTTGTGACATGGTTACTAATGATCATCAGTACTTGTTTACTGAGATCATCAGTAGTTATCACTTATTCTAGCTGCAGCATACCAAGCCTTAGCACAAGTTTTGGAATGTTGAACAATCCAAAGGCTTAGTAAATATATCTGCAAGCTCATCAGCACTAGGCACAAACTTTGGATCAATCAGACCTTTTTCAAAACAATCCCTAATAAAATGGTGTCTGATCTCTATATGTTTGGTCCTAGAGTGCTGGACTGGATTCTTGACAATACATAGAGCTGATGCACTATCCATTAATAATGGAGTCTTAGTCTCTGTAATACCATAATCCAATAATTGGTTTTGAAGCCAGAGTACCTGAGATGTACAACTTGCAGCAGTAATGTACTATATGCTCAGCAGTGGATGTAGCAACAGATGTTTGTTTCTTACTCTGCCAAGAAATCAAACAGTTGCCTAGGAATTGACATCCACCAGAAGTTGACTATTCTGGTTAACTTACACCCTGCATAGTCACTATCAAAAAAAGCAACTAATTTGCATGAGTGTCCAGTGGAATACCAAAGACCTAGTGATTGTGTACCTTGCAGATATCTAAAGATCCTCTTGACTGCAATCAAATGAGACTCTTTAGGAGCAGCCTGAAACCTAGCACAAAACAAGTTGCAAACATGATATCTGGTCTAGAAGCTGTTAGTACATCAAGGACCCAATCATACATCTGTAAAGTGTTTCATCAACAGCTTTACCTTTCTGATCTGCATCCAGTTGTGTGGTGTTGCACATGGGAGTAGAACAGGCTTACAATTTTGTAAATCAAACTTATTCAAAAGTTCTTTTGTATATTTTGATTGATGATAAAGGTTCCATCAGCCTTTTGTTTGATTTGCAAGCCTAGAAAGAACTGTAATTCTCCCATTGCACTCATTTCAAACTTTTGTTTCATTAAACTTGTAAAATATCACACAACTGGGGATCAGAGGATGCAAAAATAATATCATCACATAAATTTGAACAAGTAGCTTATGCTGATCCACTTTCTTATAAACAAGTTTTATCTATGGAGCCTCTAGTGAAATTATTGTTAAGAAGAAAATAGTGTTTCATACCAGGCTCTAGGAGCTTGCTTCAACCCATAAAGAGCCTTATCAAGTTGATACACCCAATCTGGATGTTTATTGCCCTCAAAACCTGGTGGTTGACACACATAAACCTCTTCTTTTATTTTACATATAAAAATGCACTTTTGACATCCATTTGAAAAACTTTAAGATTGTGGAATGCAGCATAGGCTAAAAACAATCTAATTGCCTCTAGTCTGTCTATAGGGGCAAAGGTTTCATCATAATCAATACCTTCTTCTTGTGAAAACCCTTGTACGACCAGTCTAGCCTTGTTCTTGACAATAAGCCCATTGTCATCAGTTTTATTCCTAAACACCCATTTAGTGCCTATTGCACACTTACCTGGGGGTAGAGGAACCAGTTCCCACACTTGCTGCTTTTTGAACTAAAGTAGCTCAAGCTGCATGGCTTCAACCCATCCATTGTCTCTCAAAGCAACATGATAGTTCTTTGGCTCTAGCTGACTGATGAAGAGAGCATAGAAGCAGAAGTTAGACAATTGACTTCTGGTTGAGACACCAACATTGATATCACCAATGATTGGAGACATGGGTGATTCTTTAGCTCTTGGTATACTATAAGATCAGTGCAAGTGTTTGTAGCCGGTTCAGCAGCTGCAGATTGTGATCCAGATTCTTGAAACCAAGTATTAGATGGCAAGTCAAATGATGTAGAGGAGTCAGAAATCTCATCAGTATTTGTTGTGGATGGCGCTACAAAAGCTACAGGAACATCAAGTTTAGCAGACTCAGGCAGTTGGTCACTAAACTTGAAAAGGTGAGTACTGATATCATCATCATCTTCAGTACCACCAGGTGGAAGACTTGCTGCACAAGATGATTTATCCACATGATCTGCAACAGCTAGAGGTTGATAAGGAACATATTGCAGTATGTCTAGATCAAACAACTTCGCAGGGTTCTGTGGAATTTTATCCTTAGGAGATTCATTGAATTTCACATGCAAGGTTTCTTCAACTATCTTTGTTCTGCAGTTGAAGATTCTGTAAGCCTTGCATGTGGATGAATAACCTACAAAATACCCTGCATCCACCTTAGGATCAAATTTGTGGAGTTGATCCTTTGTGTTGAGAATGAAACAAGGACACCCAAAGGCTTTGAAGAATGAAATTAGAGGAGCCAAATGATGTAGAACTTCATATGAAGTCTTCATCAACCTCTGATTTACTAACACTCTATTCTACACATAGCAAGTTGTGTTAACTGCTTCAGCCCAAAAGGTCAATGGCAAACCAGAGTCGCCAACATAGACCTTGCAGTTTCAATTAGGGTCCTGTTCTTTCTCTCCACTACTCTCCATTTTGTTCTGGAGTCCTTGGATGCTAAACTACCTCTTGATTCCTTTTGATAGATAAAAATCATCAGGTGTATGGTTTCTGAATTCAGTTCCATTATCACTCCTATACACTTGACTGATAGGAATACTGCTTCTCAACATACAACACAAAGTTTATAATCGTCTGAGCAACCTCAACCTTTGAATGCAAGAAGAAAGTCCATACAAATCTGGAGTAATCATCCACAATTACCAGACAGTATTTCTTCTTTGCCATGCTCATCACTCTCACAGGACCAAATAGATCCATGTGCAGTAACTGCAAGCAGGTAGTGGACTTAGGTTCTTTAATAGGAGGGAATGCGACTTTGTGCTGTTTTCCTTTTAAACAAGCAGTGCAGGTTTCATCACAGTGGAACTCCTTTATTGGTAGACCTCTCACAAAACTATTATGGATAAGCTCATTCATGTTTTTGAGATTAACATGACCCAGCCTTCTATGCCACAATTTAGATTCTTGAGGAGAGGCTTTGGAGAACAGACAAGGATGACCCTTCAAATCAATCTTCTTTGACAAATCCAAGGCATATACTCTTCCAATCCTGTTGGCCTTCAGGAGAGTATGATCATCCAATACCTTGTCAATCAGCCTCAGAACCTGGGAAGACAGAATCCTGCAGTTCTGGCTTGTGAAAGTGCAACATGCCCTTTCACACATCTGACTGACACTCAGTAGATTATACTTGAGATTCTCCACATAGTTAACATCATCAAATCTGATATCTCCATTAGACACATATCCTTTCCCGATATGTACCCTTGGCATCATTTCCAAATGAAACAAATCCCTTCTTTCCTTGAGAGTAGTCATTAAAAAGAGAACTGCTCCCAGTCATATGCATAGATCCTCCACTGTCTACATACCAGATGCTCCTTTGGCATGCTGAAGAACCCTGCATTTATCATAAAGAACTAGTTAGGTTTTGAGACCCAAACCTTTTGGTTTTGGGTCTGTTTTCATCAACAGATTTAACCATAACTTGTTTCTTATGATTAACAGCTGATGAAGAAGGAGATGGTGCTGAAATGGATTCCTTGGATTTGGGCTTGGAATGCCTTTTCAGTGGTTTGATCATAGGTGCATCTAGTTGGTTAACTCTCCCCAACAAATGCTGAACCATCATAACAAGTTGTGTCTGATTTGTAGCCAAAGCTTTCAGCTCTTGTGACATATCAGTACTTGTGTTTGATGAGTTCCTGTGCCCACCATTTCCTCCTTGAAATTCACAGACTTAGTCTGATGTTTATGATGAGGAGCACTATCAGTTGTTTTATGATAAACCCTATCCTTCTTTTTTGATTTAGATGAAGGCTTAGGTTTATCACATTGGGATGACTGTGGTACAAACTTGGTCTCAAACTCATTTTTCATTTCATCCATCTGGATTTTAATGAGCTTATCTCTGTTGAGTTTGGAACCCTTTCTGTACCAACATTCATCAGAAAGATGATTGAATTTACCACATATTTCACATGGCTTATTCTTCATCTTGGATTGATCAACTACTGATGTAGAAACTACTAATGGTGTGCTCTTCAGTACTTTCCTCCTTTCAGTACTTGTGTTACGTACTGAAGGATCTGTAACAACTGAAGACTTGTTCTTCAGCTGTTCTTTATCAGCAGTTGTTAATCCTTTTAATTCAACTGATTTGAAATGCTTTTCAGATGTTGTGTCTTTCCCTTGAGTGCTTGAGGTACTTGAGAGACAACATCTGAACTACTCAGCTTCATGTGCTTATCAGTAGTTGACCCATCAGGCAATTGGTTTGCTGAGGTATCAACACTGATTTCATCTTGTGATTTTGGGTGATCACTTGAGGATGATACACATGATGATGTGGTTTGGAAATTACTTTCACCTTCATGTTTTACTATTGATTTTGGAGTAAAATCTGTAGGTGGTGCAATGTTCTAACTTATTCGAAACTTCACATTCGAAGCAGATTGCTTGCTGAGCAGCATTTCAAATCCCTTGCAGGATGATACCCAGCGGTCACACTCAACTTGGGTAACAGCAAGTTTTTCTTTGAGTTCTCTGTGGTTCTCAAGAATGACCTCTAGCTTAGCCTTTTCATCATTTAATTGGCATTTAAGCTTATAAATCTCATCATCTTTATCCTTAAGGACAGACTCATATTCAGATTTTCTTTTGGAAATAGTTTGCTCAAGCTCAAGATTTTGATTAATTAAAGCTACATTTGCCTCTCTAATAGAGATAAATGCAGCTATGCAAGATTCAGAACATAGCTTGGCCTTAGCCTCAGAGGATACTTGGGTTATCTGTGATGAAGATGCATTGGAGCATGAACTCTCAATAGACTCCAGGGCCATGAGAGCTAGATTCCCAAAAGTATGTTCACCACCATGTTGACCATCACGAGAAAATAATTGCTCATTACCAGAGATCATCTGGTAAACTGCTCCAGTCAACAACACCAGGGGTGAAGAAGCTGTGATGAGGTTGTGATTTAGATGATTGAGATAGTAGAGGCTCAGGTAAGGTTTGAGGTTGTTGTGCAATAGGAACTTGAACTTGATTTGGCTGAGGCATATAATAGCAGGGATATGGATATGACATTGGACCCTGAGGGACAAAATATGCAGGAGATAAAGGTTGTGAATGATGACCAGAACTAGCAGGATGTTGCCATCTGTTTTGTGGACAATTGCTTGGAAAAGTCACAAAGGGTGCAGAGGAGTTAGATCCAGTTGATCTACACTCTCTTGCAAAGTGTCCAAGCTTGTGGCATTTGTGACACCTCAACTTACTCTTGTCAAAACCAACTTTGGTTTTGCTAGAGAGTCCTAGAAATTTCCTACCAGTTCTCTTGTAGAACTTTTGAGATCTGATATTAATCAAGGCCATTTGGCTTAGAATATCTATCTCTTCTAAGTCATCATCAGCAATACCCTTTAAATCATCCATAATGAAACACAAATCAATCCAAGGCAGTGTTCTCTGGTACAAAGTCATCAGTGAGCTTTCCTGATGATGCCAGATTCCTTTTCTGCTCTATCTCTCTTTCAAATGTAAGTAGTTTCCCATGGAGTTGGGTGAGAGATAGACTATCCAGATTTGCACCGGAGCATAGGACAATGGTATATGTGTCCCATCTCTCAGGCAGTGATCTGAGGAATCTGTTGTTCATCTGACTATTAGTGTATTCATGTTTGACCATTTTCAGCTCAGAGATCAAACAGGAAAAATGCTCAAACTGTTGAGTGAGTGACTCACCATTCCTATGAGAGAATGTCTCATATTGTTGGGCAAGGATTTCTCTGTTGTTTGCTAAGACCTCATCTATTCCACCAAATTGTTCCTTCAATGCATTCCAGAGGTCATGAGTAGTTTCATAATGCATAAGCCCAGAATAGATTTCATTAGGCAGAGCCATGGCCAGAATACCATGCGCTTTAGCATCAATCTCAAACAGTTTTCGATCCTCATTTGAGTATTGTTCCTTCTTCTTTGGAACCATTTGGTTGGTTTCCGGATTGTTCACCATAGGCTTGTGTGGACCATGTACCACAGATGTCCAACAACCTGAACTGTTAACAGACAGGTGATGAAGCATTCTTCGTTGCCATATGTTATACTCAGTCCTAACCAGCATAGGAGGCTTGGTTGAGGAACCGGTATTGTGAGGGTCATTAGGAGTAGTCATTCTCAGATTCAACCAAATTCAATTAAGTTTTAACTGATTTAGAGCAAAACACAACAAACCAATACGAACCAAGAGAAAACTCAAAGCAAATAACCGAAAGCAGCAGAAATTCAATGATCTATAACCAATTCTTGCAAATATGCTAATTCAATCAAACTTAGATATCGAAATAGCAGTTTCAATGATCAATTGTTAGATCAATCAATGATTAACCTGCTCTGATACCATTTGTTAGGGTCAGTGATCTAAGTTTGATAAACTAGAGAGTATTGCAGCGGAATTCGAACAATGAATTAAACAATTCACAAGAACACAATTGATATTCAATGTAATGGTAAACGGTTATAGAAAGAGAGAATTTTGCAAAAGAAATATTTCATTCATATGTTTTCGTGGTGGCTCAATGTCACACGTTACAACTAGGTCAACATTCCTTATATAGGAAATGTGAGGTCTGCTGATGTCACTTGATAGTGACATCTAACAGAATTATTCAAACTACTGAAACTATGCAAACTACTGAGAATGTTCTCAACTACTGATTACATCTCAGAGAATGCTTAAGTACAAAAACATAAAACTACTGAACTACAACTACTGAAACTATAACTACTGAAAAGTAAATTACAAGTACTGAAAGGAAAGCATCACAACTACTGAAGTTAATTACTTCAGCTGTTGTGACAACTACTGATTACTTTGGTCTTCAGTCTTTGTCTTCAGTCTTTGTTCTTCAGTACTTTACTTTCAGACTTTGTCTTCAGCTGATGGCTTCAGACTTTGTCTTCAGACCTTGTAATCAGCTGATTTCTTCAGCTGTTGTGATCTTCTTCAGCAGTTGTAATGCTTGTGGGACTTAGAGGTTTTTCTGATCATACTCATTGGTTTTTTTGGTCCAACATCAGGGTCTACAAAACCAAGTGGCTGTTTGACATATACCTCTTCATCAATCACTCCATACAAAAAGGCACACTTCACATCAAGGTGAAAGACCTTGAAGTTCTTAGATGCAGCAAATGCCAGGAATATCCTAACAGCTTCTATCTTGCCATTGGAGCAACGACATTAGTGTAGTCAATCCCTTCTTCTTGTGTGTATCCTTGAACAACTAGTCTAGCTTTGTTCTTGATGATGATGCCTCTATCATCTTTCTTGTTCCAAAACACCCACTTGGTTCCAATGGTAGTCTTCCTATAAGGAAGAGGACAAAGATTCCAAACTTTCTACCTTTTGAATTGAAGCAGCTCATTGCATAGCTTCAACCCATCTTCCATACTTTAGAGCCTCATCAACTTTCTTTGGCTCTATCTTGGATAAGAAACAAGAGTGAAGACAAACATTTGCTTTGTTTGTTTGTTTTGAACCATATCATATTAGTTTAACCATTTAAACTTAGTGAAAGCGCAGCGGAATATAGCCTTAATATAATCATTTGTAATCTGAAATTTCGGGTTCATATAATGTCAACAACAAACCAAGAACATAAGGATCATTTATATGTGAGTGAGCTAGCTATCAAGAAGAATAAACAACCTAAACAAAGATACAAACAACCTTTTGTATAGCTGTAGAAAACAAGTATGGATGATTAAAAGGGAGCTTCTTGAATGGCCAAAACACCAAAGAGAGGTGTTCTCAAGCTAGTATACCCACAAGCCTCAAGCAGGCACTTAGTTGCTAGGTATTTGAACACCAAAACCGTAAGAAAGCTGCTGAAAAAACCCTTTTTTTCTGCTGAATGTTCTTCAAAAATGGAGAAGAGAGGAGAGCTTATTGGGTGCTTGAATGTAAGAGAGAGAGTGAAAGATGGAGTGTGTTTATGTTTTTGGAAAAACCACAAACTAAAACAAGTGGCCTAGGACCCCTCTAAGGGGCGGCCGAATGTTAATTAAGTTTGGGGTTTTTTCCCCAAAATATTCACTAATGTTTTTTTATAAATCATACATATAAGTTATCTAATTAACCACTTAATTATATAACTTACACACACTATAATTATTATTGATGTTATTTAACCAACTTAAACAACATTACAAATAATGTCCATAAACAAAGTATCCTTATAAGTTGTTACATGTCATATGCAATTTATTTAGAAACCCATTTTTCTAAATTGGTGTATTTATTCAATTGCATGATCATATCATCAATCAAATTTTTATATACTAGTGTTTGCAAGCTTGTTATTGGGTATGACCCGACTTGGATCAATACATACTAACCACATCAATATTCTATGTGTCTTGGGCATAAAGAATCCAACAATCTCCCACTTGCACAAGACTCATAGAAGATTGATGCAAGCAGTAAATGCCGCCTAACAACGGTTTACGACCCTTAATACGCATGACTTATAGCCATTCAATAACATCATCCCCTTCAAGTATCCAACTTGAAATGATTTAGGTGAATCAATCATTTATCCTTTTGTTACAGATGTCATGTTAAATACAAGGACACAGAATGATCATTCCTTGTTAATTTAACTTATTAGGCCTTAGACATCTTGCTCTCAACGAATAAGAGGAACAAATTCCATCTTGAATACATACGTTTCTCACAAACACTTCGTGTCACGTCTGAACATAGCCTTACGTACTGTCCATTATTTCAGGGCAGTGAAGAACTAGCTCAATGTATAAGACTTGGTGAATATCAAAACCCAGTATGTATCTCAGGTCTGAGGATACCAAATGATATTCGACTTTACTCAAATTTACTCACCTTTACTCAAATTTGAGATGCGGGTTAGTCCAATATTTGTATCCCACAAATATCTATGAACTTTGGCAGCAACCATTGCTTTATATTCATCCTTATGAATATCCCCAATCCAAATTCATAATAATCTTACCCTCACACTTGTTCCCACAAGTATGAACGACTATGGACATTTAGAGTAAACAATTTACCCATGGATTAAACGTTCTAATTGGAACATTTGTTGAAATATTATAACCAAATAATTTTATTCAAGTAGTAAGAGAGTTCCAAATATCCAAATACGAAATCACAGATCAAATCCAATCACTAGAATATCGAAGTCCCATGGCACATGTACGAACTTCATGCTTTGCCTTTTCTAGGAGCTTCGTAAGAGGATCCGCATTATTTTGATCTGTGTGAACTTTGCGAATAGATATCTTTCCTTTCTCAACTTCATCTCGTATGTAGTTGAATCTCCGCTCAATGTGCCTATTCTTTTGATGAGCACGAGGTTCCTTGATTTGAGCAATCACACCCTCGTTATCACAAAAGATCTCTAGGGGGTCCTGAATGGAAGGGACAACCCCTAGATCGGCAATGAATTTCTTCAACCATGTAGCTTCTTGAGCTGCCAATAAGGCGGCGACATATTCTGATTCTATAGTTGATAAAGCCACCACACCTGTTTAGAGCTCTTCCAAGAGACGGCTCCTCCATTCAGAATGAAAATATCCAGATTGTGATCGTGAATCATCACGATCGGTTTGGAAACTCGCATCTGTGTAACCTTTTACAACGAGTTCCTCATCACCAGGTCCATAGATAAGAAATATATCTTTAGTCCTCCTTAGGTATTTAAGTATGTTCTTAATAGCCATCTAATGACTACTTCCAGGATTTTGCTGGTATCGGCTTGTCATGCTTAAGGCGCATGAAACTCCGGCCGAGTGCATATCATTGCATACATGATGGATCCAATAGCAGATGCGTATGGGATTGCCTTCATTTTATCTTGCTCATCCTTTGAGCTAGGACATTGAGTCGTACTCAATATCGTTCCTCTTTGAATAAGTACCGTACCTTTCTTAGAGTTTTCCATCTTGAACCTTTTCAAGATCTTATCAATGTATGCCCTTTGATATAAACCAATCACCACCTTGATCTATCCCTATATATCTTTATTCCCAGAATATAGGCGGCCTCACCAAGATCCTTGATGGAAAAAAACTTCCAAGCCAGGTTTTTACACCTTCCAAGGTTGGCGTCATTTCCAAATAGTAGTATGTCATCAACATACAATACTAGGAAAGTGAATGCTCCCACTAGCTTTCTTATATACACAGGCTTCATCAGCGTTCTTGATGAATCCAAATTTAATTACTTCTTCATCAAAATGGTGATTCCAACTTCTCGATGCTTGTTTCAATCCATAGATTGATTTCTTTAACTTGCATACTTTGTTAGGATGTTTTGGATCGACAAACCTTCAGGCTGAACCATATAGACATCTTCCTCAAGATATCCATTTAGAAAAGCCGTTTTGACATCCATTTGCCAAATCTCATAATCATATTGAGCAGCTATGGCAAACAATATCCTAATAGACTTTAGCATCGCAACAGGTGAGAAAGTTTCATCATAGTCAACCCTTGAGTTTGAGTGAAACCCTTTGCTACAAGTCTAGCTTTATAAGTATCCAAGTTTCCATGCATATCGGTTTTCTTCTTGAAAACCATTTACTTCCAATTACTTTGGAGTTAAGAGGTGGCATAACCAAGTCCCATACTTGATTGTCATACATGGATTGCATCTCAACGTTCATGGCTTCAAGCCATTTGTCACAATCCGAATTGGACAACGCATCATGGTATGTGATTGGTTCATCGGAATCTATCACATAGCATCCATCAGTGAAAAATCCATATCTTTCAGGTGGATTACTAGTTCTACCAGATCTGCGAACATTTTATGTGTATTGATCAACTATTTGATCACTTTCAACATCCTCATGTTGAGTGCTAGTGTCAACCAAACGTGTATCGGGTTGCGGTTCTTGATCCTCTTCAAGATCCATAGTTCTACTACTAGTTCCTTCCATAAGGAACTTGGTTTCCAAGAACTCACCCTTTTTGGCAACAAACTCCTTTTGTTGTATTGGATCATAGAAATAATATCCCATAGAATCTCTTGGATATCCATAAAGATACACTTAGTGGAGGCGTTCTAACTTGTTCGAGGTGGGAGTCTTCACATAAGCCTCACACCCCCACACCCTCAAATATGAATATGATGGAACCCTTCCATGCCATATTTCATAAGGTGTCCTTTCCACTTTCTTGGTTGGGCCATATTCAAAATACGGGCCGCGAGAGCAGAGCAAACCCCAAAATGATAGAGGTAATGAGCTTCTAGCCATCATGGATCGAACCATATCCAATAAAGTTCGATTTCTCCGCTCGGACACCCATTATGTTGTGGTGTTCCCGGTGGAGATAGTTGTGAGACAATCCCACAACTTCTAAGATGGTCCCTAAAAGCATCATTAGGTATTCACCTCCTCTATCGGTGCGGAGAATTTTAATTGACTTATTGAGTTGATTTTGTACTTCATTTTGAAAAATCTTGAACATTTCAAAAGCTTCATCTTTGTGTCTTAACAAGTACACATACCCATATCGACTATAGTCATCAGTAAAGGTAATGAAGTATCTTTCATTGTACCTTGTCATAGGTTAAAAGGACCACATACATCTGAATGTATGATACCTAATAAATCCTTTGCCCTTTCGGCTTTGCCACTAAAAGGTGCCTTGGTCATTTTACCTTGTAAACAAGACTCACATACATCAAATGAATCATATTCTTTGTTTTTAAAAGACCATTCTTTTGTAGTGTTTGTATTCTTTTCTTGTTTATATGACCAAGAAGGCAATGCCAAAGATACTGTCATTCAAATCGATTTGAGTTTCTTGGTACTAGTTTGGTACAATAAGCTATCATTCAATGTATTTTCAAACCATTTCATAGATACCATGATGGGAGTAGCTTTAAAGTAAAACATGTCATTCAAAGTAACATGGATTTCATTTCCAATAAATGATAATACATATCCAAAATGTTTTAATAGGGCCTGGAAATAATGTTCCTAGTCAAACTAGGAGCATACAAAACATTATACAAAATTACTTCCAAACCATTTGGAAGTTTCAAGATGTAGTCACCACGGGCTTCAACTTGAACTTTAGCCCCATTGCCCATGTAGAGGCTAACATCCCCTTTGTTGAAGTTGCTACTTCTTTTGAACCCCTGCAACAAATTGCAAATGTGAGTTCCACATCCGGTATCTAATACCCATGTGTTAGAGGATATTAAGTTTAATTAATATGGATCATGTATATGGTACCTGAGGTCTGCCCGCATCCCTCTTGCTTTCAACTCTTGGAGATGGACAGGACAATTTCTTGCCCAATGTCCAATCTCCCCACACTTGAAGCATGGGTCATTAGAAGCAACCTTTTGCCTCTTCTCCTGTGCTTTGGGTGGCACCCTTGCCACCCCTTTCCCTTTCCCGTTACAGGTCCCTTACCCTTGGCAACTCTTGCCTTGGGTGCGGATGAGGCCTTTTCTTGTTCCACCTTCATTATGGTGAGAACGGGTAAAACCCTTTTACCCATGGCCGCCTCAGCCATTTTGAGCATAGAGTGAAGCTCACCAATGCTTTTGTCCCAAGCATTCATGTGTAGTTCAACACGAACGTCTCGAACCTTTTGGTAAGGCCATTGAGGATCAAATCCGTGGCCAATTCCTTTGAGACGGGACAATTTAGCCTTTCAAGGCGGTCAATGTGACTTTTCATCTTAAGTACATAAGATGAAACTGATTGGTTGTGGTCCATACGACATGCATGGAGCGCTCGAACTGTTTCGAAGCGCTCAACCCTCGCTTGCTGTTGGAACGTTTCCTTCAGTTGGGTTATCATGTCATAAGCTCCGTGATGCTCATACTCCTTTGGAGATCCAGAGTCATGCTTGCCAACATGAGGCAAGAAACTTGGACAGAGCCCTCAGTGTACTTTATCCAATCGTTATAGGCCTCCTCATCATCCTCAGTAGGTTGATCGGGGACAGGGTCGTCTAAAACATATGATTGTTTCTCTTGCTTGAGAACGATTCTCAAGTTTCGATACCAATCGATAAAATTCTTATGATTTAGACGTTCCTTTTGGAGAATCGCTCGTAAAGATTGGACGGACGTGGATGAATTATCATGATTATCATAATTATTTGTGGTCAGCTACAAAATTTAACAAAGATCAATTTTAGTATTTACGATATTGTTATTTTAATAATTAATACCTTTTAAGGTCATTTTCATATTAAAATCTAGAACCCAACATTACATTTAAATAGTGGTTAGGTGACCTTTTTCCGACAATTTAAATTAAGGTGGTCAACGATTAACGATTGCAACCATTTGCAACTTCTAGAGGTATGGGATCGACTTGAAACATCATATGTAAAGTCGGCATGTTAATCCCATCAACACCATTTGGAAACCATATCGTAGGTGATCCATTTGACATGGTTTGCAAATCAAGACACCCTACTTACACACATGTGTGAGTTTGCCAAAATAAGTGGTTAGGTGACCTTTATCCCACGAATATGTCATTCTCACCTCAAGTCACAAGTTCCCTCAAAATGGTTAGGTGACCTTTATCCCACTAAGAGTTCCCAAGCGATTCAAGTTTTGTGTAAAGGACGGTGTTGATCTTATTTTATTTTACAAAGGTATAGAGATATTATAATACAAGTTTAGAAAACATTATATTTACATATTTGTATGTTTTCAAAACAAGATACCTTATGGTACATTGATTAAAACCCTTTTTAATCTTTGAAATCATTAAACATTTTAATAACCTTTTATTACCTTTTAATGATTAAAGCCCATTTAGATAGTTTGTTATGATCATGGAAAGGATAGTAAAGCAAACATCATATGTAAGTCATCAACCACAATACCATAATCAAACAACCATGAATCAACCATGTAGTGCATAACCATAGCATCTAAAGTGGCCACACTTGTTTGCCATCACAAGTGTGGACCATAGGACATTCCTAAGGGTCAAAACACATCACAAAAGTTCCATGAACCTCCCACTTGAAACCGCATCCAAATGCTCCATGTTTCTTGTGTCTTTCCTTTGTGCTTCTAACACGTCCATCTTCATATTACAAGACATTATGTCCTAATACAAGATCTCTAATAATATGAAAAGTACCTAATCTATTTATTACAGCCCAATAATAGATAAATTACACTTTAAGCAAAGCACAAACAATAGATTATACAACCCAATTGAATGAATGAATACAACCATTACAAACATCCAAACAACACCAGGTCAATGGCTAGGTTATGCACCATAATGAACAATGATCAAATCATCCAAACAACAATGAATCCCCACTTAAAACCCATGAAATTTCAGCCAACATAAACTGAAATTTCAGGTTTTTCTCATGCCCAAACAAACAACCAATATAACATACATGTCTTTAAAGTTTAATTACAAGCATGTGTGATATACTTTGAAAGTTGGGGATTCATAAAACATGAACATAGCAGCCCTAAAGGGGTTTAAAGTCCCACAAAACGAAATTTAAGGACAATGAAACTAGTCATCCACATATCCGCTCTAGATGCCAATGTTGGGTTTGTTTTGACCATATCATATTAGTTTAACCATTTAAACTTAGTGAAAGCGCAGCGGAATATAGCCTTTATAACATTTGTAATCTAAATTTCGGGTTCATATAATGTCAACAACAAACCCAAGAACATAAAGATCATTTATATGTGAGTGAGCTAGCTATCAAGAAGAATAAACAACCAAACAAAAGATACAAACTACCTTTGTAGAGTTGTAGAAAACGAGTATGGATGATTAAAGGGAGCTTCTTGAATGGACAAAACACCAAAGAGAGGTTTTCTCAAGCTAGTACACCACAAGCCTCAAGCAGACACTTAGTTGCTAGGTATTTGAACACCAAAACCGTAAGAAAGCTGCTGAAAGAACCCTTTTTTCAGCTGATGTTCTTTAAAAATGGAGAAGAGAGGAGAGCTTCTTGGGTGCTTGCATGTAAGAGAGAGAGAGTGAAAGACGGAGTGTGTTTATGTTTTTGGAAAAACCACAAACTAAAACAAGTGGCCTAGGACACCTCTAAGGGGCGGCCGAATGTTAATTAAGTTTGGGGTTTCCCCCCCAAACATTCACTAATGTTTTCTTTATAAATCATACATATAAGTAATCTAATTAACCACTTAATTATATAACTTACAAACACTATAATTATTATTTGATATTATTTAACCAACTTAAATAACATTACGAATAATGTCCATAATCAAAGTATCCTTATAAGTTGTTTATCTCATATGCAATTTATTTAGAAACCCAATTTTCTAAATTGGTGTATGTATTCAATTGCATGATCATATCATCAATCAAATTTTTATATATTAGTGTTTGAAAGCTTGTTATTGGGTATGACCCAACTTGGATCAATACGTACTAACCACATCAATATTCTATGAGTGTTGGGCATAAAGAATCCAACATGCTTCATGGGTTTGTCCTCTCGTCCTTACCCCTTTGACAACATCTCCAATGATGTTTGTGGCGGGTGAGAATTGTGGATCCTAAGCTGAGGGATCAGAATAAGTTGCTGAAAAGATCTAAATTAGAGAAATTTAGATCTGGCATGGATGTTTCCCCCCACCATCAGCATACTTTTCACGAGAAACTTGATCCAAGCAGTGTGTGACATCATTGATGTTCTCATCTATGGTGTGATTAGTGGCATCAAGAAATTCTTGGTCACTGTCACCACCACCATTGTTGTCTTCCACAATTGAGATGTTCTTATCTGGATGTGAGCCTCTGAACTGGAATTTGAAGGCACCCCTAGATGTATCAGCTGAGTTTGTCATTGTAGTGCTGATAGAAACCTCATTAGCAGAAGTAGTTCCAACTAGAGCTGAAGATGTAACTTAAAGGTCTTCTTAGCTCAAATCTTGGATCGGGATAACTTGTATTTAGATTTTCTATAGATCCTGAAATATTATCACAAGATTTGTTAAAACAGTTGGTAACTAAATCAAGATCAAATAGCCAATCAGGACCAGTACCAACCACACAGGGTGTGTGTTCATTGAAAGTCACATTAGCTGACTCCTTAATAATTTTGGTTCTGAGATTGTACACTCTATAAGCCTTAGCTTGAGAAGAGTATCCAATAAAGTGTCCATCATCTGATTTCTTAGCAAACTTGGCAATTTGATCTTTGGTATTCAAGATGGTGCAAGGACATCCAAATGACTTGAGAAAACCAATGAAAGGTTTCCTCTTATGCCAATGTTCATAAGGTCTTGCCATGAGTCTTGACCATTAAAAAACTCTGTGTTGCACATAGTAGGAAATTGACTGCCTCTACCTAGAAGGTGATGGGAAGCTTAGAGTCACAACATGGTTTTTGCAGCTTCAATCAATGTCCTGTTTCTCCTCTCACAACACCATTCTGCTAAGGAGTCCCGGGAGCACTGTATTGTCTTGTAATACCCTTTTCATCATAGAATGTATCAAGGATTTGGTTCTTAATTCAGTTCCTTGATCACATCTTATGATCTTGACCTTGTGATCAGATTGATTCTCAATCTTTAAGATGAAATTCTTCTGAATCTTAGGAGTCTCATACTTAGTTCTAAGGAAGAAAACCCAAGTTAATCTTGTAAAGTCATCTGTGATCACTAAACAGTAAGAGTCCTTCCTAGACTCATTACACTAGTGGGGCCAAAGAGATTCGTATGTAGCAAGTGTAGGGGTGTAGTGATGGAGTTCCTTTCCTTAGGCCTGTGAGAGACCTTGCATTGCTTCCCTTTCAAGCATGCAACACAATGATCATCACTTGTAAACTCTTTCTTTGGTATTCCAGTTACCAAATCATTCTTAATTAATTTGTTCATGTTTTTAAAGTTTACATGGCATATTCTTTTGTGCCATAGGAAAGACTCATCACTATTTGCTTTAGACAGAAAGCATAAAACTTCTCCAGAGAGAGATGTTTCTTGAAAATCCATCTTATACATGTTCCCTTTCCTAGGCTCAAGCAGGATATGCTTATGAGGAATGACCACACCAAGCTTTAGAACAATGCACTCATGCTTAGTAAAGAGCACGTTATGACTATGATCACAAAATTAGGATACAGTCAAAAGATTGTACCGAAGCTCTTTGACAAAGTTTACCTTTTCAATGCTAAGCTTACCATTTGTGACCATTCCCCTTCCAGAAATGTAACCACATTCATCTCCAAAAGCAACTGGTCCTCCATCAATTCTTTCAAAGTTCCGGAGTAGTGACCTATTGCCTGTCATGTGCCTGGAACATCCACTATCAATGATCCATACATTTTTGTTTGTCTTGAGCTGTCCTTGCACAAAGAAATGAATTAGTTACATTTGGAAACCCAAGCCTTGCTTGTCTTGGGCACATTATCAGAAGGTAATGCAAGAGTAATAGATCCTATGGTTGTGCTAAGAGGATCTTGAGCTGTTGTTGATGGGGAATTCTCAGTCACTTGGTCTTTGTTAGACTTCCATACCACCTTGGAGTCTTGGACTTGACCTTCAAAACTTCATAAGCTTTTGGAACTTCAGACGTTTTGATGACTGAACCTTCGGAAGATTCTACAGACACTGCAGCAGACTTCAGTGCTTCGAAAGAACTCCTTTCTTCCGAGACCAACTTCTCTTCCGAGGGTAATTTTCCACTTCCCTTCTTCTTAGACTTGGAGCTTCCGAAGGAAACCGGTTTTCCTTCCGAAGCTTGAATCTTCTTAGAAGTCTTTGAAGTCTTTGTCTTGGTCATATGGATAGTAACTTTAGGATTGTATGGACAATCCTTAGCAATGTGAGTGATACTTTCACACATGACACACATCATTTTCTTCTTCACAAAAGTCTTCTGCTGGGAACAATACTGTCTTTGGTCGCATCCCTTCTCCACCTTCATCTTTGCAGATGCTGAGATATTTCCTTTGGGCTGGGAATTGTTCTTGGTTTTGATGGTCCAGACTGTGCAGCAGCGGTACACAACAGATCAGTCTTCTTCTTGATACTGAGACGAGTTGAACAAGAACCAAACTCTTAGCAGAAGAGTTTTGGTTTATGTCTTAAGTCCTTACTACTTTGAATCCTGCAGATATGAAACTTGTTTCTGCTTAGAGTCAAAAGTATCTTGATCTCTTGAGCTTTCCTTGCCTTTCTTTTGTTCTTTCTGATCAAGTTCTTTCTTATGGACTTGGTCATCACAGTCTTTTTCTTCTCCTCAGAAGGATAGTGGCCCTTCTTGGAATCCTCCTCTTCACTCTTCTCAGAGGAATTCTTCACTATCTCTTCTTCATCCTTTTCACTCATAGGATCTATGAGAGGAAGCTCATCTTCACAAGTTCCACACCGAGGAGACCTTATAGAAAAGATTGTGTGCGGATGAGCTATCTCATTAGATCCCAGTCCCTGCTGTTTTGATAGCACACTTTGTTGTGCAGAGATGAGGATATCATATTCTTGAAGGTCTCTTCTTGAAGAACACTCTTTTCTGCCCTGGCTTTGCTGATCACAAGCTCAGCCTGCCACTCAGTCAACTTGGTTATCAGATCTTTGATTTGAGTCCTAAAATCTATGTGTTCATGTTTTAAAACTGAAATGGTTTTCTCAAGGTCCTATATCTTTAGTTATAATCATTTTCAGACTTTCTAAAATCAGATTTTAAAATGTTTATGGACTCAAGCTCGGATCTCATCTCCAAGTTATAGGACATGTATCTATTGACTTTAGCAATGCATTCAGGAGTACAAAGATGTTCCAATACCTTGGCTTCATCATGATCTGCCATCAATGCTTGGTTAGGAGAAGCATCTTCCACCTGAAAGCTCCAGTCAAAGCCTCCTTCTTCAATAGCAATAGCAGCCTGCTGCTTTGACTTCTCATTCTGGAGAGCTTTGTCAGTGTAGTTGGGTTTGGACTACGTTTGGACACCACTAGTTTTAGGTGCCTTACACTCTCTAGCAAAGTGGCCCATCAAGTTACAGTTGTAACACTTGACTTTGCCTTTGTCCAGGCCAAACTTTCCACTGGTTGCATTGCTTGGAACTTCCTTCCAATCCTCTTGTAGAACTTCTTGCCTCTGTGAGTGAGAAGAGCCATCTGCTAGACTATTTCCATGTATTCCAAATCATCTGGATGAATATAGTCTAGGTCTTCAAGAGTGAAAAGAGAGTTGCCACAGCTGTTATCAGAAGACACAAAAGCTTGAGAAGAGCTTGTCTCTTGGAATGGGCTTCCTTAAGTGTAGTTCTCCCTTGGTGTCTTTGGGACGGTGATGAAAGGACCCTTTGGTGAGTTGTCAGGGTAGCATATGAGATGATCTTTGGGACGGTGATGCTATCCCTTTCAACCACATGTAGGGCTGAACCCATTTGATTGTTGGAGTTTCCAGATGAACCTTGCATGTTCATCTCCATTTGGTAGCCACTGAGAATCCCATATAACTCTGTCAGAGTGAGAGTTTTGAGATATTCAGTCCTCTTGATCGCCACGCAGTAGTGTGTCCACTGCCTTGGAAGTGAGGACATGAACTTCCTTACAATGTCTCTGTTCTCAAGAGAAACTCCTCCATCCACAAGGGTATCCAAAATCTCAACATACCTGAAGTATTGTTGAGTCATGGTTTCACTTGTTTTGAAGGTGAAGTTTTCAAACTGCTACTTCAGGAGATCCTTCTTGTTCTCCTTGGCTTCAGAAGAACCCTCATACATCAGTTTCAGTGCATCCCACAGCTACTGGCTGTTTTGCACTTCTTGAAACCTCTGTACACAGAGTTAGAAGGGCAGTTTGAAGGGTTGTCATGGCTTCTTTGTCATTCTACTCTTTTCCTATCGTCATCAAGTAGTTAGCTACATCCTTGGGGATCATACCAGCACCAGTAGCAGAAGGGGTGCTAGGTATGAAAGGTCCATTCTCAATAGACTCCCACATTCTTGAATCAAAAGACCTTATGAAACCTTCCATTCTTAAACACCAAGTATCAAACTCATCAAGAGTGATCAGTGGGGACTTGTTCATGGTTCCATTTTCCATATCAGTCTTGGACATGGTTTCCATTTGAAAAGTTTAGTATTTTTGTGTGTGAGGGATCTTAAGATGGTGAGATCTTATATCAAAAGCCTAAAAAGCTCTGATACCAAATGCAGGACCGGTGAAGGGGTCAATTACAACACAAAAACACAAAGAGGAGATTAACTAAAACTTAATCAAATAGTAAGACTGGATTAACTACAATAAGATACTAAGAACACAAGTAATGTAAAAGACAGAACACAAGTATATGGTTTTCAAGAATGCAGTATATTGCTTCTCTATGATCAACTACAAGTGTTACAAAGCATAATAGAAAGATACAAGAACATGAGATACTTATACTACATCCTATAGCCGGCTATACTTTGAAAGCGAGCTAGATACAACTGACTAGACACAAAACAATAGCAATTGTAGAGTCAAAAGCAGATTGCCTTTTGACTAGTGACTATGACATGCCATAGCTCCATCCTTATCTATTACAAAAAGGATAAGTACATGAAGTAGAAAGTTACAGACTCAAGACCTCAATGTACAGTTACCAAAAGCAGGACTGTTAGGATCAGTGATCTATGTTTGATTGATTGACGAGTATACAGCGGAATTAAAACAATGAATTAGTCGATTCACATGAACAAAACGATATTCAATAAGAACAAAGACGGTTATAGAGAGAGAGAATATCTGCAAATATATTTCATTCAATATTCGCTTTCGTGGTAACAGAATGTCACAATTACAATTAGGTCGACACCTCTTATATAAGAGATGTGACGTCTGCTGATGTCACTTGATAGTGACATCTAACAGATTTATTACAACTGAAACACAACTACTGAAGATGTCAAAACAGCTGACATCTTCTTACAAAAAGTTCTAAGTGTTATCAGTTGTTATAACTACTGAAATATAAAACTACTGAAACTACAACAACGAAGAACAAGCTCTTCAGTCGTTTTACAAAACTACTGAAACTAAAAATATAAAACTACTGATATCACAACTACTGAAGAAGTACTCTTCAGCAGTTGTGACAAACTACTGAGGCTTCAGTACTTGATCTTCAGACTTTGACCTTCAGATGTTTCATCAGCTGATGACTTCAGTAGATATCATCAGCTGATGTCTTCAGTCTTTGTCTTCAGACTTTGTACATCAGTTGTTGATCTTCAGCACTTGTAAACTCTTCAGCTGTTGTACTTCAGTACTTTGGTCTTTCAGCTTCAGCACTTGTATTCTTCAGCTGTTCAGCTTCAGTACTTGTGTTCTTCAGCTGTTCAGCTTTAGTACTTGTGTTCTTCAGCTGTTGTACTTCAGCACTTTAGTTCTTCAGCTGTTGAAGTCTTCAGCACTTGATCTTCAGCTGTTGAAGTCTTCAGCACTTGTCAAACTGCTGATGAAGCTTTCAGCAGTTGTTGTGATACCATGTGGGACTTAGAGGTTTTCTGATCTTGGCTCATTAGTTCTTTTGGTCCAACAAACTCCCCCTGAACCAATGCAGCCAAAACCTCTAAATTATTTATTATCCCACTTATTGTTGGCAAAAGATTGGTCTTTTTCCTTCTTGATCAGTAGAGAAGATGACCCATGTAAGCTCCGGCCTGGGAAGAAATCTCAGGTATTTGTTTGGCAAGGTATGAATGGGAACTCTGTTTTGGGGAACTGGACACAAAGTTGTTATCCCATTCATGAGATTTACTTCCCCATAATGAGTCTGTATGACTCTCGAACATAGGCCTCAAGGAGAACAACTTGTTCCTCCTTGGAGAGTTCTTCTACTCCACCTTGAAGAAGAACTCTGGACCATAGTACTCAGATAAGTACTTCATGGTCCTGCCATTTTTCAGCTCCACTGTAGTTACCTCCCTATATACAAATTCATCAGGATGGGTGCCTTCAAGGAGTAACTGGAGCTCATTCTTCTGGATGTCTTCAAGCTTTTTATATAACAACCCCTTTTTAATCATCTTGTTTTCTAGTAAGGCTTGAGGGGTCATCTTTGCTTGATGAGCTTTCTTGAATTCATCAATGATTTCCCAGGGTGTGACTACAATGGCCAACATGATGGTAGAATCTATTGTTTTTCTAACCTGGCCATTGTATCTGTGTGGAATAGTTCTTTTATGGATTCTAGAACTCACCCTGTGGGTCTGGCCATACTCTCACTCTCTCCTTCTGATACTGAAAAGTGTGCCTGAGAGTGTACAGCCTCTGAGCATGCCCTTTCATGGCTTGTATAGATGATGACTGAGGAAATTCCTTGTCAACCATCTTCAGTATTGCTCATCATGCTGTTTCTCTGCTGTTCTTCATCTTCTATCTTGACTCTGACCATTTCCCTTTGAGAGTCAGGTGTGATCATGGGTTGACTTCTGGGTTTTGGTAGCTTTAGAACAGCAGAGAGTGGCAGACTATCATCTTCATCCTCTTCTTCTTCTTCTTCTTCCATCCTCAGCACCCTTCTCCTCCTTCTAGGTGCATCACTGGATGATGGTTGGGTTGGTAAGGGAATTGGTTTTGAAGAATGAGGATGTTTGGACTTTGGCTTAGAGATTGGTTTGGAGATTTGAGGGGTAGGCTGTGTTTGAGTGGGTGGAAGGGAAGGTTGATCCAGCATCTTTGTAGTAAGTTTCGCCTTTGTAAGTTAGCCATTTCCAACCTTTTACCAGCCCCAGCCTCATCAAGGGCTTCAACAATAATCCCCTTGTGGAATTGCTCAGACAGACAGATTCTGGTGGCTATAGCCAGAATACTGTCCCTGGTCCACGCGCGAATCTCCATTAAAGATCTTCCTAAGTATTTTGCAATGAAGCGTATCATGATCTCCAATCTCTCTTTTTCAAGAGCATCATACCCAGCCCATCGGTTTGAATCTCTTGCACTTCCAACCTTCTGATCTCACTATCCAATGTGGCTGTATCAAACCCTTGCCTGAAGAGTTGTTCAATTATTTTATCCATGGATCGGCTGTGTGTAGTGTCAGCTTCTTTTACCAGCTCTTCCAAGGATTTGTCTTCAGCAGTATGATCATCAGCACTTTTCTTTCGCTTGTAAGTGAGCAGTGGTTGCTTTTCTTTCTCCTCCTCTTGGGCTTGCTTCTCTTCCTTCTTTCCTCTGTTCTTTTCCTCTTCTTTTCTTCACTGCAGTACTCTCCCCCTTTTTGGATGCATTGGTGGAAGGGGTTTGTACCGCAAAAAGTGTCTTTTGCACAACAGCATCAATCAAGGGTTGTAAAGTTGAGGAAAGCCTCTCATCAATGGCTTTAGTCACAATATCAGTGATTATGGTGTGATGAGAGGGAGGGAATTTTGAAGTACAGCACCTATTTGCTCAGGAGGGTTCTGTTCTGAGAAATAGGGCCTGAAGCAGAGGCAGGTGGTTGAGTTGGAGTGGCTCAGTGTTTGGGGAACCTTCAACTGAAGGTGCCATCTGTGGGTTGGTGGAGGCAGATGGTCTTTCTCCTTGTGAGAGTTGGTCAAGTAGGTTTTGCAGCCTACTGACTTTCTCTTCAAGGATTGTGTTCTGGGCAAGAACATCGTAGAAAAAGCCCAGGTCATCATCAGCCGAAGCTGAATCATCTGACCTCCTGCTTAGAGCAGGATTTACATGCACTGGGTGTAGACCAGTTGTTGCATGTGCCTTTTTCTTGGTACTGGGGACTTCCAGCCTCAGGACAATGTCCATCATCAGCTGTTGCCTCTAGTGAGGTCTTAGCAATGTTACCAGCCTCATTCTGATCATGTGCTGATTCAGAAGAGGTGGCAGCCTCACTAGATATTCTAATCTCCTTATCTACACCAGGAGATAGAAGTGGTAACCCCTGTGCTGTGGGTTCTCAATTGCACTGTGTTCCTCCCCCTCAATTGTAGAGGTGTTCCCAGTAGTAAGTGGTTTCTGGGGAGGGGGTGAGGAGTGCAGTTGAGTCAGCACTTGTGCAACTATTAAAGTTGGGCTGTGAGGGGCGGTTGTATGGGGTGAGGGATAGAAGCAGTGTGCACCTGGGGAGGTTGGTGCTTTCAATGGCAATCCCCTAAGTGAGGAAGATCCCAGATGTGTAGGTACCCCTTGTGTGGTTGCTGCAGGCTCTGTTGAGAGGAATCCTGAGCGGCTATGGCTGGAAGAGTCCTTATATCCACTAGGGGGTTTGGACCAGTGGATATCTCCTGCGTTTGTGTTGCAGGGGCATCCTCAGGGGACTCAATTCCCTGAGTAGCCGTTTTGGGTTTCTTTTTGGTGGGTTTGGTGGGGACTTTTGATTTGGAGGTGGTGGCTGTGGGTTCCAGCTGCGTGGGTTTGCGCAGCTTGGCAGCCAATTTGAGTGTCTGGTCAGAGTTGTGCCGGGAGTATACTTCCGGCAGAACAGCCGTAGCAGGGACTCCCAAGCCAACAAGTCCCTCAGCATTAAGCTGGTTTGTAATGATGGCCATTATGAACCGTGGATATATATCCAACGGTTAGCAGTTAGTTTTTGAGCCATATCCTTGAGCTCCGAAAATATTATTTCTGAAAAGTTTAACGGTTGTTGCTCAAGAATAGAATACATTACCTGCTGCCACTTTGTCGACATTTGATCCCAAGACGAAGTCTTAGGAGCCAAACATACATTCACCATGTGAAAAATTAGGCGTTCGGCGTCATGGAAGTGTTTCTTCATGATAGTGGAGGCACTTAGATTGCCTTGATATCCATGTTGGGCAAAGGATAGATCTGTGGTGCCCTTGGGATATCCAGCAGGAGAAATAGCATCATCCAGATGAAGAATTTGGCGGATTATTGCAGGAGTGATGACCACTTCTTTGTTGTTGACGACCGACTGGAGAGATGGGTGTTGTTCTCCCCAGTGGTAATAGTAACGTTCATCCAAAACTGTTGGAGGGATTCGGCATGTAGATGGGATTCAAAAGAAATGCCGTTTTGTATTGGGACTGAACCATAAGATCGATAGCAGTATCGAACTTAGCCCAGACAGGCGATTTAGTAAGGTAGGCAACACAGTTGTGTCGCGGTTTAATTTGCATGGACGCCATTGAGAGAGAGAAGTTTTGGAGAGGAACGTTAGGTTTGAAGAAGATGAAGCTTTGAAGGATTAGGTCAGGGATATTTATATGGTACGGGTAAGAAAACGACTGAAGGATGTGGTGTTAGTCATCAGTAGTTTTAAACGACTGTTGACATGGTATTATCCTTTCAGACGTTGAAACAGCTGAAGTCGTGGTGTTAGGCATCAGAAGTTAGAAAACTACTGAAGACCGTGGTTTTGACTTCAGATGATTGAAACAACTGAGGACTTGGTGTTTGTCATCAGTAGTTGTGAAACTACTGAAGACAGTGGTTTTGTCATCAGCTGTTGTAAACAACTGAAGACTTGGTATTAGTCATCTTATAAAAACTACTGAAGACATGGTTTTGCTTCAGTTGTTTAGAATGAAACAGCAGTTGTTGAAACAACTGAAGAGAAAGTTCTCTTCAGTAGTTGTCGTCAATTCATAGCCTTTCAGCTGTTTCATGCTGTCCTCAACACTTACTCATCAGACTTTGCATCTGATTTTCAGGTGTTTCATAGGACATCAGTACTTATCTGTTTATACTGATTTCAGTAGTTGTAACTACATCAGTAGTTTTAACTACATCAGTAGTTTGGAACAGATAAAGTACTTCAGTACTTGTGAGGCATTTAGCCATCAGTAGTTATAAAAACTACTGAAGGAAAAACTCATCAGTACTTATATGTGACATGGGTACCAATGATCATCAGTAATTACTACTGAAATCATCAGTAGTTGTCACTTATTCTAGCTGCAGCATACCAAGCCTTAACACAAGGTTTTGGAAAGTAGAACTATCCAAAGGCTTAGTAAAAATATCTGCAAGCTCATCAGCACTAGGCACAAACTTAGGATCAATCAGACCTTTTTCAAAACAATCCCGAATAAAATGATGTCTGATCTCTATATGTTTGGTCCTAGAGTGCTGGACTGGATTTTTGACAATACACAGAGCTGAAGCACTATCCATTAACAATGGAGTCTTAGTCTCTGTAATGCCATAATCCAGAAGTTGGTTCTGAAGCCAGAGTACCTGAGAGGTGCAACTTGCAGCAGCAATGTACTCGGCCTCAGCAGTTGATGTAGCAACAGATGTTTGTTTCTTACTCTGCCAAGAAATCAACAGTTGCCTAGGAATTGACAACCACCAGAAGTTGACTTTCTAGTTACTTGCACCCTGCATAGTCACTATCTGAAAAAGCAACTAATTTGCAAGAGTGTCCAGTGGAATACCATAAACCCAGAGATTGTGTACCTTGCAAATATCTAAAGATTCTCTTGACTGCAATCAAATGAGACTCTTTAGGAGCAGCCTGAAATCTAGCACAAACACATGTAGCAAACATAATATCTGGTCTAGAAGCTGTTAGATACATCAAGGACCCAATCATACATCTGTAAAGCGTTTCATCAACAGCTTTACCTTTCTGATCAGCATCCAGTTGTGTGGTGTTGCACATGGGAGTAGAACAGGGCTTACAGTTTTGTAAATCAAACTTATTCAAAAGATCTTTTGTATATTTTGACTGATGAATAAAAGTTCCATCAGCCTTTTGTTTGATTTGCAAGCCTAGAAAGAACTGTAATTCTCCCATTGCACTCATTTCAAACCTCTTTTTCATAATGTTGTAAAATCATCACACAACTGGGGATCAGAGGATGCAAAAATAATATCATCAACATAAATCTGAACAAGTAGCTTATGCTGATCCACCTTCTTAATAAACAAAGTTTTATCAATGGAGCCTCTAGTGAAATTATTCTTAAGAAGAAAAGTAGAGAGTGTCTCATACCAGGCTCTAGGAGCTTGTTTCAACCCATAAAGAGCCTTATCAAGTTTGTACACCCATTCAGGATGTTTATTATCCTCAAAGCCTGGTGGTTGACACACATAAACTTCTTCCTTTATTTTACCATATAAAAATGCACTTTTAACATCCATTTGAAAAACTTTAAGATTGTGGAATGCAGCATAGGCTAAGAACAATCTGATTGCCTCTAGTCTGGCTACAGGGGCAAAGGTTTCATCATAGTCAATACCTTCTTCTTGTGAAAACCCCTGTACAACCAGTCTAGCCTTGTTCTTAACAATAAGCCCATTTTCATCGTTTTATTCCTAAACACCCATTTAGTGCCTATTGCACACTTACCTGGGGGAAGAGGAACAAGTTCCCACACTTGCTGTTTCTTGAACTGAAGTAGCTCAAGCTGCATAGCTTCAACCCATCCATTGTCTCTCAAAGCAACATGGTAGTTCTTTGGCTCTAGCTGACTGATGAAGAGAGCATAGAAGCAGAAGTTAGACAATTGACTTCTGGTTGAAACACCAGCATTGATATCACCAATAATCTGAGTCATGGGGTGATTCTTCAGTTCTTGATAAACAATGAGATCTGTGCAAGTGTTTGTAGAACCTTCAGCAGCAGCAGATGTTGATGTAGACTCTTGAAACCAAGAATTTGATGGTAACTCAAAAGATGCAGAGGAAACAGAGATCTCATCAGCATTTGTTGTGGATGGAACTGCTGAAGCTACAGGAACATCAAGTTTAGCAGACACAGGCAGTTGGTCACTAAACTTGAATAGGTGAGTATTGATATTATCATCATCATCATCAATACCACCAGGTGGAAGACATGCTGCAGAAGATGATTGAGCCACAGGATCTGCAACAGCTGGAGGTTGATAAGGAACATATTGCAGTATGTCCAAATCAAACAACTCCACAGGGTTTTGTGGAATCTTGTCCAAAGGAGATTCATTAAACTTCACATGCAGAGTCTCTTCAACTATCTTTGTTCTGCAGTTGAAGACTCTGTATGCCTTGCAAGTAGATGAATAACCAACAAAATACCCAGCATCCACCTTAGGATCAAATTTATGGAGTTGATCCTTTGTGTTGAGAATAAAACAGGGACATCCAAATGCTTTGAAAAATGAAATCAGAGGAGCCAAATGATGGAGAACTTCATATGGAGTCTTCATCAACCTCTGATTTACTAGAACTCTATTCTGCACATAGCAAGCTGTGTTGACAGCTTCAGCCCAAAAGGTCAGTGGCAAACCAGAGTCAGCCAGCATGGACCTTGCAGCTTCAATGAGGGTCCTGTTCTTTCTCTCCACTACTCCATTTTGTTCTGGAGTCCTTGGGATGCTAAACTGCCTTTTGATTCCCTTTGAGAGATAGAAGTCATCAAGTGTATGATTCCTGAATTCAGTTCCATTATCACTCCTGATACACTTGACTGGAAGGGAATACTGCTTCTCAATATACAACACAAAGTTAATAACCTTCTGAGCAACCTCATCCTTTGAATGTAGAAAGAAAGTCCATACAAATCTGGAGTAATCATCCACAATTACCAGACAGTATTTCTTCTTTGCCATGCTCATCACTCTCACAGGACCAATAGATCCATATGCAGTAATTGCAAGCAGGCAGTGGACTTAGGCTCTTCAATAGGAGGGAATGAGACTTTGTGCTGTTTTCCTTTTAAACAAGCAGTGCAGGTTTCATCACAGTGGAACTCCTTTATTGGTAAGCCTCTGACTAAACTATTGTGGATAAGCTGATTCATGTTTTTGAAATTAACATGACCCAGCCTTCTGTGCCACAGTTTAGATTCTTGAGAAGAGGCTTTGGAAAATAGGCAAGGATTGCCTTTGAGATCTATTTTCTTGGAAAGATCTAAGGCATACACTCTTCCTGTCCTGTTGGCTCTCAGGAGAGTGTGATCATCCAACACCTTGTCAATCAAGTGCAAAACTTTGGATGACAGAATCCTACAGTTCTGACTGGTGAAAAGAGCAACATGGCCTTTATCACACATTTGACTGACACTCAAGAGATTGTACTTGAGATTTTCCACATGATTAACATCATCAAATTTGATTTCTCCATTGGAGACAAAGCCTTACCAATGATGTAACCCCTAGCATCATTGCCAAAAGAAACAAATCCCTTCTTTCCTTGAGAGTAGTCATGAAGAAGAGAGCTGTTCCCAGTCATGTGCATAGATCCCCCACTGTCTACATACCAGATGCTACTTTGGCATGTTGGAGAACCCTGCAAAAATAAACAATCAGTAGTTTTGAGACCCAAACCTTTTTGGTTTTGGGCCTGGTCTCATCAATAGATGGTAAACTAACAGGTTTATTTGAAACAACAGCCTGAGAGGAAGAAGATGGTGAAGAAGAGGAATCCTTTGGCTTGGATCTCCTTTTCTGTGGTTTCAACATAGGAGCATCTAGTTGGTTAACTCTACCCAACAGATGTTGAACCATCATAACCAGCTGTGTCTGATTTTGTGATAAAGCTTTCAGCTCATCAGACACATTGCCAGTGGAGTTTGATAAGTTCCTATGTTGCACCTTCTTCTTCTGAGCACTCTCAGCTGTCACCTGTTTAACCCCTTCCTTTTTGGATTTCTTTGAGGACTTAAGGGTTACAGGATTTGATGTTGCTGATACAAATGTGGTCTCAAACTCAGTTTTCATTTTTACCATTTTCTCTTTAATTTCTTCTTTTTGTTTGAGTTTGGAACCTCTTTTGTACCAGCAATCATCTGTAAGATGATTGAACAAACCACATACTTCACATGGTTTCTTCTTCATCTTAGGTTGATCATCAACTAAAGAGGGTGAAGCAACTAAGACTTGCTCTTCAATGCTTTGGAAGCATTGTTTGCTTTCTTGACTGCCTCTTTAGTAGTCTTCAAACTCTTTCTACTGACAGTTTTCTTCTCTTCAGTACTGACAGCAGTTGGAGTTTGAACTTCAGGTGTTAAATCCTGCTCTCTAGTCCTTTCAGGACTTTCAGAATTAACTCCTGAGTTGATCAACTCATTGATCATGTGAGTGTCAGCATTTGAACCATCAACATCAGCTGATAGGTTCAGAGAGGGCTTGATGCTGACTGCTACTTCTGATTGTGCTGTATCAGAAAGTAGATCACATGATGAGATGGATTGGTTATCACTCTCACCATCAGATTCTACCTCTGCTCTTGGAGTAAAATCTGTAGGTGGAGCAGTGTGATTGTAACCAATGCCAAACTTCACATTGGAAGCAGATTGCTTACTAAGAAGCATTTCAAAACCTTTGCATGATTGTACCCATCTATCACACTCTACCTGGGTAACTGCAAGGGTTTCTTTGAGATCTTTATACTTCTCTAGAAGTATCTCTTCCCTAGCCTTATCATCAGTATTTGGCATTTCAGTTTGTAAATCTCATCATTTTTATCATTAAGCACAGACTCAAATTCAGCTTTGTTTTTGGAAATTATTTGTTCTAGCTCAATGTTCTTGTTGATTAAAGCTACATTTGCTTCTCTAATAGATGCAAATGCTGCTATGCATGTGTCAGAACATAATTTGGCTTTTGCCTCAGAGGATACCTGTGATACCTTTGGTGTAGAGGCATTAGAGGATGAAGTATCAGCAGAATCCAAAGCCATAAGAGCTAGATTTCCAAATGGACTGTCACCACCATGTTGACCAGCACCTGAGAACAGTTGTTCATGACCAGACATGTCATCTGGTAAACTGCTCCAGTCAACTCCTGGGGTGAAGAAGCTGTGTTGTTGAGGTTGAGTTTGTTGATGAGATTGGGAAGGCTGTGGTTCAGGCAATGCTTGTGGTTGTTGTGCAATTGGAGCTTGAACAGAATTTGGTTGAGGCACATAATAGCAGGGATAAGGATATGACATTTGACCCTGGGGAACAAAGTATGCAGGAGATCTAGGATGTGAATAATGACCAGAACCAGCAGGATGTTGCCCTCTGTTTTGTGGACTAGTACTAGGAAAAGTCACAAAGGGTGCAGAAGAGTTAGATCCAGTTGATCTACACTCTCTTGCAAAGTGTCCTAGCCTTTGGCATTTGTGACACCTCAACTTACTCTTGTCAAAACCAACTTTGGTTTTGCCAGAGAGTCCAGGAAATTTCCTGCCAGTTCTCTTGTAGAACTTCTGAGATCTGATATTAATCAGTGCCATCTGGCTCAGAATATCCATCTCTTCTAGATCATCATCAGCTATTCCTTTCAGATCATCCATGATGAAGCATAAATTGTCACTATTACTGCCAGAATGACTCTCAATACCAACAAATGCATGATCAGAACTATTTGAAGAGAAATCTATATGCTCATCATAATTGCTTTCAGATGCAGCATATTCTGACTCATGACCAACCAAGGCAGTATTGCCTGGTACAAAGTCATCAGTGAGCTTTCCTGATGAGGACAGTTTCCTCTCTTGCTCTATCTCTCTTTCAAATGTAAGCAGTTTCCCATGAAGTTGGGTGAGAGATAGGCCTTCTAGATTTGCACTGGAGCGTAGGACAATAGTGTATGTGTCCCATCTCTCAGGCAGTGATCTGAGGAATCTGTTGTTCATCTGGCTATTGTGTATTCCTGTTTCACCATTTTCAGCTCAGATATCAAGCAGGAAAAGCGCTCAAACTGTTGAGTCAGTGTCTCACCCTTTCTATGAGAGAATGTCTCATATTGTTGGGCAAGGATCTCTCTATTGTTTGCTAAGACCTCATCAGTGCCACCGAATTGTTCCTTCAGGGCATTCCAGAGATCATGAGCAGTTTCATGATGCATAAGCCCTGAATAGATTTCATTAGGCAGTGCCATGGCCAGAATTCCATGGGCTTTAGCATCAATCTCAAATAGTTTCCGATCTTCATCAGAGTATTGTTCCTTCTTCTTCGGAACCATTTGATTGGTTTCCGGATTGTTCACCATAGGCTTATGTGGTCCATGTACCACAGATGTCCAACAACCTGAACTGTTAACAGACAGGTGATGAAGCATTCTTCGTTGCCATATGTATACTCGGTCCTAACCAGCATCGGAGGCTTGGTTGAGGAACCGGTATTGTGAGGATCATTAGAAGGAGTCGTCATCTCGGATTCAATCAAATTCGGTTAAGCTAAAACAGATTTAGAACAAAAACGCAACAACCAATTGAACCAGAAGATCTCAAAATAAATGAACGAAAGCGGCAGAAATTCAATAATCTATAACCAGTTCTTGCAAATACGCTAATTCAATCAAACACAGATATCAATTAGCAGTTTCAATGATCAATTGTTAGATCGATCAATGATTAACCTTGCTCTGATACCACTTGTTAGGATCAGTGATCTATGTTTGATTGATTGACGAGTATTGCAGCGGAATTCAAACAATGAATTAGTCGATTCACAAGAACAAAACGATATTCAATGAAGAACAAAGACGGTTATAGAGAGAGAATATCTGCAAATATATTTCATTCAATATTCGCTTTCGTGGTAACAGAATGTCACAATTACAATTAGGTCGACACCTCTTATATAAGAGATGTGACGTCTGCTGATGTCACTTGATAGTGACATCTAACAGATTTATTACAACTGAAACACAACTACTGAAGATGTCAAAACAGCTGACATCTTCTTACAAAAGTTCTAAGTGTTATCAGTTGTTATAACTACTGAAATATAAAACTACTGAAACTACAACGACTGAAGAACAAGCTCTTCAGTCGTTTTACAAAACTACTGAAACTAAAATATAAAACTACTGATATCACAACTACTGAAGAAGTACTCTTCAGCAGTTGTGACAAACTACTGAGGCTTCAGTAGTTGATCTTTAGACTTTGACCTTCAGATGTTTCATCAGCTGATGACTTCAGTAGATATCATCAGCTGATGTCTTCAGTCTTTGTCTTCAGACTTTGTACATCAGTTGTTGATCTTCAGCACTTGTAAACTCTTCAGCTGTTGTACTTCAGTACTTTGGTCTTTCAGCTTCAGCACTTGTATTCTTCAGCTGTTCAGCTTTAGTACTTGTGTTCTTCAGCTGTTCAGCTTCAGTACTTGTGTTCTTCAGCTGTTGTACTTCAGCACTTTAGTTCTTCAGCTGTTGAAGTCTTCAGCACTTGATCTTCAGCTGTTGAAGTTCTTCGCACTTGTCAAACTGCTGATGAAGCTTTCAGCAGTGTTGTGATACCATGTGGGACTTAGAGGTTTTCTGATCTTGGCTCATTGTTCTTTGGTCCACATGGAACCTTTTCAACCAACCATGTAAGTTGGTTGACCTACAGAGGGGCAAGCGGAAAGGTGTCCAACTTTATGGAAAAGTACATCGATAAAGCATGTTGTAGGAAAGGGTCTTCGGAGAAATGATTTCTTCATGAGTTTAAGCTACGGAAGACTTTGTCTCTGAGGCTTCGGATACTTCATATTTGGCTTCGGAAGAGTTGGTCTGGCTTCGAAGATTTCACACTTAGAATATATTCTGTTGCATGTGTGAAATACCAACACTATCCTAACTCTACACATCCTATACTGTTAAACAACCCTAGATTTGAATCTTTGTCAAATTTTATATTAGACTTGTGTTAGACTCATTTGGAACCGCAGAGACTCTAAATAGCACTTAATGCCCTTTAAATCACTTTAATGTTAATGTTAAGCTGGCTTTTTAGGGTTTAGTCTCGGTTCTTGGTTTTAGCATAATCGGTCCTTAAGATGTTGTTTAGACGTTCATTTGGATCGATTTCAGTTGCCCTAGTACATGTAATAGTAGAACACACGTTAAATCACATCAATAGGTACTATCAGCAACGAAATTTGGGCAAGTATGTGTGTGTATGTGCGATTCAGAGAACTTTGAAAGTTGGTAAGGGTTACGACCGACTGAACCCCCTTATTTATACTATTTTAAGTTCTAGTCGTGCGACTGGACCCATAGCTTGCTTCATTCATCCGACTGGGTTTCAGTCATGCGACTGGCTCATAATCCTTCATCCATTCGTACGATTGGCTTAGTCTTGTGGTCAATCGCATGGTTGTCCATACTCATGGTCCAATCGTGGACTGGCTCATACCTATGGTTCAAACGTGCGATTGGCTTATACTTATGATTCAATCGTACGATTGGCTCATACTTTGATCCAATCGTGCGATTGGCTCATACTTATGATCCAATCGTGCGATTGGCTCATACTTATGAGTTAAACTCATACACTTTCAAAAACTTAAAGTTTTAACTTTTGATATATAGCATTATGACCTTTCATCATCTCAGACATGACCCTTTTAATTTAACACCATTTGATCACCTCAGACGTGATCCTTTTAGTTTGAAACCGATTGGTCACCTCAAACATGACCCATTTTAGAGAGTGATTGATAGAATTCGTCTAGTTGTCTAGTCCGACATCTACGCAACAAAAGACTAGAAAATAGAAAAACAATTTGAAATTTAAAACTAAAACAAGACATATTTTTGTGGTTTTGGATTTGAGCAGAACATCTTCCAGTTAATTTGATCATTTCTGGAAAGATTCATTATGGAATCATACAGGTATATCATAATCATTTGGGACCCTTTTTAATATGCACTTTCATGCTAGATTCACGTTTTGTCTGAGAGTCAATAGCACTTTCAAGAAATCATACTAGTGCTATAAGATGCAAACAATGATTTTGACTGCCAAGAGTTGCAGTCACGATAATTGTCAGTATATTTGTCCACTTAAATCTATACATAGATTTTTGACTCACATTGGTGATAAGTTAGGTTTAATTATTTCGACAAGCATTTTTGGATCTCACACTTATATGGTAATCAACATTCCTTAGGAGATTTTTGAGCGGTCTACGGGTATTGGACAAGAAGAAACTATTCTAAGAGCTTTCAAAGAGATGCTAAGCCTCACGTCACTGCCATCGCACAGTAGAGAGGCGCAAACAACAATGAATTATAGAATATTTAGGTTATGCTTATCCTCAGGTCAGTGCCACCACACAGCAGAGAGGCACACAACCTATCTTCTTGTTAGAGCATTTGTTTCTTTTGCACACAACGCACCAACAACATTAGTCATTAGCTTGATTGCTTTTAGCAGTTTTCAATGTGCTTTGCTCATTTATAAGGTCATCTACACACATTTGTGGCATTTATTTTGCTCGTCAACCCTTATTGGGAATGCGTTGATTATGTTATCCAGGGATAAGATGAGAACCCACAACAAGTTGAATAAGTTAGTTTGAATTTTAATTCACCAATGAAGTCTACTCGTCTGTTGTGTTGAATCTACTAACACATCATATAATGAACTGCAACCTCTATGTCTACTTTCTCTATGTTACCTTAGTAGCACACTAGTTTTACTATCATTTTCTTTTGTTGTGCTTAGACTACTCAAACTTGTAATTTGAATTTTGCATTTTGAGCAATTTGTTTTGAAGTCCCAACCAATTTGTTCCTGGTGTACTATCATTTCCATAAGCTTTGAATCAAAATCACAGATTTGATTTCATTTCTTTCAGCTAACCTGCCCTTCCCCCTCATTTTTTAAGTAAATAAATACTACAACGAATTTGATACTAAACTATTCTCCCCCTAAAATTCTAAAACCGAAAATCTTTTTGTGTTTTTGGATTTTAAAAGACAGGAAAAGAAGATAAATAATAAACTAATAAAATACTTGTCGGACTACGAACTTTCATTTTCTTGAATCACATCACTTTTCTTTTTCACGCCTTAAGCAGTGATTTAACCTCCCTTATTTCCAGGAAATAAAACATGGCCCCCTTGAATTTTTTTGACATTGAAAAGGAGAGACAAAATTCCCTGTCATGTGCCTGGATGCCCCACTATCAAAAATCCAGGTATCAGTGATAGCGCTATAGCGGGCACCCTGCATATTTAAAGAAACTTATTTGTTCATATTTGGGACCCAAGCCTTAACTAGCTTGGGTAACATAGAGGAATCACACATCATGAACTCAACCGACTGTCCTTTGGGTACATCCTTCTTCTTCTTGTCCTCACTATCGGACACATTACTTTATTTTTCCATCCATAAACCCGTTTTATGTAAGGCCTGTTTGTGGTAAACTGCCGACTGGCTTATGGTTTGAACTTTAGGTTCACTACTACTCTTAGGTGGAGTATTAGATCTCATTTTAGGAAAACTTGGTGTTTCATCAAAAAGTTCAATTTTCCTTTTGGGCGTCTGGTAATAAGGACAATTAGGATAGATATGTCCTCGTTTTCCCCAACTGTAGCAGGATCTTCCTTCTACAAATTGAAGAAAGTTTTTATGTGGTGGGGTGAGATGTGTCTGGTTGGGTTTTGTCACTCCTCTTTTAGATGTTTGAACATCTTTAACTTTTAGTTTACTTGGACTTTGATGATTAACACATTTATGGTTAACTGGTTTAGTCATTTTGGGTTCTAAAATAGATGTTTGTGAACCTGACCGTAAATTAAGCTTTTAAATTTATCATCCAAATTCTCAACAGGCATTTTGACTTTTGATCTTAAAGTAGACTCCTTCTGTATAGTGATAGAGTTCATAGGTTTACTTGTAGAATCAGGATCACTAACTAGAGGAGTGGACACCACATGATCCATTACTGGGTTGTTATTGATAGGTCTACATTTACTATTCAAAAGGATCTCATATGGTAGTGGAACTACTTTGTACCCTAGATCTTCCCCATTATTTCGTTCTTTCACTAAGCTTTGAACTATGTGAGAAGAACTAGCCTAGCTATGCAGTTTTTGTTTTAAAGAATTAACCTCGACTTCCAAAACTGTTTTTTTCCTTTTTTTCTTTCTTCTAAAGAATTTAAATAAAACTTTATATCATTTGCTTGATTTAAGGCAACAACCTCGGTTTCCCTTAGTTTTTTCCCAAAAGTTCTATTTTTTCTTTGAAATGTAAGGCCTCGTTCCTGGGACGCTCACAGCTGGTCAATCATCGCATATAAAACATATATTTTCATTAACTTAAAGAAATCATTGCAGCGGAAACATATAAACATCCAATTCATTATGATCACTTTTGACAAATAATACATTGTTGACCGGTTACAAAAACATCATTAGTTGCATTAAATTACAAAAACAGCATATTTCCATCAAATGGATGCCATCCAAAAATGCCAAGTAGCTGTCCCATGCCATCCTCAGCAATGCTCACCTGCCAACTATAAAAATGCATAAAAAGTCAGTGTTGCCGAATGAGTTCTAGTTTTAACATAAAACATACTTTACATTCATTAAAACCGTCATTTACTTTGCATGTGATCACACATCATACGTACACATAGATAATACCATTATTATCTTCATCGTTCATCCTTTAACTTCCATTCTTTCATACATTCGTACTTTCATTCGTTCGTTCACCATTACATCTTTTCTTTCCATCAAAACCATGAACTTTACCCTTCATGCTCATGGTATTGGGCCTAAGCCTATCATAGACCTTCATTCACGGTGCCCAGCACCTCTGGCCATAGTACCTAAGATAGAGTTCAAGTATACCATTATCATGTGCTATGCCCTTCATGCTCATGGTAATGGACCTAAGCCTATCATAGCCTTCATTCATGATGCCTAGCTCCTCTGGTCACAGTACCTAAGGCAAGCAACAATGGTTCCATACAAATGGTCGATCATAAAGAAAGACCCCGATGTGCATCCTCCCGGGGTAGGGAACCCACACACCGTTGGGCTAACACCTAAAAAGGGGCGTGTCCCGACATACAAGGCTTGCAAGACTTTTGTTACTTTACATCGTTCATTAATGCATGCATACCATCGTTATGTTCCTCTTTTCATTACTTTACATTTTACATTATATAATACTTTTCATTTCAATCAATAACCATCAACTCAAAGCCACGGAAAAATACATACATAAACAGGAAAACCAATAAGATCATACCAATCATCATATGTACCAGCATGCATACATAATATTAATCATGCCCATCATGCCCATCCCATCATCACCAATCATGCATCACATAAACCATCACACATCATCCTCATGCATCATACACTCACATACATAAACATATGCACAACAAGAATAAGCCATCATAAAACATAGCTGACCCACCGTAGAACAGCGGGGGTTCGGGGGCGGCAGCCCCTGACAGCGGGGTCCTAGGGGCAGCAACTCCTAGTGGGGTCCAAGGGGCAACGCCCCTGGCTGGGGCCGTGCTGTGCCACGATGGGTTACCTATGTTTTATGATGTAGCACATTTATATAGCACATTTCCTTATCGAAAAATCGATCTTCTCGTTAAAACCTCTTAAAATCTCGATCATTTAAATCGTATATTTTGTATGCATTTCCAGCCCCAAACTAGTTCAAAACCTTTAAAATAAGGGATCTAGAACTCACATGTACTCGATGAGTAGCTTCTCAATCAAGCTTACAAAGCAAGGGTTGCACTACACAGCCTGCGGATAAGTTAACACTCAATGGAGTTAATTTCTGCCTAATTTCGCTGCAAGATCAGTAGTTTCATTGCTAGTTTGGCCAGCAGTTTCACTGCTAGTTTGGCGAGCAGTTTCGCTGCTAGTTTCTCTAGCAGTTTCGCTGCTAGTTTCGCCAGCAGTTTCGCTGCTAGTTTCGCTGCTAGTTTCGCCAACAGTTTCGCTGCTAGTTTCGCCAGTAGTTTCGCTGCTAGTTTCGGCGGCATCTTTGCTGGCAGTTTCGTTGGCATCTTCGTTGTCAGTTTTGCTGCCAGTTTTGCCCAACTTTCGTTGGATAACCATGTCTGCGAAGCTACCTGCGAAACTATAGTTTCGTAGGAAGATTCACAGTTTCGCTGGACGAACAACTAATTTCGCTGGATGAACACCCAGTTTTTTGACCCAAAACTTCAATCTTTTACATCCAAAACCTTGGTTTATCACCCAATAAGCTATATCTATGCTTCTTACATGTTTTCTTACACAAAAACATGAGTTTTGGGCGAATCTTCGCCACTTTCAAAAACCCCAAACCTAGAATCCGAGTTTACATCAAAAGCATCGATTAAATGATGTTTCTTACCTGGATTCATCGTGTTTTTCTTGTTGTTTGGATGCCCACGAACACTAATCTTCAATCCGTGATCAACCGAGACTTAAATCTTCGATTCTCTCCACTTTCTCTCTCTGCTCTCTCTCTAGAACTTGAGTGTTGAGTTGCAAATGAGAGCTGCTAAAGCTGATCCATTTTATATACACCAGGGCGTTCCCGGGACCTAAAACTCGCCAAACGCATAACCCGAAGAGCTAACTTGGTCTATAACCCATATCCATCTTATTTTCATTAAAAAATCTCCTCTAAGCCCATTATTATTATTTGGCTCGCTTAGACATTATTCGGGGCGTTACAAGTCCACCCCCCTTATTTAGGTTTCGTCCTTGAAACCTGCTAGTCATTGAATAGTTGAGGGTAATGCTGCCTCATCTCCTCCTCAACTTCCCAAGTGGACTCTGATCCCTTCCTGTGCGTCCACTGTACATGCACCAGGGGTACCACCTTATTCCTTAGCCTCTTCTCTTTGCGATCGATGATCGCCACTGGTTGCTCCACATAATTGAGCCGTTCATCCACTTCAATATCCTCCAATGGCACCACCATATCCTCCTTGGCTAAGCATTTTCTTAAGTGAGATACATGGAATGTCAGATGAATTCCACTTAACTCACTGGGCAACTCCAACCTGTAGGCCACCTCTCCTACACAAGCAATAATTCGGAAAGGCCCTATATATCTTGCCCTCAACTTGCCCCACTTCCTAAACCGAATGATGCCCTTCCAAGGTGATACCTTTAACATAACCCTGTCACCCACCTAGAACTCAATCGGTCTGCGTCGTTTATGCATACGACTTCTGTCTATCTTTGGCTGCCTTCATGAAGGCTTTGATCTTTTCGACCTTCTCAGTCGTAGCCTCAATCACTTCAACACTTTCCAACTCTTTCTGACCAGTATCACCCCAACAGACGGGTGTTCTACATTTCCTATCGTATAGCATCTCGTAAGGGGGCATACCAATACTGGCATGATAGATGTTGTTATATGAGAACTCCGCTAACGGCAAGTGGTCATCCTAACTTCCTCTAAAATCGGTGACACACGCTCGGAGCATATCCTCCAGCGTCTGAATGGTCCTTTCTGACTGACCATCTATTTGAGGATGATAAGCCGTGCTAATATGCAACCTCGTCCCCATTGCGTCGTGGAATTTCTTCTAAAATTTAGATGTAAACCGGGTGTCACGGTTAGACACGATAGATACCGGCAAACCATGACGAGTCATAATCTCTTTAATGAATAGGTCAGCCAATTTCTCGAAACAATATGTCTCGCGGATCGGTAAGAAGTGGGCGCTCTTTATCAAACGATCAACAATAACCCATATGGCATCGTACCCTCGCGTGGTGCGCGGTAGCTTTGTAATAAAGTCCATGGTGATATGCTCCCACTTCAACTCTGGTATAACCAAAGGTTGGATCTTTCCATAGGATTTTGGTGCTCGGCCTTCACTTGTAAACAAGTAAGGCACTTGCTCAAATACTCCACCACATCATGCTTCATACCCGGCCACCAATAAACTTTCTTCATGTCCTCATACATCTTTGTGGCACTGGGATGAATGGAGTATCGAGACTATGAGCCTCATCCATAATCATCCCACATAGATCCCCAAAACAAGGTATCCACATCCTTCCAAATCGGGTCCTAACACCGAGTGTATTTTCACCCAATTTTGCAACTAGACCCCTCATTCTTTCAAAGTTAAGATGATCTTCCTTCAATGCTTCATCTTGAAACTCTTTGACCTGCTTCATCACATCAGAGGTCATGACCAACTGGTAAGCCTTCACCCAAATCGGCTCGGGTCTCTCCTTTCGGCTAAGGGCATCCGCCACCATATTGGCATTGACTGGATGGTAATGAATCTTGCAATCATAATCCTTTATGAGCTCCAACCATCTCATCTGCCTCATGTCTAAGTCCTTCTGCTCGAAGAAGTACTTCAAGCTCTTATGGTCGGTGAATATGGTGCACTTTGTATCGTATTGGTAGTGCCTCCAATCTTTAATGCAAAGACCACGGCTGCTAGCTCCAAATCATGAGTAGGGTAATTGACCTCATGAACCTTTAACTGTCGGGATGCATAGGCGATAACTTTCCCCTCTGCATTAACACACACCCCAACCCTGAGTAGGAAGCATCAGAATAAACTACCAAATCCTCGCTTCCATCGGGTAATGACAGAACAGGAGCTTGAGTCAACCTCACCTTTAGTTCCTCGAACGCCTTCTATTGAGCTAGACCCATACGAACTTCACATCCTTTCGGGTAAACTTGGTTAGTGGAGAAGTAATCTTAGAGAAGTCTTGAATGAATCTTCTGTAGTAGCCCGCCAAACCCAAGAAGCTACGAATCTCGGATGGCGTCTTAGGAGACTTTCATTGCATCACTGCCTCCACCTTTGCGGGGTCCACCATGATCCCGTCAGGATTCACTACATGACCCAAGAACTGAACTTCACGTAACCAGAATGCGCACTTGGAGAATTTAGCATACAACTTCTCCCTCCTCAATGTCTCCAACACTTCCTGAATATGACCGGCATGTTCATTCTCACTCTTCGAATAAATCAGGATCTCATCAATAAACACAATCACTGATTTATCCAACATTGGCTGACACACTCAGTTCATCAAATCCATTAAAGTAGCTGGCGCATTGGTCAAACCAAATTACATAATGAGGAACTCGTAGTGAACATAATGCGTGCGAAAGGCTGTTTTAGGGATATCATGTTCCTTCACCTTTAGCCGATGGTAACCAGATCGAAGATCTATCCTCGAGAACCAACTGGTACATGGAGCTGATCAAACATGTCGTCAATTCTCGGTAAGGGGTACCGATTCTTCACTGTCAGCTTATTTAACTCACGGTCTTCTATGCACATCCTCATGCTACCGTCTTTCTTCTTTACAAATAAGACCGGAGCACCCCAAGGAGAGATACTCGATCGAATGAACCCTTTGTCAAGCAACTCTTGCAACTGCTCCATCAATTCTTTCATCTTCATCGGAGCCAACCGATACGGTGCCTTGGCAACAGGTTGGGCACCGGTATCAGATCAATCTGAAACTCAATCTCTCTGTCAGGTGGCACTCCTTGTAAGTCTTCTGGGAACACGTCTGGAATGTCACACATAACCGGAACATCAGATAGTTATGGTGTTGGCGTATCCACATCCTTTATATTGGTCAAGTAGGCACTACATCCACGCCTCATACACTTTCCCGCCATCGCCATCGAAATTACTTTCAGGATCGTCATGACCCGATCACCATAAACCATCACTGTATTCCGGTCAGGCGCTATCAATCGAATCATCTTCTTGCGATACACAATGTTCGCCTCGTAGTCTGACAACCAATCCATCCCAAGAACTACTTCAAACCCGCCTAAGGTCATTACAAATGTTCTAAGAGGAAACTTGTGACCTTCTAGTTCTATGTCACAACCTTCTATCATTTTAGAAATCCTGGTAGACGTACATATGGCAATTTCTACATCAAAGGGCGTATCTATATTCTTACTACTAACAGGAAACTTAGCACAGAAAGCAGTAGAGATAAAACTTTTACTAGCACCAGAATCAAACAACACCGAGGCTAAAGTTTGGTTTACTACAAACGTACCTGACACAACATCGGGGTCCATCCTAGCCTCCTCCTGTGTCATCGTGAATGCTCTGGCGCTCGCCCTCGGTCCTTCACACCCCGTCTTCTTCACCCCGGAAACCTCAACCCTCGGCTTCTTACAATCCATACTTACGTGGCCCTCCACGCTATAGTTAAAGCACTGGACCGTATTTTTGGGTTTGTTGGACCATATCAAAGTAGTTTAACCATTTTAAACTATGAAAACGCAGCGGATTAATACCTTAATATTATCATTAGTAATCTGAATCTTGAGGTTCTTGTATATGTGAGAGAGATGAGAGGATGGAGTGTGTGTGTGTGTTCTTGGAGTATGGTGTCTCAAAACAAACAAGACCCACTCCCCATAAAGGGGCGGCCGAATTTTGTTCTTGAGATAGGGTTTTCCCCCCAAAACCAAAAACCAACTTTGTTAAACCAATGTTTTAAAATAGATATATAATTAACCTTTTAATTATATAACATACACACACTTTTATTATTTGATGTTATTTAACTATATTAAACAACATTACAAATAATATCCATGAACAAAATATCCATATAAGTTGTTCAATCTCATATGCAACTTATTTAGAAAACCCATTTTATAAATTGGTGTATTTATTTAATTGCATGATCATATCATTAATCAATAATATTTGGTGTTTGCTAAGCTTATTATTGGGTATGACCCGACTTGGATCATAACGTACTAACCACATCAATGTTCTATGTGTGTTGGGCATAAAGAATCCAACAATCTCCCACTTGCACAAGATTCATAAGATTGATGCAAGCAGTAAATACCGCCTAACAACGGTTTACTACCCTTAATACGTATGACTTAAAGCCATTCAATGACATCATCCCCTTGAAGTATCCAACTTGAAATGATTTAGGTGAATCAATCATTTATCCTTTTGTTTCAGATGTCATGTTAAATCCAAGGACATAGAATGATCATTCCTTGTTGATTTAACTTAATCAGGCCTTAGACATCTTGCTCTCAATGAATAAGAGGAACAAATTCCATCTTGACTACATACGTTGTTCACAATCACCTCATGTCATTCCTGAACATAGCCTTATGTACTGCCCATTATTTCAGAGCAGTGAAGAACTAGCTCAAAATATAACATTTGGTGAATATCAAAACCCAATATGTATCTCAGGTCGGAGGATACCAAATGATATTCTCCTTTACTCAAATTTACTTATGATCAATCTAGAAGATTCAATGTAGTAAAATTGAGATGTGGGTGAGTCCAATATTTGTATCCCACAAATATCTATAAACCTTGGCAGCAACCAATTGCTCTATATTCATTCCTTATGAACATCCACCAATCCATGTTCATAATAGTCTTACGTTCATATTTGTTCCCACAAACATGACCGACTACGGATATTTAGAATAATAAACATATTCATGGACGTATACATGCTAAAATGAATATAACTCAAAATATCACAAGTATATAAAGAGTTAATGTTAGGATCAGTGATCTACGTTTGATTGATTAGAGAGTATAGCAGCGGAATTCTAACAATGAATTAGCCAATTCACAAGAACAAAGAGATATTCAATGTAAGAACAAAAACGGTTATAGATAGAGAGAATTCTGCAGATATATTTCATTCAATATTAGCTTTCGTGGTAACGGAATGTCACAATTACAATTAGGTCGACACCTCTTATATAAGAGATGTGACGTGTGCTGATGTCACTTGATAGTGACATCTAACAGAATTTATCACAAACTACTGATAGTTAACACAACTACTGAAGATGTCAAACAGCTGACATCTTCTTACAAAAATGCTAAGTGTTAACTATTCTTACAACTACTGAAAAGAAACTACTGAAACTATAAAAACTGAAGAACATACTCTTCAGTTGTTTTACAAATACTGAAACAAAGAAAACTACTGAAAGGTAAACTATCACAACTACTGAAGAAGACCTCTTCAGCTGTTGTGACAACATTTGATACTTTGGTCTTCAGCACTTGTGTTCTTCAGACTTTGTCTTCAACACTTGTGTCTTCAGACTTTGTCTTCAGCACTTGTGTCTTCAGACTTTGTCTTCAGCACTTGTGTCTTCAGACTTTGTCTTCAGCACTTGTGTCTTCAGACTTTTTCTTTAATACTTGTGTCTTCAGACTTTGTAATCAGCTGTTGTCTTCAGCTGTTGTGGTCTTCTGTAGTTGTTGTGAGGTCTGTGGGACTTAAAGGTTTTTCTGATCCAGCTCATTGGTTCTTTTGGTCCAACAAACTCCCCCTGAACCAATGCAGCCAAAACCTTTAACTTTATTGAGGTTCCACTTATTGTTGGCAGAATGGTTGGTCTTTTTCCTTCTTGATCAGTTGAGAAGATGACCCATATAAGCACTGGCCTGGAAATAAGTCTCTGAAGATTTGGTTGGCAATGTATGGATGGGAGCTTTGTATTGGGGAATTGGACATTGAGTTGTTCCCCCATCCATGAGACTCACTTCCCATGTATAAGCCTGTAGGATTCTCTGGTGTATGCTCTGATAAACATAATTTGTTCTTCCATGGTCAGGTTCTCGGCTTCACCATCAAACAATCCTTCTCGCCCATACAGCTCTGAGATGTACTTGGCCTGTTTACCATTTTTGAGCTCAACTGTTGTGATATGTCTGTATGCAAACTCATCAGGATGAGTCCCTTCAAGTAACAGACTGAGCTCATTTTGTTTGAAGTTCTCAAGCCTCTTGTAGACTAACCCCTTTTTAATAATTCTGTTCTCTAACATCTTTTGGGGTGGTTGTTTAGTCTCATAGGCCTTCTTGAAGTCTTCTACAATCTCCCAGGGTGATACTACAAGGACCACTGTGATCTCTTCATCTACGATCCTTTTGACTTGGCCCTTGTATCTCGAAGGAATGTCTTTCTTTACAATCCTGTGAGCCACCCTAGGATCAGGCCATACTCTCACCTTTTCCTTCTGATATTGAAATGTGTTGGCAAGGGTGTACAACCTCAGAGCTTCTTTCTTCATACTTAATATTGATGACGAAACAACATAAGTTTTGTCAATGCTTTTCAGCATTTCATCATCATGAAGCTTTTGCTGCTGTTCTTCTTCAATCTTTACTCTCACAGCTTCCATCTGTGAGGTGGGAGTGATGGGCATGGGTTTGGCTTTAGCCAATGTTAGGACTGCAGACAGAGGCATCCTATCTTCTTCCACATCATCCTCTTCTTCTTCTTCTTCTAGCCTCAACACCCTTCTCTTCTTCTTCTTAAGTGCATCATCGGCTGTTGGTTTAGATGGTAAGGGAGTTGGTTTTGTGGGTTGTGGTTGTGGTTGTTTTGGAGAAGGAATGTTGAGAGGTTGAGTTAGCATTTTGGAGGTGAGTGTTGCTTTTGAGTATTTGGTTAGCTCAGTCCTGCTCCCTGCTCCTGCTTCATTCAAAGCTTCAATAACAAGTCCCTTAGTATATGCTTGAGATGAACAATCTTGGTGGTGATTGCCAAGATACTGTCCCTGGACCAAGCTTTGATTTTGATCATTGATCTTCCCAGATATTTTGCAATAAATCTAATCATAATCTCAAGCCTTTCTCTTTCTAACACTTCATAACTTGCCCATCTATTCTGGATTTCTTCAATCTCTAATCGTCTAATCTCAGAGTCAAGTTTATCGGTGTCATGGCCTTGCCTAAACAGCTGATCAATGATGTTGTCCATTGATCTGCTGTGTTCGGCATCAGCCTCTTTTATCAGTAGCTCCAAGGCTTTCTCTTTTTCCTTCTCTTTATCGGTCTCCACATTCAACTCCAACTCCTTTTCCACTACTCTCCCTTCTGTTTCTGTTAGGACCTGGTGTTTGACCGAAATACCTAGAGATTAACGTGTAAACCAAATCAAATAGTGTGGAATCCTATTTGATTGGCGATCCAATCAGTGAGAACACACGAAGAATCAATCAAGGATTGAAACTAACATTAGAAATCGATTGGGAATCGATCTAATGTGTTCTTTGAACTTGGAGAACGAATTGGAAGGTTTCTGGACGGCTAGGGTACGTCTGGAATCGTAATTGATCGAGAGCTCCTGTTTTTCACGAATTAAGTTGTATTTATAGGTTGGCACTATCCAATCATGCGACTGAACCATTAGTTTGGTTCAGTCGTGCGATTGAACCATGCGGTTGATTCATTCGTACGACTGAGTGTTCAGTCGTGCGACTAAGCCAATCTTATGTTACAATCGTACAACTGATCCAGTCTCCTGGTTCAGTCGTGCGACTGAGTCAATCGTGTGAAGTTATTCATGCGTACGATTCATTCGCATGAGAACTTCATTAAGTTAAGTTTGAATGTTTTAATTAATATAACTTAATGTGCAACCATTCAAATAATCATAAACCCAATCAATTCAGTCACGACTCATTAATGAACTATTAAACATTATAACTAACAAACTATCAATATCATTTCCTTAATCACACCAAACAAGATCTATTACATCACATTTCATGATCTAGGAACAAACATGTATGAACAAAGTCCCCTTGGACCTAGATCTCTCTAATGTCTTGTTTTCTTCATTACCTCCTCATATTTCTTGTACTTGTCCTCTTGTGTGACTCCTGCGTGAATATCAAACACGAAGCAAAGTCGTATAACATTTTGGAACTGGAGGGCTTGTACAATGTCTTGTGTGTCATAGAACAGTGGCCACTTGTATAATGTATAGACATCAATAGCAGACAAGTTGGTTAGCCACATTGGGTCGAATACCCTGATGGTATCCATTTGGCCCTCTTTATCCAGGACTATGACCGCTTCTGCTATTCTCCAATCATAGTACCACCACTTAAAGTGTGGTGTGAAATCCTTTGTCATTTCCCGAAGTGGTATTCTTGACATTGTGCGCGGAGGATTCCACCTCAACACAATCTTTGGTTTTCCAGTAATGGCATCCATCTCAGACCTTCTAATATACCTTGTAGGTTGCTGAGGTCTGAAGTTAATCCACCTGGTGTGGTACTCTTTCTTTAGGGCAACCTCAAACCAGCCTGACATCTTTCTCGGGTCAGCATACAACAGCTTCAATTTGGCCAGCTAGTTGAGTTCAAAACCTGGTAGAGTCTTTAGATCATGTGGAAATCTAAAGTACTCTATGCCCTTCTCCCTCTTAACGGCATACACGTTAAGATCATCAAAATATGCCCATGCTATAATCCTGCCTGACACCATAAGATGTTTCTTGACGCTGTAGAACTTGGTGTAGGCATCCCTCTTCGGTGCAGCACGTTGGGCTCTGACTTCTTTAAAACATTCAGCCCACTCAGCCTTTCGAATGTCTACGTCATCATTTGAGGCTTGGGCGGTTCCTTCGGTCTTTCCTGTTTCCTGCTCCATCTTGTCTAGTACCTCAAACATATCACTGACTAGGGACTCACCCAGATTGGGGACCACATTACCCTGGTTGTCAGCGTACTGAGGGTACTCTTCTGCAGTAATATCTTCAACCTCAACTTCATCAACGTCATTTAGTTCTTCATCACTGGTTGAATCAACTGTTGGAGCATCCTTGACAATTTCATCAGGATTGAGTCTGAACATCTCTGCCAGTTGCTCGTTAGATAGGTCATGAATTATTTCACCTTCTTCAGGGGTATAACTCACTGACCTTTTGACAATCCCTTGCAGATCAAGAATCATTGTGAGTTAAGACTTGACCTGTTGAAGGGGAGCAATATCAAACTCATCTCTGTTGTACTTTGGATCTGTTTGATTTACACATTTCACACTCAAATCATTAGTAATTTATCAAACAAAATGCATTAACTTAATATAAACATTTAGTACAACGGTTTTTTTTCAATATAGAATACAAAATTAAATAAATACATAAACATCTACTATTTACTTTTATCCTAAATTCTCGGCTCTTCACGTGAAGGTGCAGAAGCAGAAGCTGACTGATCTTGTCTGTTCTTTGATCTTTTCTCTTGCCCTGGAGCTGAGACAGATTCAGCTGCTTCTCCTCCGTCAGTGTCTTCATCTTCACACCATTCTTCGGTTTTCTCTTCATCAGTATCACTCTCATTATCATCATCGTCTTCATCATCTTCATTATCATCATCAGTTCTGTCCCCATCCCTTATCTTTAAAGGTTCCTCCTTTGATCCTTTCAATTTTAGCAAAATGGTCCTCTTAGCCTTTTCCAACTCCTCTATTTGCTTACTTGCTGCGACACTTTGAGCTTGGAGTTGGTCCATCTGGTGCTCTGAGCAGCCAATTGCTGGGCCTGCTCCTCAATTACTCGATCCTGCTCTGCAATTTTATGCGATTGTGCAGCAGTCAGGTCAGTAAGCTGGCGGATCTGAGTTGTCTTTTCCTCATCAGCCGCCAGCAATCGCAACACCATTCTATTTAACGCCGACAGCTGTTCCTCTACCCCGATTGGAGGTAGAGGAGATCTATAGGTGTGTGAGGGATAGGCTGAGGGCTCGTTTGGTGGCTAGTGGTGGTGGTGGTGGTGGTAATATCGGGTCAGGTCGGGATGATAGTGGTGGTGAGTGTGGGGTGAATGATGTAGTGGTGGCTGGGATCTGTCTTGTGGTGGTCGGTCTGGTGGTGTCTGCGGTTGCTGTGGGGGCTGTGGTGCTATGGTGGTGGATGTGTTCTGAATAGGTGGTAGTGGTGGTAGTGGCTGAGGTGTAGTGATGAATGTCAACCGCCGCTTCTTCTTAGGTTTCTGCCCATGGGGTTGAGCCATCCGTTTTCTCCTCGTTCCCTTCGAGGTGGATGCTCCCCCTCCGACCCGCCGATTGACCCTGGAACATAGCCGGTCGGTCTCTGTCGCTCCAGAGTCTCTTGGGTGTTCACCAACCACCCGAACCCATGTACTGTGGGAACCACTTTACTTCCCACAGTCCTGGTGAGGGCTCCTCATCAGACTCTTCTTCTTCTTCTTCTTCGTTAAGGACAAAATCTTGATGAAACCAGCTGATTCGGTAACTTCTGCAGCCGGGCGTATGCTGGAGGCACAACATCAGACGTAGTGCCGCTCTGGGAACAGGCCTATTGTCTCCGCACCCCACTATCGTCATCATCTGAATCATCAGTAGGTAGGACATTGGCTCCACGTCAGAGTCACTGTCCTCGTGACGCCATTGGCGTCTCCCCGTGCCACATAACTTTCATCTGCTAAGTGGCCAATCAGCCTCTTTGCCTGGGGCTTAACTTGCTTTCCCCGTACACTACCATCCTACCCAAGGTAGTGTCATCCATAAGTTCCAAGTCACTGCATCGTGACTTTCCTTGGGAGCTGAGGCAGCTTCTCATTAAATTCATCTGAAGAAATCTTGGATACATACACAAAACCTTCTTTCCCTTTTGTTCATGTTCTCTACCAAATAAGTAAAGATCATATTAGAGAAGCTGAAAGGGTGGTTCAGCACCAGAGCCACGAAGGCATTCTGTATCTGATCTGATAGGTCAGAAACCACCTTTCTCGAAGCGATGCACTTAAGAATCACATGTGCCAATATTTGTATTGTGGGCACAGGTTGCTCTTATTTAGCACCCCTGAGTTAATTTCCCCCGCATACTTGATTCGGAGGAAACACCCTCTCACTGTCAAGGATGTAACTTAGTGGGGTGAGTAGAGTCATCCCCAAACTCAAGGATTCTTTGGATGTCAGTAGCGGTAATGTCAATAGCTTGACCCAAAATGGTGCTTCTGATGCTGTATGGCTCACGAGAACGATCCACTGAGGCATTCTCCCAGAATGCCTGTTAGTGATTTGTTAGCGTGCACGGCGTAGATATAGCCTTATGTATCCGTGACGTTTGAGGAAGGCTATAATATCGGAGAACTTGGCCCCGTTCCAGTCGTGTGGTCCAAATGGGCACATATGTTGTGCTTTGGATTAAGAGACCATCGGTCAGCCATTTTCCTGAAACACAAACACCTGTCATTAGTACATAATACATTGGAAATCAGTTCTATGTGTATGTTTCACTTCCATTCTGATTCATTCATGCGAATGAATCATGCGACTGGAGTCATTCGGTTGTTCTTAGTATGACTGAGTTCATCGGTTAATTGAGACATGCGATTGAGTTCAATCGGCTGATTGAGACATGCGATTGAGTTCAATCGGCTGATTGAGACATGCGATTGAGTTCAATCGCTGATTGAGACTCGATTGAGTCAATCGGCCGACTGGACTCATTCGGTGGTTCATTCGATCGAATGATCCAATCGTAAGGTTCAATCGTGCGATTGAGTTCATTCGAACGACCAGTCGCTTGCCCCACTGTTCGATCGCCTGTGGGTCGAATCTTGACCAATTTAAGTCATTTAACAGTGTTTAATGGTCCATTAGCCTCGTCTACTTGTCACTAATAACCTATTAAACTCAATTTAAACATTTTGCTTAATTTACATAGGTGATTAGGTCATTTCATAGTTCGGTTCTTGATTCAATCGAGTGTCTATATTGTAGGTTCAGTAATCTGCTGATTTTGGTAAGATTCAAAGAGTAATGTACCTGTAAATCGTCACTCGAATGTAAAAACTTAACAGCAATGTAAATCAGATCTGTAGCAATTTTGACAGAGTAACGGAAGAGTGCGATTTTGGTGTGATGAGGATGATGCGATCGACTGAGGCCTTAAATACTGAACCTAGGTTCATCGGCCGACTGGCCTCATTCGCGCTCAGTTCAATCGGGCGACTGAGTCTCATTCGGTCTCCTCATTCGCATCTTTAGTTGACCGACTGAGCCTCAGTCGGTCTACTGTTTCATTCTCCCCCTTCTATTCGGTCGAATGGATCTTTTCATGTCCATTCGGCCGATTGGAAGCCATTCGCATAGTTGGTCGATAACCCATGATCCACTCGTGCGAATGGGTCACACTTAGTGAGTTTACAGTCATTTTGAACATTTTACTATTAAGACCTTTTCACTTTTGATAATAACATTTAAGCTCTTAACCAATTCAGTCACTTCAGACGTGACTTTTTAAACTTTGAAAACATGTGGCCATCTCAGACATGACCCTTTTAGGTAAGTTAATTCCCTTCTGATTTCCCTGATGTAGTCCGACAGACACACAAATTAAAAGATAACATAGAAACTTAAACTAACTACACAAATAAATTTATTTTTGGACTTTTTGTGAGAGATAAACCCTAAGATGGAAATCTACGGGATTTGGTTTGGGAGTAGACAGCTTCAACTTAGATTGATCATATCTGGACCAATTCAATTTTGGAATCATACAGGAACATCAAATCATTTGGGACTTGTTATTAAAACTTTTTGATGCTTAAATTCTCGGTGTTCATCCAGAGTCGTTAGCAACTTAAGGAAATCATACTGAAACTCTTAGATTTTCACATTGATTTGAACTCTTGAGAATGTAGCCACTAAGATTGTCAGTATGTTTGTCCACTTAAATCCATACACAGACTTTTGACGCAGACTGGTGACTGATTTAGGTTTAATTATTTCAGCTAACATTTGTGGATCCCACACTTATATGGTAATCAACATTCCTCAGAGGTTTTTGAGCGGTCTACGGGTATTATTACAAGAAGAGACTATTCTTAGAGCTTTCAAAGAGAAGCCTGTCCTCAGGTCAGTGCCATCGCACAGCAGAGAGGCGGCAAACAACAATGAATTCTAGAATATCTAGGTTATGCTTATCCTCAGGTCAGTGCCATCGCACAGCAGAGAGGCACACAACCTATCTCCTTGTTAGAGCAGCTTATTTTATTTTACACAATATGCACCAACAACATAAGTCATTAGCTTTATTGCATTTGTCTTTCATTTTTTTCTTGCTTTGCTCTAATTATGGTCATCCGCACACGTTTGTGGCATTTAAATGCTCATTACCCCTTATTGGAATATATTTGATTGTGTTAACCAGTGATAAGATGGAAGCCCACAGTCAGTTGAACAACTTAGTTTGATCTTGAGATCACCAATCAGGTCTAATTGTCTATTGTGTTGAATCTACCAACATATCATTTGTGGTCTAGCAGCCTCTAAGTCTACTTTCTTTGTGTCACCTTAGGAGTTGCCAGTTTTCTATCATCTTCCCTTTTTATATTGCTTAGACTACACAGACTTATACTTTGAACTTTTGCATCTTTTCAAAACTTAAATTTTTAAAATCCCTCTTGATTTGTTCCTGTGTACTATCATTTCCAAAGGTATTGAATCGGTATCACAGACACAATCTACCTTATTTCAGCTAGTTACCCCTTCTCCCTCATTTTTTTTATGTTAACTTGCTGACATATTCTCCCCCTAAAATACTAAAATCATTTCGGATTTAATTATTTTTGGATTTTAATAAACAGCAAAATAACATGAGTTTAAATATAACAGACAAAAAGAAAAACAGATAACATAAATAAAATAAACTTTAACGAAACTACATCGGACTACACATTATTCTCATCAGGAATTACCTCACTTTTCTTTTTAACGCCGTTGACCTCTAGCAAATATTGAAAACGTGGTTTATCAAAGGCTTTAGTATAGAGGTCAGCACGTTGAAAATCAGTATTAATTTTAACCACATCAATTAAGTTCTTTTCAAACAGTCTCTTATGAAGTGGTATTTAATACCGATGTGTTTGGTCTTAGGATGTTGAACCGGATTTTGGTTACTGCAATTGCAGCAGAGTTATCAACAAAATAGGAGTAGATGAGAATTTTAAACCGTAATCCCGCATTTGCTGTTGAATCCAAATGATTTGTGAACAGCAACTTGCAGCAGCAACATATTCGGCTTCACAGGTTGACAATGCAACCGATGTCTGCTTCTTACACTGCCATGTAACTAATCTTCTCCCAAAGAATTGACACCCCGCTGATGTAGACTTGTAGTTCATTTTGCAGCCTCCGTAGTCCGAGTCACTATACGCGTGAGCTCAAAATCATCATCATGAGGATACCACAACCCCAGTGTGGGTGTACCCTTTAGATAGCGAAAATCCTTTTGACCCCGATCAGATGATTGACCTTAGGTTTAGCCTGATATCTGGAACATAAACATGTAGCATACATGATATCAGGTCTTGAGGCAGTGAGATACATGAGGGATCCAATCATTCCTCGGTACATAGTGGCATCTACAAGATCTCCATTCTCATCAGGTGCTATATCATGATTCGTAGCAAGTGGAGTCCCAGCAGCAGAAGCATTCTCCATGTCAAAGCGACTGAGAATGTCTCCTACATACTTGGTCTGATGTAGAAAGATCCCATTAGGTGTTTGATCCACCTGTAACCCGAGAAGAACTTCATCTCCCCCATAGCACTCATCTCAAACTCTTTCTTCATCACTACTGCTTCAAACTCTTTGCATAACTCTTCGTTCTTTGACCCGAAGATTATGTCATCAACATATATCTGTACAAGCAGTAGGTCGCCATCCTTTTCTTTAATAAACAGTGTACAGTCAATGACTCCCCTGCGAAAGCCGTGTTTCACAAGATGAGTCGAGAGTTTCTCATACCAAGCTCGAGGAGCTTGATGAAGCCCATATAAAGCTTTGTCGAGCTTGTAAACTCTATCCCGATGATAAGGGTCTTCAAATCCCTCGGGTTGACTTACATAGACTGTTTCCCTGATTTCCCCATGAAGGAATGCACTCTTCACATCTAATTGGTAGACTTTAATCTTCATGTACGATGCATAGGCAAGGAAGATACGAATAGCTTCCATCCTTGCCACGGGTGCAAACACCTCATTATAGTCAATCCCCTCGACTTGGCGAAAACCTTGAACCACCAGTCGAGCTTTGTTCCTGATAATGACTCCTTGGTCATCCTTCTTGCATTTTAGTACCCATTTGGTGCCAATGACTTTAGCACCTTTAGGTCTATCAACCAGAGTCCATACACCTAACTTCTTAAACTGCAGAAGTTCTTCTTGCATGGCACTCACCCACGCCTCATCATTTAGTGCTTCACTGACATATTTTGGCTCAACCTGCGAAACAAAACATCGATAAGCACCATCATGAATGTAACCTTTCTCCATAACTGAGGCGTAATCAGCTGAGTATAGCTGATTTCGGGTTTGTACTCCTGATCGGACATCTCCAATAACATTGTCAAGGGGATGATAGACGTTTAGTCGTGATCCTGGAGTAGTCGGCACAGTCACCTCCGAACCAAGATTGTGAACATTTTGTTCTGCATCTGAGGAAGGTGGAGTTTGAGGTTCCGAAGTCGAGGGTGCATCACTTATGGATGCTTGTGGACTTTCAGGAACTGGAACCTGTTCCTCCTGACTGTTCTGGTCATCTGCTTCAGTTTCATCTTCAGAGGAGGAGTCACTGTCATCGACTACCCCTTCTGACTGAGTAGATGATTCTCCCTGTGTGCTAGATGGTGTATTTAGAATATCATACATCATCCTAGTAGCTAACTCATCATCCGAGGGAGAGAGAGGGATGTTGAAGGACTTGAAGAATCCATCATAATCGAAGAAGTATGCAGGTCCTTTGCCTGTAGGTGGTGTGTATATCTCTGAACGTCGACATTACACCACACTTCTACAAGACCCGTTGAGTTATTGTAAACTCGCTTGTTCGGTATGTTGTATCCTAGAAAAATTCCTTCAACTGCCTTCTCGCTGAATTTTCCTTCTTGTGTCTTCTTCAGAAGTGTACACGGTGCGCCAAAAGGTTCAAGATACTCCAAATTCGGTTTGCGTCTTTGTAGTAGCTCATAACATGTCTTTCCGTGGCGCTTGACTATTAGGACTCGATTCAGTGTATACACGCATTTGCCACTGCCTCATTCCAGAATTGGATAGGCAGTTTCGAGTCTGCCAGCATAGTCCGTGCTGTCTCTATCAAACTCCTGTTCTTTCTCAAGCACGCCATTCATCTGAGGTGTGTAAGCAGAAGTGAATTGATGCACAATTCCCTTTTCCTTGCAGTATGCCTCCATCCCTTGATTCTTGAATTCTGTCCCGTTGTCTGAGCGTATTTGTCGAACTTTTAGCTTGTAGAGGGATTCCAGTGTGGTTACTAATTCCTTGAATCTCCAAAGTTTCTGATTTGGATTTCAGAAACATTACCCAAGTGAACCTTGAGTAGTCATCAGTGACCACAAAACAGTACACGTCGCCTGCAATGCTCCTTGTACTAACTGGACCAAACAGATCCATGTGAAGAAGCTCAAGAGAAGTTCTATTGAATGAACTTTCTTTTCCTTATGAGCCTTCTTTGTCTGTTTGCCTTTCTTGCAAGCTACACAAAAGTCAGGAAGTTGGAAGTTCTTGACATTTACTCTCCTCTCACTAAATCCTTCTGAATCAAATGATTCATCTTCCTTTGACTAATGTGTCCCATTCTCCGATGCCAGGAGATTGAATCCTTCTCAGTAGCTTTAGATAAAAAACACTGAACCTCATGATCCGTTGTAGCAGCTGTTGACAGATCCAAGACATAAAGGTCTTTATATCTTGAAGCAGTCATCAGAACTTGGTCCTCTGGGATCATATATTCTTTCTTCAGCACGTAACACTTCTGGTTATCGAAGATGACTTTAAATCCTTTATCACAGATTTGGGAAACAGAAGTAAGTTGTTCTGAAGTTGTTGAAACGTAGTTCACTTATCAAACTTAACTTTCTGATTTCCACTTCTCCCTGAGCTGTGATATAGCCTCCTTTGTTTCCTGCAAAGGAAACATGCCCTCCTTTTATTTGTTTGACGTTAGATAAAGGGCTCTATTTCCTGTCATGTGCCTGGATGCTCCGCTGTCTATAATCCACGTGTTAGTCTCAGCACTGTATCGAACACCCTGCACATACAAAGTAATGAATTAGTTTAGGTTAGGAACCCAAGCTTTGACTGTCTTGGGTTTCCCAGAGGCATCACACATCATAAACTCCACCCATTGACCCTTAGAGGGTGAGGGTAGCTCAGGTTCCTTCTTGTTATCAGTATCAGACACGTAGGTGACTTTTCTTTCCATAAGCCAGATTTGTGCAATGCCTGTTTATGATAAACAGTCGTCTGGCTTACAGTTGGACTTTAGGTTCACTAGCTCTTCTAGGTGGAGTTAAAGAGCTCCTCTTAGAAGACTTAGGTTTTGAGTCCTGAAGTTCAATCTTCTTCCTAGGTGTCTGATAAAATGACAGTAGGAAGCAATGTGTCCATATTCTCCACAGTTGTAGCACGCTCTGCTATCAACTTTATGATTAACTTTCTTTGTGGAGAGGTGCGTGACACTCTAGTAACATCAATCACTTTAGTTTTGACTCTTGTATGTTTGATGTTTTCTCTGGTTTAACAAAATTTACTGTTGTTTACCTGTTTCCACTTTTGGTTAACTGGTTTTTGACTTGAAGCATGTGAGAAAGTAACATTTGAAGTCCTTTTAGGTTCTGATTTGACTTTGTTTACCCTGACTTTAAGTTAACCTTTTCAAATTCTTTTCCAGATTAACACAAGGCAATTTACCCTTTGCCTTTGAAGTGTCTCCTTTTGTTGTTTCCAGATTCAGTAGATGAACATGAGGGTCTGGATCAGTAACAAGAGGAGTAGTCACTACATGATCCTTGATGGGATTACTATTTACTGGTCTAGACTTAGTGTTCATCAAGGTCTCAGGTGGTGGTGGAACCACTTTGTAGCCTAATCCCTCCCCGTTATTCCTTTCTTTTACTAAGTGTTGACTATGTGTGACGAACTAGTCCAACTATGCAGTTTCTGTTTTAGTGAATTGACTTCTACTTCTAGAACTGCCTTTTGTTCTTAGTGTCTTCTAGGGAGTTTAGATAGTACCTAATGTCATTTGCTTGGTTAAAAGCCACTACTTCGTTTCCCTAAGTTGTTTAGTCAATAGGTCTATTTTTTCTTTATAACTATGCTCATTTTGTTTTAGTACTCTATTAGCCTCAGTGCACAGACGTAAATCTTTTACTAAGTTATCATTATGATCTAATAACCTAGCAAATTTTTCATCTATGCTATTCCTAAAAGTATCACAATCAGAACAAGCATGATTATTAAAAATTTGGTCAGTGGTACTTACCTGAGTTGGTTCAGAAGAGTTAGCCATCAGTGCAGCATCAGATGTTTCTGGTTCTGGTGATTCTGACTTTTCTGTCTCTGACGTGGAAACTTCCTCTTTTGGCTTGTAACTGACCTCGGCTGCAGTTGTTTCTTCACTATGTGACATTGCTATCTCAACTGCTATATCACCTTCACTCGCAGAATCATCATCAATATCCTCAACACTGGCAATGTTAGATTCTCCTGGTGAGACAAACCTAAAACTCCAATCCTGTCCTTCATCATCATGAGCAGTTAAGGCTTTTGGATCCTTGTTTGATGAAGTAGAACTAGAGGCTTGCTTGTCTTGGCGAGTAAAGGATGAGAACGGGTTCCCATTCCCCGTCTTCTTTGGCTTGACACATTCTCTTTTGAAGTGCCCCTTCTCACCACAGTTAAAGCAGGTCACTTTACTCTTGTCGAAGCCAAAGGTGGTATCCTTAGTAGCAACCAAGTTCTGTCCAGTCTTTTTCACAAACTTCTTCGCCCTCCGGACAGCACTTGCTAAGGCCCACATTATATCCATTCTCTCAAGCTCCATCTCATCCACCTGCTCGTAGTCCTCATCTGCCAGATGGCAGTTTCCAATCTTCCCGCAACAAGTCCATCATATGAATGAACCACTGCTGCTAAAGATCCATATGCTCTCGAGCTACTTCCACGGTCACATTACCGAGGTTCTCGATCTTCAGTTTGGTAGCGTTTGCTTCTGATCCAATATAATGGGTACATGATGACCCAGACGTGTCTGATCCAGAAGGAGAAGCATGTGAAGGACCTGACGAGCTAGACACAAAAGCAGTCTGGAGTGGTGCTCCAGATGTCTTAGCTTGAGGCGTGGCGTTGTATAAAGCTGGATTTTGTGTGTACGAAGACTTCTGAGCTCTATACTTCATCCTTAGTGCTTCTTCTCGCAACTTAAGAATGAAGTCATTTATATCCAGCTTTACAAGTATTCCATTCTGTCTCAGGTTAGACACGAATGTAGCCCACTTATCAGGCAATCCGTCTGCGAAGTTGCTTACTTTCTCTTCCATGGTAGTAGCCACTCCATGTGTATGCAATTCGCTCATCAAGTGGTAGAATCTGTCTATGACTTCGTCTAAACTTTCATTACCAATTGATGAGAAGTTATCGAATTCCTCTTTAACTCCTTTGCCTTGATTGCCTTCAATGATGCATTCCATCATATCTCTTCTCTAGCTCATCCCACAGTTTCTTGGACTGCTTGTTCTCTGAATACTGGTGGAATATGTCTTTGGGGATAGACTGAGTGATCAATGCATAAACTCTTTTCTCTGCATTGTACTTTACTTTCTGTGCGTCTGTCATCCCGCTTAATGTTAGCTTAACTCCATCAGCTCCCACCGGTGTACTATAACCATCTCAATGGCTTCCCACAGATTAGGATCTACTCCATTAAGGTAGATCTCAAAACGTTGTTTCCAGTGGGGAACTCATCTAAAGTCAAAAGCTTTGGTGGTTTATTGTGATTCCCCACCTCACTCTCAAGCAACAGCAGGTTCTGTATCCTTGAGTCCTTCCCAGCAGTAAAGGCTGACATCTGATCTTCCATGACTAATAAACTTATAATCTAATCAAACAAACTTTCACTGATGCGACTGAAGGATGCGAATGAGCTAATCGTGCGTATAAACTCTGCGATTGGTTCAATCGTGCGGCTGAACTGGGCGATTGGTTCAGTCGTGCGAATGAATCTGGTGCGTATGAGCTATGCGAACGAACGGTTCAGTCGGCCGAATGAGGGTGCGACTATGTCCAATCGTGCGTATGAGCAATGCGAATGGAGTCCAGTCGTGCGAATGAGTCACTCGTGCGACTGAAGCTGCTGTTTTGCGAAAATTTCTAGGTTTGACGGGTTTCAGCCGTAAAGATTCGAAATTTCACAAGTTCTAATCGCCTAAGTCCGTAGAAACCAAACTTCGATGAGCAGGGAACTTCCAAGATCACTTTTGATGCCAAAGATTGCGTTTTTAGTGCAAAAACACAAACTTTTATGCAATCTTGATTGAATCAACACGTAATCAAGAGCCAATAGCTCTGATACCACTTGTTAGGACCTGGTATTTGACCAAATACCTAGAGATTAACGTGTAAACCAGATCAAATAGTGCGGAATCCTATTTGATTGGCGATCCAATCAGTGAGAACACACGAAGAATCAATCAAGGATTGAAACTAACGTTAGAAATCGATTGGGAATCGATCTAATGTGTTCTATGAACTTGGAGAACGATTGGAAGGTTTCTGGACGGCTAGGGTTCGTCTGGAATCGTATTGATCGAGAGCTCCTTTTTTCACGAATTGAGTTGTATTTATAGGTTGGCACTATTCCATCGTGCGACTGAACCATTAGTTTGGTTCAGTCGTGCGATTGAACCATGCGGTTGATTCATTCGTACGACTGAGTGTTCAGTCGTGCGACTGAGCCAATCTTATGTTACAATCGTACGACTGATCCAGTCTCCTGGTTCAGTCGTGCGACTGAGTCAATCGTGTGAAGTTATTCATGCGTATGGTTCATTCGCATGAGCCATTCGCATGAGAACTTCATTAAGTTAAGTTTGAATGTTTAATTAATTAACTTAATGTGCAACCATTCAAATAATCATAAACCCAATCAATTCAGTCACGACTCATTAATGAACTATTAAACATTATAACTAACAGACTATCAATATCATTTCATTAATCATACCAAACAAGATCTATTACATCACGATTAAACTTATAACTAACAGACTATCAACAGTTTCTTTCTCCTTTTCTTTCTCCTCTGTACTCCTCTTTCTTTTTGGCTTTCACTGACTTAATCTCCCTCCTTTTGGTTGCATTGGTTCAAGGGGTTGATTGCCAGAAAGTGTTTGCCCCACAACCTCCTCTTCATGGTTTATATTACTGAGAAAGAGCCTCTCATCAATGGCTTGATCACTATTCATGATTATGGGTGTGATGAGAGGGAAAATTTTGAAGGATAGCAACTATTTTCTTAAGGAGGGTTCTGTTCCTGGAATATGCCAAAGCAGAGGCAGGTGGCTGAGTTTTTGGGAGTTGTCATTGTTTGGGAGACCCTTCAGATGAAGGTGCCATCATGTGAGGTGGTAGAGGCAGAGTGTCTTTGTTCCTTAAAGGTTTGGCAAGCCCTCTTTGAGTCTGCTCACCTCCCTCTTCCAGGATGGGGTTTTGGGCGATTATATCAGTAAAGAAGCCCAGGTCATCATCATTAGATACTGAATCACCTGACTCCTGATAGGATCATGAGGAAAATGCACTGAGTGTAGCTCAGTTTTAGCATGTGCCCCTTTGTCTGGAACTGGGGACTTCCTCCTCAAGACTTTGTCGTCATCACTTGCCTCTGGTGAGTCTTAGTAATGGTATCAACTACAAACCTGATATATGCTGAAGCAGGAGAAGTGGCAGCCTCACCAGAAGTTTCCAATCTCCATTGCTACACTAGGGAAGGAACATTGTAACCCCTATGTTGTGGGTTCTCAGCTACCCTTTGGTCCTCCCCCTCAATGGTAGAAGTATTCCCATAGTAATTGGTATCTGGGGTGAGGGGTGAGGAGTGCAATTGAGTCAGCACTTGTGCAACAGTAATGTAGGACTTTTGGGGGCGGTTGCATGGGGAGATGGGGTAAAAGCAGTGTGCACCTGGGAGAATGGTGCTCTTCAATGCAATCTCCTCAATGAGGAAGATCCAGATTGGTGGGTACCCCTTCTGTGGTTGCTGCAGGCTCCTTTTGAGAGGAATCCTGAGCGCCTGTGGCTAGGAGAGTCCTTATATCCACTAGGGGGTTATAACCAGTGGATATAGCCCGTGTTTGTGTTGCAGGGGCATCCTCAGGGGACTCATTTCCCTGAGTAGCCTTTTTGGTTTTCTTTTGAGTGGGTTTGGTGGGACTTTTGATTTGGAGGTGGTGGCTGTGGGTTCTAGCTGCGTGGGTTTGCGCAGCTTGGCAGCCATTTTGAGTGATTGGTCAGAGTTGTGCCGGGAGTATACTTCAGGCAATACAGCCAGAGCAGGGACTCCCAGGCCAACAAGTCCCTCAACTTGAAGCTGGTTTGCAATTATGGCCATTATGAACCGAGGATATAATATCCACAGTTAGCAGTTTGTTTTTGAGCCATATCCTTGAGCTCTGAAAATAGTATTTCCGAAAAATTAAAGGTTGTTGCTCAAGGATGGAGTACATTACCTGCTGCCACCTTGTAGACATTTGATCCCAAGAGGAAGTCTTAGGAGCCAAATAGACATTTACCATGTGAAATATGAGACGTTCAGCATCATGGAAATGTTTCTTCAGTATGGTGGAGGCACTAAGGTTTCCCTGATATCCATGGTGGGCAAAGGATAAATCAGTTGTGCCCCTTTGGATATCCAGCAGGAGAAGTGGCATCATCCAGGTGTAAGGTTGATGAAGTATATCGGGAGTGAGGACCACTTGGTGGTTGTTGATGACCGACCGGAGAGACGCTGTGTTGTTCTCCCTAGTGGTGAGGGTGACGTTCATCCAAAACTGGTTAAGGGATTCGGCATGAAGGATTGGATTGAGAAGAAAGGCCGTTTTGTAGGGTGACTGGACCATAAGATCAATAGCATTATCGAACTTAGCCCAGAATGACGATTTGGTGAGGTAAGGTACACAATTGTGTCGCGGTTTGAGCTGCATGGACGCCATTTATGAGAGAGAAGTTTTGGAGAGATGAACGTTAGGTTTGAAGAAGATGAGGCTCTGAAGGATTAGGTCGGATATTTATAGGGTACGGGTTAGAAAACGACTGAAGGGTTTGGTGTTAGTATCAGTAGATTTAAACGACTGTTGACATGGTATTACCCTTTCAGACGTTGAAACAGCTAAAGTCGTGGTTTTAGGCATCAACAGTTAGAAAACTACTGAAGACCATGGTTTTGACTTCAGATGATGAAACAACTGAAGACTTGGTATCAGTCATCAATAGTTGTGAAACTACTGAAGACATTGGTTTTGTCAGCAGTTGTTGTAAACAGCTGAAGACTTGATGTTAGTCATCAGTAGTTGTGAAACTACTGAAGACATGGTTTTGTCATCAGTTGTTTAGGATGAAACAGCAGTTGTAGAAACAACTGAAGAGAAAGTTCTCTTCAGTAGTTTTCGTCAATTCATAGCCTTTCAGCTGTTTCATACTGTCCTCAACACTTACTCATCAGACTTTGCATCTGCTTTTCAGGTGTCTCATAGGACGTCAGTACTTATCTGTTTGTATTGATTTCAGTAGTTGTAACTACATCAGTAGTTGTAACTACATCAGTAGTTGTAACTACATCAGTGTTTAGAACAGATAAAGTACTTCAGTACTTGTGAGGCATTTAGCCGTCAGTAGTTATAAAAACTACTGAAGGTGAAAGAACTCATGAGTACTTATATGTGACATGGTTACCAATGATCACCAGTACTTATTACTGAGATCATCAGTAGGTGTCACTTATTCTAGCTGCAGCATACCAAGCCTTAACACAAGGTTTTGGAAAGTAGAACTATCCAAAGGCTTAGTAAAAATATCTGCAAGCTCATCAGCACTAGGCACAAACTTAGGATCAATCAGACCTTTTTCAAAACAATCCCAAATAAAGTGATGTCTGATCCCTATATTTTTGGTCCTAGAGTGCTGGACTGGATTTTTGACAATACACAGAGCTGAAGCACTATCCATTATAATGGAGTCTTAGTCTCTGTAATGCCATAATCCAGAAGTTGGTTCTGAAGCCAGAGTACCTGAGAAGTGCAACTTGCAGCAGCAATGTACTCGGCTCAGCAGTTGATGTAGCAACAGATGTTTGTTTCTTACTCTGCCAAGAAATCAAACAGTTGCCTAGGAATTGACAACCACCAGAAGTTGACTTTCTAGTTAACTTGCACCCTGCATAGTCACTATCTGAAAAAGCAACTAATTTGCAAGAGTGTCTAGTGGAATACCATAAACGTAGAGATTGTGTACCTTGCAAATATCTAAAGATTCTCTTGACTACAATCAAATGAGACTCTTTAGGAGCAGCCTGCAATCTAGCACAAACACATGTAGCAAACATAATATCTGGTCTAGAAGCTGTTAAATACATCAAGGACCCAATCATACATCTATAAAGTGTTTCATCAACAGTTTTACCTTTCTGATCTGCATCCAGTTGTGTGGTGTTGCACATGGGAGTAGAACAGGGCTTACAGTTTTGTAAATCAAACTTATTCAAAAGATCTTTTGTATATTTTGACTGATGAATAAAGGTTCCATCAGCCTTTTGTTTAATTTGCAAGCCTAGAAAGAACTGTAATTCTCCCATTGCACTCATTTCAAACCTCTTTTTCATTAATGTTGTAAAATCATCACACAACTGGGGATCAGAGGATGCAAAAATGATATCATCAACATAAATCTGAACAAGTAGCTTATGCTGATCCACCTTCTTAATAAACAAAGTTTTATCAATGGAGCCTCTAGTGAAATTATTCTTAAGAAGAAAAGTGGAAAGTGTCTCATACCAGGCTCTAGGAGCTTGTTTCAACCCATAAAGAGCCTTATCAAGTTTATACACCCATTCAAGATGTTTATTATCCTCAAAACCTGGTGGTTGACACACATAAACTTCTTCCTTTATTTTACCATATAGAAATGCACTTTTGACATCCATTTGAAAAACTTTAAGATTGTGGAATGCAGCATAGGCTAAAAACAATCTAATTGCCTCTAGTCTGGCTATAGGGGAAAAGGTTTCATCATAGTCAATACCTTCTTCTTGTGAAAACCCCTGTACAACCAGTCTAGCCTTTTTCTTAACAATAAGCCCATTTTTATCAGTTTTATTCCTACACACCCATTTAGTGCCTATTGCACACTTACCTGGGGGAAGAGGAACCAGTTCCCACACTTGCTGTTTCTTGAACTGAAGTTGCTCAAGCTGCATGGCTTCAACCCATCCATTGTCTCTCAAAGCAACATGGTAGTTCTTTGGCTCTAGCTGACTGATGAAGAGAGCATAGAAGCAGAAGTTAGACAATTGACTTCTTGTTGAAACTCTAGCATTGATATCACCAATAATCTGAGACATTGGGTGATTCTTCAGTTCTTGATATACAATGAGATCTGTGCAAGTGTTTGAAGGACATTCAGCAGCAGCAGATGTTGATGCAGACTCTTGAAACCAAAATAGATGGTAACTCAAAGATGTAGAGGAATCAGAGATCTCATCAGCATTTGTTGTGGATGGAACTGCTGAAGCTACAGGAACATTAATTGAGCAGACACAGGCATTTGGTCACTAAACTTGAATAGGTGAGTATTGATATTATCATCATCATCATCAATACCACCAGGTGGAAGACATGCTGCAGAAGATGATTTATCCACATGATCTGCAACAGCTGGAGGTTGATAAGGAACATGTTGCAGTATGTCCAAATCAAACAACTCCACAGGTTTTGTGGAATCTTGTCCATAGGATATTCATTAAACTTCACATGCAAAGTCTCTTCAACTATCTTTGTTCTGCAGTTGAAGACTTTGTATGCCTTGCAAGTAGATGAATAACCAACAAAATACCCTGCATCCACCTTAGGATCAAATTTTTGGAGTTGATCCTTTGTGTTGAGATAAAACAGGGACACCCAAATGCTTTGAAAAATGAAATTAGAGGAGCCAAGTGATGGAGAACTTCATATGGAGTCTTCATCAACCTCTGATTTACTAAGGCTCTATTTTGCACATAGCAAGCTGTGTTAACAGCTTCCAACCCAAAAGGTCAGTGGCAAACCAGAGTCAGCCAACATGGACCTTGCGGCTTCAATTAGGGTCATGTTCTCCTCTCCACTACTCCATTTTGTTCTGGAGTCCGTGGGATGCTAAACTGCCTTTTGATTCCCTTTGAAAGATAGAAGTCATCAAGTGTATGGTTTCTGAATTCAGTTCCATTGTCACTCCTAATACACTTGACTGGAAGGGAATACTGCTTCTCAACATACAACACAAAGTAAATATCTTCTGAGCAACCTCATCCTTTGAATGTAGAAAGAAAGTCCATACAAATCTGGAGTAATCATCCACAATTACCAGACAGTATTTCTTCTTTTCCATGCTCATCACTCTCACAGGACCAAATAGATCCATATGCAGTAATTGCAAGCAGGCAGTGGACTTAGGCTCTTCAATATAGGGAATGAGACTTTGTGCTGTTTTCCTTTTAAACAAGTAGTGCAGGTTTCATCACAGTGGAACTCCTTTATTGGTAAGCCTCTGACTAAACTATTGTGAATCAGCTGATTCATGTTTTGAAATTAACATGACCCAGCCTTCTGTGCCATAGTTTAGATTCTTGAGGAGAGGCTTTGGAAAATAGGCATGGATGTCCTCTGAGATCTATTTTCTTGGAAAGATCTAAGGCATATACTCTACATGTCCTGTTGGCTCTCAGGAGAGTGTGATCATCCAATACCTTATCAATCAAATGCATGAGAACTTTGATGACAAATCCTACAGTTCTGACTGGTGAAAAGAGCAACATGGCCTTTATCACACATTTGACTGACACTCAAGAGATTGTACTTGAGATTTTCCACATGATTAACATCATCAAACTTTATTTCTCCATTGGAGACAAAGTCATTTCCAATGATGTAACCCCTAGCATCATTGCCAAAAGAAACAAACCCGTCTTTTTTCCTTGAGAGTAGTCATGAAGAAGAGAGCTATTCCCAGTCATGCGCATAGATCCCCCACTGTCTACATACCAGATGCTACTTTGGCATGTTGAAGAACCCTGCAATTATAAACAATCAGTTAGTTTTGGAGACCCAAACCTTTTTGGTTTTGGGCCTGTTCTCATCAACACATGGTAAACTAACAGGTTTGATGGAAACAACAGCCTGAGAGGAAGAAGATGGTGAAGAAGAGGAATCCTTTGGCTTGGACCTCCTTTTCTGTGGTTTCAACATAGGAACATCTAATTGGTTAACTCTTCCCAATAGATGTTGAACCATGATAACCAGCTGTGTCTGATTTTGTGATAAAGCTTTCAGCTCATCAGACACATTGGCATTGGAGTTTGATAAGTTCCTATGTTGCACCTTCTTCTTTTGAGCAATCTCAGCTGTTACCTGTTTAACCCCTTCCTTTTTGGATTTCTTTATGGACTTAAGGGTTACAGGATTTGATGTTGCTCATACAAATGTGGTCTCAAACTCAGTTTTCATTTTAACCATTTTCTCTTTAATTTCCTCTTTATGTTTGAGTTTGGATCCTCTTTTGTACCAACAATCATCAGTAAGATGATTGAACAAGCCACATACTTCACATGGTTTCTTCTTCATCTTATGTTGATAATCAACTAAAGAGGATGAAACTACTGAAGACTTGCTCTTCAGTGCTTTGAAAGCATTGTTTGCTTTCTTGACTTCCTCTTTAGTAGTCTTCAAACACTTTCTACTGACAGTTTTCTTCTTTTCAGTACTGACAGTAGTTGGAGTTTGAACTTCAGGTGTTAAATCTTGCTCTCCAGTCCTTTCAGGACTTTTAGAATTAACTCCTGAGTTGATCAACTCTTTGATCATGTGAGTGTCAGCAGTGGAACCATCAACATCAGCTGATAGGTCTGAGAGGGCTTAGTGCTGACTTCTACTTCTGATGGTGCTGTATCAGAAAGTAGATCACATGATGAAATGGATTGGTTATTGCTCTCACCATCAGATTCTACCTCTGATCTGGGAGTAAAATATGTAGGTGGAGCAGTGTGATTGTAACCAATGCCAAACTTCACATTTGAAGCAGATTGCTTACTAAGAAGCATTTCAAACCCTTGCAAGAGTTTACCCATCGATCACACTCTACCTGGGTAGTTGCAAGTGTATCCTTGAGATCTCTATACTACTTCTCTAAAGTATCTCTTCCCTAGCCTTATCATCAGTTATTTGGCATTTAAGTTTGTAAATCTCATCATTCTTCTCATTAAGCACAGACTCAAATTCAGCTTTGCTTTTGGAAATTATTTGTTCTAGCTCAATGTTCTTGTGATTAAAGCTACATTTGCTTCTCTAATAGATGCAAATGCGGCTATGCATGATTCAGAACATAGTTTGGCTTTTGCCTCAGAGGATACCTGTGATACCTTTGGTGTAGAGGCATTAGAGGATGAAGTATCAGCAGAATCCAAAGCCATAAGAGCTAGATTTCCAAAGGACTGTCACCACCATGTTAACCAGCACCAGTGAACAGTTGTTCATGACCAGACAAATCATCTGGCAAACTGCTCCAGTCAACAACTCCTGGGATGAAGAAGCTATGTTGTTGAGGTTGAATTTGTTGATGAGATTGGGAAGGTTGAGGTTCAAGCAATGCAGGTGATTGTTGTGAAATGGGAGCTTGAACTGGATTAGACTGAGGCAAGTAATAGCATGGAACAAGATATTACATTGGACCCTGGGGGACAAAGTATGCAGGAGATCTAGGATGTGAATGATGACCAGAACCAGCAGGATGTTGCCCTCTGTTTTGTGGACTAGTACTAGGAAAAGTCACAATGGGTGCAGAAGAGTTAGATCCAGTTGATCTACAC